>JAULBG010000010.1:1200000-1576753 GCA_030864175.1 Neonectria faginata | reverse complement strand
CCTAACCCTAACCCTAACCTAACCCTAACCCTAACCTAACCCTAACCCTAACCCTAACCCTAACCCTAACCCTAACCCTAACCCTAACCCTAACCCTAACCCTAACCCTAACCCTACAGCCTTCTCTTCTCTATCTTTAGCGTTTCCCTGTCTCTAGCGTTTCCCCGTCTTTAGCGTTTCTCTATCTCTAGCGTTTCCCTGTCTCGAACCCTTACCCTATGCCAGCGTTTCCCTATCTCTAACCCTTACCCTATACCAGCGTTTCTCTATCTTTAGCGTTTCCCTGTCTCTAGCGTTTCCCTGTCTTTAGCGTTTCTTTAACTCTAGCATTTCTCTATCTCTAGCCTTAGCATTAACCCTTGCCTAATGTTTCCCTGTCTTTATCTTCAGCTTTAGCATTAACCTATACCTAGTATCTCTCTATCTTTAGCCTTACTATTAACCCTAGTCTAGTATCTCTCTATTGCTAGTCTTAACCTTTGCCTAGCCTTTTCTCTATCTTTAGTATTACCCCTTTCTTAGTATTTTCCCCTTTCCTCTTTACTTAATGCTAGTATATACCCCTCTTTTAGCATTTTCTTTATCTCTAGTATTTCCTTTTCTTTTCTTTTTTAGTCTTTTCTTTCCTTTTCTTTCCTTTTATTCTCTTTTAGTATCTTTCTTTTCTTAGTATATACTCTTACTAGTATATACTAACCTTATAGCCTTAGCCTTAGCCTTAGCCTTAGCCTTTCTTCCTTCCTTTATTAGCCTTTACTCTTTTGTACTCTTTTAGTCTTTTTCCCTTACTTTAGTATTTACCTTAACTCTAAGTATCTATTCTTCTTTAATCCTTTTCTCTCTTCTTAGCCTAACTCTTTCTTAATATTTCCTCCTTTTACTTAGCTTTAACCTTTACTTCTTTCTAGTACTTCTTACTCTCTTTCTTCTAGCCTTTACCCCTTTTCTAGTATGTATTCTTATTATTATTTACTTCTTTTTCGTATTTATAACCCTTAGTATTTACTCTTTCTAGCATTTACCCTCCTTTACATTTAATCTATTTTAATTTTAGCCTTTATCCTTCTTAGTACTTATCCTTCTACTTTTACTAGCTAACTCTCTATTAATTAGTTCTTCTTTTGTATTTACTATCTATAGTACCTATCTATTTATCTTTACTAGCTAGTTAGCTCTTTCTTAATAACTATTCTTTTGAATAGTTACTCTTTTTTTTTAGCAATTATTCTTCTTAGTATTTCCTATGTAGAATATTTACCTATTTATCTTTACTAGTTAGCTAGCTAGCCCCTCTATAATAATTGCTCTTTTTAGTAGTTAGTTTTCCTATTAATTACTTTTTTCTTACAATAGTTACTCTTTTTAGTATGTACTCTTCTATCTTTAATAGCTAGCCTTTCCCTCTTAGTATTTATCTTCTTTAGTATTTACTCTTTTATCTTTATTAATCTATATTCTTTTTTAGTAATAATTAGTTTATACTCTCTATAATATAGTATATAGTAAAGAGTAGAAGGCAATAGTATATAGACTACAGCCCTAATAGAAATAGCTATAGTAGCTAGTAGTAGATAGCTAACTCTAGCTATAGTAGAAGATACTATATAAACCCCCTTAACCCTAGAAGATAACTAAGCTATAAGCTGCCTACCCTATACAACTTATAGTAGCAGCTAGCAATAGCAGCCAGTTAGCAATAGTAGTTAGTTAGTTAGTTAGTCAGTCAGTCAGTCAGTCAGTCGATCAGTCAGCCGGTCAGTCAGTCAGCCGGTCAGTCAGTCAGCCGGTCAGTCAGTCAGCCGGTCAGTCAGTCAGCCGGTCAGTCAGTCAGCCGGTCAGTCAGTCAGCCAGTCAGTAACAGCAGGCCGGCCAAAACACCATGCAGCATCCCCGATCGGTAGGAACAGCCGGCTGTGAATAGCCTCACTTACACACACGCCGGCGGCCGGCAACAACGGCAGCTTGCCGTAGCCGCTTGCAACAGCCGCCAATAGCAGCCGCTGCCCTCCGCTGCCCTCGGCCTCGCGCACGGCCGCTCTTCCCGAGAATGCCCTCACACGCACACACACAGCAGCCCGAGCCCGGGGTTCAATTCCGGCCCTGGCCCGTATTCTTTGCCCCTTTTTCAGCCGCATTGCGGCTCTGACAAGCCGCAATAGACCCCGCCCTCGGCAGTGTAATTGGCTATCGGCCTACGGTCGAGCCGCGATAGAAGCCTTATATAGCAAAAGTCCGGAAACCGGTTCAACGAAGCAGCCAACAGGGGGTTATGGTCTAGCGGTTAATACGGCAGAGCTAATGCGCCTTTTTTCAAGCAGAGAGCCTCCTTACACTACAGAGAACCCAGAAGACCTCGAGTTAACCCGGCTTGCTCGGCGGCAAATAGGGGTTTTAGCTGCCTTTTCCTAGCCATAGGCAAGGGCAGCTAAAGAGCCTGCTTGGTGGCTGGTCTAGGGTAGGCCTAAGGCTATTGCTTGCTCGACTTTAGTCCCTAGCACCTTTTCCAGTCATCTTAAGCCCTAAGTGCAGACCCCTTCTGAGTATAATATAAATCCTATATTATTAAGTCTTTGTGAGCTGTAGGAGAAGTGAGGCATTAGCCTCTGCCTTTACGCAATTAGTTTAAACAGCCGGATTAAAAGGCTTGGCCATACCAACCTAGAGCAATCAATTTTTTTTTTATCCATTTTGTTTTAATGTATTAGAGGATTTATGCTTCTTCTTCTTCCTTTAAACTATTACTATAGTCTTTGAATTACCCCTCTAGTATTCCTTAAGCTTATGTAGTTCCTATGTCTCCCCTCTTAACCTAGCTACATTAAGATAGCATTTTCCTAGGTAATATCTTTACATTCAAGTAAACATCCTCCCAGCTAATTATAGAAGCTATTCTGTACCTTAGTTATAGCACTAAAGCTACTCTAACCCTTTATACAGTTTAGTATAGACGCTACCCTATAGCTCAGTACTATCTAGTGCAGAAGCTACCCTATACCTCAGTACTGTCTAGCGCAAAAGCTACCCTATACCTCAGTACCATCTGGTGCAGAAGCTACCCTATACCTCAGTACCGTCTAGCGTAGAAGCTACCCTGTACCTCAGTACCGTCTGGTGCGGAAGCTACCCTATACCTTAGTACCATCTAGTGCAGAAGCTACCCTATACCTCTGTACTGTCTGGTGCAGAAGCTACCCTATACCTTAGTACCATCTAGCATAGAAGCTACTCTATTTAGTAAGGGTAACTTGAGATAGCTAGCAAGACTGAAGACACTTAGCTAGCTTTGCTATAGTTACTATGGGGAAAAGAGATATAGTCTATTCTTTTAGCTTCTTAGTAGGTTAAGATAAAAGTTAGTTAGATCAACTATAATTATAAACTGGAAAGGGTTGTTAAAACAAGAATGAAAAGATCAATAGAATTACTTAAAGTTTAATGAGAAAATGAAGATTCATAGTGTTTAAATCTACTATTAAAGCTACTCTATACTATACCTTAGTATAGCTTAGTATAGCTTAGTATAGCTTAGTATAAGAAAAAGCTGCTCTATACCTTAGTATAATATAGTATAAAGCTACCCTATACCTTAGTATAGCTTAGTATAAGAAAAAGCTACCCTATACCTTAGTATAGCTTAGTATAGAAGCTACCCTATGCTACTGTACACTTTTGCCTAGTATAGCATAGAAGCTACCCTATACTTTAGTATAAAAGCTAACTCTATATTATATAAAAGCATCTCTAGGTATAACATCTTATGCTAGAAAGAATAGCCCTAAGTAGTTATACATACTGATAGGAAGGACTGCAATTAGCTACTTATTTATAAGCCCCTATTCCCTCTTTCTTCCTTATACATTCTATTAATAAAGCATAGAAAGCTACCCTATACCCCTTATAGGTCAGAAGGCTACCCTATGCCTTAGGCACAACAGCCTGCTGCTACTGCTGCTGCTGCTGCTGCTGCTGCTGCTGCTGCTACTGCTACTACTGCTACTGCTACTACTGCTGCTACTGCTGCTACTGCTGCTACTGCTGCTACTGCTGCTGCCGCTGCTGCCACTGAACGACCCAGCTGAAGATGGCCATAGTATTCGTCATTTCCTCCCCACCGACCAGCCGTGGGTGCCTTTGCCCTAGCCAGCCCTGGTACTCCTTCTGGTCCCTTAGGGCCCGGCCTATGACTTCCTTCTCGATCCGGCCTCTCAGCTCGGGCTGGGTAAAGGCAGCTAGGGCCAGGGGAAGGGCGATATGCTTATACCTGCAGCTATTGCCCTGGCTGCTGTAGCCAGCCGGGCAGAGAGCTTGGGAGAGGTGGCAGAAAAAGCAGCTGAGAAGCTGGCTGCCTTTGCCTCGGCCTGTGTGGCTGCTTGCTGGGTAGCTGATTTGCCTCTGGAAGCCGATGCAGCTCTCGAAGGAATAGTGATGAAAGAGGCCGCCTTCGCCCTCCTTCGCCGCTGCCGCCTGCCTGATCCTAGGGCAGCTATACCACAAATGGCGGGCTTCCTTGGCCCCGTAGAACATCCAGCAAGGCCGGCAGCCCATTTTCCCCAAGCCCCTGATTTCCTCCAAGGCAGCTTCCATGGCCTGCAGCTCCCGGCTGCTAGCCCGGCCTCGGTCTTGGAGCAGGCAGGGCCCTAGGCCGGCCGGCTCGCCCTGCCGCTGACAGTTATCGCAGAGGAGGGCGGCCTGGCCAATGGCTCGGCAGCTACGGTGGTCCCCATCTAGGTGCTGGCCTAGGATATAGCGCCGGCACCCCTGGGTCCAGACCAGGCTGCCTATTTCCTGCCTTTCCACATCTAGATAGGCATCTTCGCTTGGGTTCCCCAGAGGCCAGCTTCTATCCTCCACTATGATCTCGGCCCACACTGGCTCGCCGGCGCGCCCGGCTCGCCCTGCCTCCTGGCTGTAGTCGATAATGGAATGGGGGATATCGAGGTGAATGACATGAACAATAGCAGCTACGTCAAGCCCGGTGCCTAGGGCTGCAGTAGCTACTATATACCGGCTTTTCCCTTCCTTCCACTGGACATAGCCAAGCTCTCGCTGGGCTAGAAAGTCGGCATCGGGGTCCTCTGGGTCTCCATGATAGTAATGGCAGCCCAGCTGGAGGGCTAGGGCCTTGCAGCTGGCACGGCTAGTGCAGTAGATGATGCCCTTGTCCCCTGCTTTCAAGCTGCCGGCTCGAGCCTGCACCCGCTGCTTGACCTCCCTGATCCCCTGGCCGTTGCGGACCCGATGGACCCGGAAGCTAAAGTTAGGGCGGTGGCTGGAGGCTCGGACGTAAATGGGGGTCTGTAGCAGCATCGCCGCCTCGAAGTCTTGCTGCCTGTGCAGCAGAAGGGTCCCTGTAAGGAAGACTAAGGGGCAGCCGAGGCCCCGTAGCCGGCTCAGCCTCTTTAGCTTTTGCCTATAGGCTAGGCTAACTATTCACTAGCGGTTAATCCTCCTTCTACCCCCTAGCAGCTATCTACATCCATTAGCAGTTACTACTCTCCTCCGTCCATACATCAGCAGTTATTTCTCCTTCTACCTCCAGCGGCCATCCACACATCAGCGGTTGTTTCTCCTTCCTCCCTCTGCCTCCGGCGGCCATCTACACGTCAGCGGTTAGCGGTTCCTACTCTCCTCTGTCTATGCCTCCGGCAGCCAACCATATGTTAGCGCTTGTTTCTCCCTCTGCCTCCAGCGGTTACCCATACGTCAGCGGTTCTTACTCTATCATCTCTACCTCCAGTGGCCAACCATACGTCAGCAGTTAGCAGTTCTTACTTTCTTCCTCATCCCTACCTCTAGCGGCCATCTACACATCAGCGGCTGTTTCGCTCTCCCCTAACCCTCCAGCGGCCTTCTAACCGTCAGTAGTCATTACTCCCTCTTACTCTCTCCCTCATCTTTACCTCTAGCGGCTACCTATACGTCAGTGGTTCTTACTCTTCCCATCTCTGCCTTTAGTGACAATCTATATATTAGTGGTTAATCCTCTCTCCCCTACCCTATGCCTCTAGCTAATAGCTATCTATATATTAATAGTTATTACTCTCTTACTTAGCTATTAATATAGAAATCTCATCTCCTAATAGACAAAGATCTTACCCTCCCTCATTTATAACCCAGTGGATGAAATTATAGTATCATCCCTTACTATTATATTCCCTCACTACTAACTCCCCATAGAGAAATCTTGTCTCCTAGTAGATAAAGCTCTCACCCTCCCTCCTTCATCAGCTAATAGATGAAATTATAGTATTATTTTCTACTATTATACTCTCTCGCTCTTCGCTGCTACTAGATATATTTTATCTCCTACTAGATAAACATCGTACCCTCCCTTCTTTATTAGCTAGTGGATAAAATTGTGCTATAATCCTCACGGCCTTAGAGAGCGATCGTTTCCTCGTGGTTATACTAAAGCGATCGATCTTGACCACTGTAGCTTATACGTAATAATTATTGCCCTGCCCGACTATGCATGGGCGATAAAAGCGGTCGATGACCTACTTGATTAGATACCCTCCTAGCCAATTTATTATTCTAACGCTACCATATGCATAAATACCCAACACATATTGACCACATCTACATCTGCTTATAGTACCCTCTTGCCTATCTATCTCTATACCTCTGCCTTCTCTACTAATACACCTTAAAACCCAAGCCTCTCATAGAGTACTGTGGTATCCTCTGGTAGGCAAGTCTCTATATAGGCAACCGTAGAAACGATAATGCCCTCATACTGGCACTTCTAGCCTAGTATCTTCTGCTATCCTCCTTCTATGAGGTCTTCTCCCTAGGCATCGCACAGCTCTAGCGGCATGAAGCAACCCATATAGCATCCAAACCTCTTTATAACACTGCCCCGCCGCAAGAACCAATCCATTGCAATAGTAGCACGATAGGCTTCCTTTCTTTAGTCATCCCGCTCTGCTGTGCATAGTTAGCCATCTCCAATGGCATCTCTAGGTGCAGCACAAGACAGATGTCAGGCAGTATACTATAACCTTAGCAGGCCACAGGTACTCCTCCAGCTTCTGGTCGATAACCTCTCTGACTGCGAGAGGGAAAATACTATAACTACAGCCCAGCCCCAGCCAACAGCCCATTGCCGGTTGACCTACGGCGTCCTAGTATGTTTTGACTTCAAACCTAAAGTTAATTACTGTCTGCTAGATAGCGCAACATATAGTCTTAGGGTTAGGATAACTAAGTGCTATTAATAATAGAAGAGCTACGCCCTAATAGCAGCACCTCTTCTTCGTCCTGATCGCCTCTGTGGCTTGGTTTATAGTATAGGACCCAACCCCAATTGCCACACTATAGCTTATTCTTCTTCTCACGCCTAGCCCTAGAGTTTTCCGCAGCTTTAATAGCTATATCCCTAGCCTCCTGATCCTTCTTATCCTTCGCAGCTGTGGCGCGGCGCGCTCTAGAATCATTGGCAGCCGCAACCATACGAGCCTCTTCCTCATCATTGGGGAGCCTAAAGCTGTCTGCCATGCTAGATAGCCTTGTTAGCCCTAGCCGGAACAGACAAGAGCTTGAAACTTACTTGTAAGATGGACGATGAATGAAGGATAAAAACAGAGAAATCCAAGATAAAGGAGGAGTTAGGACTTAGTTAGGAAATTGCGGTTTAGTGAGCTGAATCTGTCTAAATGATGAAAGAGGACTCTTAGACAGTGAGGAGTTTGTAGTTACTGGTTGTATTCTAGCTTTTAATTGCTAAGACTGAACTAGACTTATATATTTACATCTTGAGTATGCTAATTATAAGTGTAATTATTAATACCTTTTACCCTAGTTCTATTGCCTACACACTTAGATTGGTCATATTATTTCAATTGGCTAGTCTAACTACATTACTAACAGACTTATTGGTTCAATACTAGACTAAGGCACTTATCATATGATGGCTAGAAATAGAATGGATACTAACTGAGCTTGGCTTCAGATATCTTTCACCTTAGTACTGTTGCCTACGTACTTGGCGTTGTTATATTGTTTTGATTGGCCAGTCTAAGTATATCACCAATAGAACTGTTAGTTCAGTACTAAACTAAGGCGCCTAATAATTTCACTTGATCACATAAGACTTAGAAAGAGGGGTAATATTTCAAAGATGAAATGCCTCATTGGGAATATAGAATGCGATTGGATTAAAGAAAGCAAAATGATAACTAATATGTAAGTACTATGCATTGGCCTTCTAAACTGTATTAGCTGCATAGGTTTGTAAACCTAAGAAATAGTAGTAGTGTGACTTCCCTTGAGGCATATATGCCTTAGGCATCCATGCCTTAGGCATATACATCCTAGACCGCTCTGATTTCTGCAGGTTTCCTCTTCCCTAATGCTACTCCTTATTCATCTATATAATTATCTTCAAATAACTAGTTATTCCACCTGCATTTACGCCCTACCGCTTAAAATGACCCTAAAATTGAGGGATGTTTGCATGGATAGGGACGACCTTGCGTGGGAATAGGGCGACGACCGGTCCGATGAGTAGGAGAGATCACTTAATAAACCTACCATTCTTCATAAAATCGGAAATTTCATCCACAAGCACCGGCTGGGGAAGCCTATCGTGCTTCACAGAGCGATCCGGGGTGGCTACAATGTTTTCTATCGCTTGGAATACGAGGACGGATCTTCTGCTGCTATAAGAATTCCCTGCCTAGGTTTGTTCATCTATAATCTACACCCCCCTAAGTTCTCCATAAGCCACTACTAATACAGATTAGCTATTATTAAGTTCCCTAACGAAAAGGTTCATTATGAGGTAGCGACCATATAGTACATTGCTGCCAACACTACTATTCTAGTGCCTAAAATATACTATTGGGGAACTGTGGAAGATAACCCCCTAGGTCTTAGGCCATTCATCATCATGGAGTACATTGAACATAATACGACTTTGTCTTATGCTCTTAATGATCCTCTAGTTGATCCTACGGGGAATCACTCCTTGGATCCTAACATTAGCAAGCAGAAGCTTCAGTTTCTTTACGGGCAGATAGCTAGCATCATCGTCCAGCTATCCACTCTATCCTTTTCTCAAATTGGGTCTTTAGTCCAGGATGAAGAAGGGCAATTCTTTACATTAGGAAGACCACTCATACAAAATATGAATTCTCTCCTTGAATTTATAGATTCTCCTACTAGCCTCCTTCCAGCCCATGCATTTTCTACGTCTAATAAGTGGTATTCCGCTATGGCTAATATGCATCTCACTTAGCTGACATTTCAACACAATGATGCCATTGAGGATGAGGATGACGCACGCGACAAGTATGTTGTTCGCTAACTATTTCGGAAACTCATATCTGATGGACAACTAGCCTCTAGATTCAGCCCTCAGATAGGTGTAGGTTACAAATCTACCTTCTGCCTTTTCTCTGAGAATCTACGACCATCTAACGTCCTGATTAATAAGGATCTCTATGTGGTTGGTATGATTGACTGGGAGTTTGCCTACGCAGCCCCAGCCCAATTCTCCTTTGATCCTCCCTGGTGGCTCCTCCTAAAGAGTCCTAATCACTAGCCAGGCGGGTATGAGGACTGGATAGAGGCCTATAAGCCTCATCTAAAGACTTTTATTTCTGTCCTGGAGGTAGAAAAGAAGAAGCTGCAGGCAGAGCCTAACGTCGAAGATGGTCTTAAAGGTCTCTCCATCTCGGATGATGAGAGCTTGTCTCTTTCGCAGTAGATGCGAAGAAGCTAGGAGAGCAAGTCTTGGATGGTTCGCTATGCAGCAAGGAACAGCTGGGCCCTCGACTTCCTTTTTTGGAGGTACCTAGACCCTAGGTACTTTGGCGAAAATAAGGATTGTGATTACTACGCAAGGCTCTATCTTCTTAGCTAGCAGCAGATTGATGCAATGGAGCCCTTTATTAAGTATAAGATAGAGCAGAGTAAGGAATGAATCTTAGTGCAGTGGAATGAGGAGGATGCAAAAGCTGAACTGAGTAAGGTTATATTGTAAATGGTAAGTGATAGGGAAATCTCGTCCTCTATTCGACTTAACCTTCTTTATACAGTTATCAATTGTTCGAATAATAGCTGAATCTTATCTCCTATGACATAAGCTCCTCTGATGATTTATTTGTAACCTACTATATTGTACCTTTATATTCGAATTGAACACTATGTCAATCCCCTCTTTACTACATAGAGTTATGTACATATTAGCTAAATCTCGTCTCCTACAAGACCAAATTGCGCAGTTAGCCTTCTATCTGCTAGCTGACCAAATTATACTAATATTGGTTAGTATGCCCATTTAGTACTATATATCTGGTGCACTATTGAATTTAGATATTAGGGTCACAGTTTCATCTAGTACGACATGAAATTCTGCTAGAAATGAGTTAATTAATTACCTTCGTTCATGAGTGTTCATTATCAACTAGGAATATTATAGTGGTATATTGTATATATTCAGTCATTTCATATAGAAGATATCTAGCTTGAGTATGCTAGATAGGCAGGTAGCTTAGCAATGTAGCTACAGTAAGTGCAAAGTCTTAGTCATCTCCATCCAATATCTGGACACAAGTTGCAGTAGCATATCCCTCCTATAGCAAATATTATACAATCATCCGACAAAAACCATCCATAGCTAATCTTCTATACACTCATCTAACAATAACCATTAGTGGCCAGTTGCCCATGCAAAATCATTCCTTTTCCATATCGCATCTATCGTACTGGGTCAGTTGCCTCAGTTGCCATTATGGTCTGTCTTGCGCTTTTTAGCGGGGTTGCTAGGCTTTGTAGTTGCCGAGCGTTTGGTATTGGTCTTCTTGGCCGGAGCAGGAGGGGCGTCCGTCATTTTGACGTCGCTGTCTTCGTTCTCTCCCTCGCGCGGTTCGGCGTTAGTCCCCAACTGTTCCGGCTTGTCTTCTTCGCCCTGTCTGTCGTCCTCTCCTTCTTCATTGGCTTCTTCGTCCGAGTTAGAGTCGTTGTCTCCGTCTCTAGCCCCGGTTTCCTTGAACGCACTCGCATCGTTCTGTCGATGATGGACAGCCTATCGTAGGCGCGCTCGCCTGGACTGGATGACTCCATCTGCCTTATCTGCCTCTCCCTGCAGGTCCTTAATGGTAGCAGAAAGCTCGGGGAGGAAGATTTGTCGGAGGTCGTCGATAGACTGCAGGAGCAGCGACTCTGTATGGTCCGTAGAGTCTATCTTCTTGAATAATCGGCAATATGCCTCCATGACAAAGTCGATGTTCTCGATCCAGAAGGACTGCTCGTCTTCCCTAGCGTTTAGGAGTAGCTTGGCGACAATGGAGAGGATGTGCCCTAGTTTAACTATATCTTCACTGTGGTACGCAATTGTCTTATTCTCCATTTCCCGCTAAGAGATCTAGGCATATCGGTTGAACGGAGTGTTCCACGCTGACTTAATGGCTTCATAAATACAGATTTTGACGAGCTTATGCTTCAACCATTCTGGGAGGGTGATCTCTGCTGATAGGTGTACTATCCACTTGGTAAGATAAAGCTGCTCTATATTATTATAGTAGGTATTTTTAACCTTTAACAGATAGAAGTATACCTATTTCTTCTGGCCAATTCATATTAATCTCCTGATAATCTGCGATATGACTTTATAGTTGAGGTGCCAATTCAAGAAGATACCATTCGCACAGCATATATGAAGGTTTATACCAGTCGCTATAGTATTCACGTTTGTGACGAATATCTGGTCCTTGCTGTCGGGGTTGTTCTAAGAGTCGATCGTGGTGAGGCGGGCGGCTGCGCTGTTAGATGACTGTATAGTAGATACATTGAAGGACACAATCTTCAATAGGGAAATGACCACCCTAGAAGGATCAGCTATCAGCATATGTATCATGTAGTAGGGAGGGGTTGGGGTACTTACGATTGTATCTACAGTGTGTCTATATATATTAGTAGTCGCTCGTTTTGATCGTGAACGCATTTGACTGCCTGTTCCAACATGCAGACCATCAAAGGTAAGTCGCCAGCTAGCCATCTGATCCATGCAGCTCGATCCGTCGGCGGCAATATGTGAGGATCAAGGCGAGTTTGCTAGTATAGGTAGGTGAGGGCTGCATAAGGGCTCTCTTTCTGCAACTTCACCACATGCTCTAGTCCGAGAGACAGTTCGTTAGGTAACTTGCGAACGCTAGTCTATAAGTTCCTAATTTCCTTGGTCAGTTTGGCAACATTGCCTCTTAGGTGTGTTTTCCCATCCTAAGGTTGAAGGATCTTGAGGTTTCTAGGGTTGAAGGCGGAGAGGACTGCCTCCCGATGGACGCTAAAGTTGAGATTCGACTTCTGGAGTTATTCGTTCCTAGGTGTTGCGCCATTGCTGCTAGGGAATAGCTTCAGCTCGTCGCTCGATCTAAGTTTGCAGAGTTCTTGCCCTATAGGGTTCGTCTCTCTGTATGTAACTTCTTCGACCGATATGATTGCCGGGAGAATACCTTCGGAAGGGTAGACAAGTGTCCTATCGTCGAGCTGCACAGCAGTGCGCATAGTCCGTCGGATATGCATAGTCTGGAATATACCGCGGACGGCGTGCCTACTAAGGTTGGTGCCCCAATCAAGCTGTCTGGCGGTGGCTCGGAGGAGGTTAGGAGAAATAACCTATAGGCGGGAGCCATCCTAATTATAAGCTGCCTTTAGAGCTTTAATCCCTTTGTCGGGCTCATCGTCTTTGTCTTCCTCGGAGCGTGCGAATATGCCGGCCGTTGTCTCTTTTTTGAAGACATTCTCAAGCTAGTAAGGGTTATAGTCGTCCCGATATAGCCCGGCAAGCCAGCCGAGTGATGAACTTAGGTCCCAGTCGATTCTATACGCCTCCCACATTAGAGTAAGGGGTAAGAGAATATCCTTAAGAGACCCGGCGAGGGGAGTCCCTATAACCTAGAGTATTGTATCCTAGCTCAGGTGTCTTAGCATATGATGGTAGGAACCCTTTAGCTTTTTAGCCATATAGGCCTTATCCGCTATTATCTAATCAAACTTAGCGCGGTTGATGACGTTTGTGACGACCTTATATGTCTTAATGCATGCATTGGGGTAGGAGTGTTTCTTGTAGTCGAAGGTTATGTAGCTAGAGTCCTCAAGTGCCTTATCGGTAGAGAGGTATAATGGGATCTTCTGTTTTCTCTAGCGATATCCTGGCGGCAGGGGTGGGCTTTTGCCTCCTTCACGGGCAAGTTGTCTTTTGTGCGAAGCGGTACCTTAGCTATCGTCGAATACGATTTGCTATATGGATGTCTTGATCATTCGAGCAGACTAGGTCGGCCAAGTCGAGATGATAATATATCTACCATTCTGCGAGAGTGGATACATATTAGCATATGTAATTATGATATGAGCTTGGTCACTTACCTTGGCTTTTTTCCCTGCCTCCTCTGAGGAAGTCCTATGTAGGAAGTCACTTATCTTGCTGTCGTCCAATACTCAAGCTGTTAGGTTAGTAAATTGGCATTTAGAGCTATAGTATACTATGAGGTTGAGATCGGGAAAGTGTTCTTTAGCCTCGCAGTATGTCTATGCCAGTAAGTTGATAGGGGTCAATATGAGTGTTAGTCAAAACTCGACATCTTCGCTATGGTTTTTGCGTAGCTCCAGCAAGCGCTAATGCAGTACCTTAGCGGCAAGGTATGTCTTTGTTTTACCCGTACCCATTTTGTTAGACAAGAATGTATGCTTATAATGTCCTGTCGCTCGTTGGTGTATATAATCAGTATCTATTGAACCGTATTAGTAGATGAATATAGCAAATAGAAAAATTTCATCCCGTAGGGGATAAGTGATTGGGGCAGGGTGATGTGGAGTCTTTCTGATAGCGCGTGAATAGCAGTGGATAAGATAAAATCGTCTCCTAGGGGATGAGAAAATGCCATCTTCTAATTGTTAGTATGGCATTAGATTGAGCGACCTTATCCCCTTATAGATGATATTATGCTATGTTTTGGTGTGGTTGGGGGGCTTAGGCAGGGGAAGCTAAGATTGGGGTGAAGTAAAGGAATTTGAGGTAAGGGATATAACAATTAGAAGTGAACTTACCGAGAAGCTAATGAGGCTTTAAGTCTTAGATTCCCTTGACCTTATGATCTTTATACAAGTTGATGTGCAGGTAGGGATCCAGTCTGTATTCTTCGCAGATAGCTCTAAGGCTTTATGTCTGCTTGGGCTGCAAACTCACTATGAACATTTCGTTCGCATATTGTTTGCTCATCTCTTTTAGGAGTCCTTCCATTTCCTCGGGCTTATTTGCCGTAAAGTTAACAATTTCTAGGCAGTCGCTCTGCGCAGTGAGGTAGGCCTCTAGCTCCTAGTTGTCAATAAGGTGCTTAAGTGACGTTAATGTAGCCTGCGTCTTCTCGAGGCGCTGGCTTGCGTCTCCTAGGTCGTGCAACCGTCTTAGGGTCTTCAGGGTCTTCTTCAGTGTCTTGGACGTTAGAGCCGCCATATCACTGCCCCCAAGCTTCTTGAACCGCTCGGAAGTGCCTTTAGCGGCGGCGCCCGAGCTGAGTTGTTCGAGGATGATGCCAGTGATGTCTCTAGCGTCGGCCCCGACAATGGGCTTATATTGGTCTCCATTCTTAGCGCTGAGATCGTCGATGAGGGCGTCATGGTTTGCGGCTGACGTCTTGTAGTCTAGGGCTATATTTATGGCTATATTAGTGCCAATATCCTCTAGCTCCTAGCGCGCTTTTGAAGGGTCAAAGTTGGGGTCGACATATCCAGGCTAGGTGAAGGTACCCTTAGTTGGGGGCTTATAAGTTGTCAGGATGTTGCTACTGCTAACGCATTGGGAAATAGCGTAGAAGTATAAAAGCATAGCTCTATTGAGGTCTTCTATGGAAAAGCGACTAGCGACTGTAATACCTATCCTACCCCTAGTAACGGTGGTTGGGAATCGGTGCGCATATTGCTCTAGATTATTGGAGTACTTATTGGCCCTATGCCATTCCACCGGAGCGAGCGTTAATAGTTGTATGGTGTGGGCTAGGATGAACGCCATCGTGGCGATACTATAGTTAGAGTCAGCAGAGATGTTCTTAAGGTTGGACTTAAACACGGGGATAAAGGTAGGCTTTCTGCAGTAGGTTGCAATTGTGTTGACAAAATCCTTAATGTGAGGGTTCTGTGCGTAGAGCCTGACTATCTCCACGGGGTTCAATTGGTTCTTCAGCTCGAGGATGACCTCATCATCGGAGGCGGACTCCTATGCGCTAGTTGCTGTTGATATGATCGAATCTATATATCGTATGAATGGTTCGCTTGCATTGCTATCATACTCTAATGCATCCTATGCGTAGTCAGAGAGTAATAGACTATATGATAGAGTAGAGTCCATAAAACGACTATTGGAGAACAAGATAGCTAGTCGTACAATGTCGCATACTAAATGCACATAACAATTAGTAAGGATACTAGGATTGACCTTCAGAAAGTGCTTGACTGTGATGGATGGAGTAGACTTACTGATGTTATCAACAAACGATGAAAGCTCGATGGGGGACCTATAGCTTAGGTACTTTGCAATGACAAGGGGGCCCACTACAGCCGATGCCCATTTTTCGCATACAAGAATGCCCGCTAGGTATCCGATCTTCTTGTGGGCCTCATTGAACTGTAGATCGGCTGCTCCAGAATACTGTTCGACAGGTTGCATGATAGGCCTCAGGTCGAGATTCTTGTGCCACAATGGTGTTTCGTATTGCTTGTCAAGTTCGTGTATGCACATGATGGAGATAAAGTCGTAGGTGAGGTCATGCTAGTCGTCCTCCGTCTGTGGCTTCTTCGTGCGAGGTTTCTTGACAGTCTTCTTCTTCTTCTCTGACGCCTTAGGGCATTCCTCCGCTAGCCCCGAGCCGTCCTCTAAGTCCGAATCGTCTTGCATCTAAGGGCATTTCTGCTTAGAAGCAGTAGACTTAGCAGTCTTATACTTCTCTGACGCCTTAGAGCATTCCTCAACTGGCCCCAAGCTATCCTCTAAATCCGACCTATCTAGCGTCTAAGGGCGTATCTATTTAGAAGCAGTGAACTTAGTAGTTTCTGTACTCTCTATCGTCTTTGGGCGTTTCTCGACTGGCTCTAGGCTTTCTTGTGAGTTTATAATTTCCTGACGAGGGGAAGATAATAGGGGCAACTAGTTGGAGGTAGACTCTATGATTGGCATAGAGTCTATATAACCCCTCAGCTCATCAAGTACTGCCTGACTAGCCCTAAGAATAGGTAGCCTTTAGAGGCTGCCCAAGTTATTATTTTCTCCCATCGCAGTTAAGGGAGACCATTTAGGTGGAGATAGAGTATTAGTAAGGGGGGGTCTTATGTTTTCTGGGGAGGGTGGAGATTCGGGATGATAAGGTGTGTTAGGTGCCTCAAGTTGATCGGATATTCGCTTGGCATTGCATATCAACTTAATCCTTCAAATGGGGATTGATGATATATTCTCATTGGGAACCTTATCGGCAATGTAGTATTCCTTATCGCTTTTCTTATGCGTACTGCTGCGGAGTTCGCGGACCATTATGTTAGCAGTTGTGAACTAAGTGTTGATTAGTTTGAGAGTGGGGGAAGTATAAATAAGGGAATTTCGTCAGGTAGATAATAAGGAAAACTACCACTACAGTAGGAGTCAGAAGTGCAAATAGTATAACCTTATTAGCTACCTAATGATGGCGTATGCACTGCTTATAGGATAGCTAACGAAATAATGCTAAGATAGCGTAAAGGGTAGTATTGCAAAGAGTGAAGGGATAGCCAGGAGCGGTCAGTGCATTAGAGTAATGGGTAGTATGGGGTAATATGACTTACCTGGCTAGTGCGCTATCCATATTGATGCTTAGTTAGTTGTAGTCTGTGGCGATGTGAGTTTGGTGCTGAGCGTTTTCTTGGTTGTGGAGGATGAGGTTGAAGATAGTAAGAGTAAACTTGCCGCCAGATACGCAGAGAGCTAGCAGCAAACACAATAGAATCGTATAAAGATGCCCAAGCGTCAATAGGGGCACCCTTTCTGATGATATGTGTATGTAGGTGTATATGTGTATTATCAGTATTGATGTGTAGTTGTGGGAAGGAAGGAAGAAAGGAGGGAGGGGAGAGGGCTAGGTGGGAAATATATAAGGTTAAGGTTGCAGGTAAATGGTATGGGGGAGTGAATGGAGGGGTAGTGAATGGCGGGGTGAGTAGGGCAATAGCAAATATAGTTATCTACACTCGCGAATAATGTTGCCTAGTGGAGGGGGCAGGCAAATGGCGGGAAAACCGATGATATTGCAAACTTAAGTGAATATAATGGTAAGGTTGAAAGTGAGGGATGTATTACCGTGCAAGATAGAGTGTATTGATGCATGTTGAGGGCTTGAGTTATAGGGATGTGCGATGGCGCATAGTGGGGGATAATAATAGTGCAGTAAGGGTAAGGTCGCATAGTGACATTCGAGAATGTTGCAATATTGTGATCTTTATGCTACGTATAGATATATATATTTTAGGGCCATAAAGAGGGCAAATTTGGTCTTTAATAGGAAGATCGCATACGTACCTTATGTGCATAGGGAGGTATAAGGGTGAGGGCGAGGGCGAGGGCGAGGGCGAGGGCGAGGGCAGAGGTATTGTATAAGGAAGAGAAAGAGTTAGACTTCTGCGGTGGGTGGAAGATTTTAAATAATGGTGTAGAATAGGGAGATCACTTAACCTAACTATGATTCAATATTGCTAAAAATTAGTCACTACTTGTGTGCGTTGGGAAAATAATAATAGTGAATGTGAAAGGTATAATTCAGTGCTATTTGAAAATGGTTGTAATTGTTGCTATTTGACTATAATATCATATTACTAATGTCCATTTTTTGCTCGGATACTAGACGAATAAATATTAAAATATGACTTACTTCTATATACTACTATATAGAGGGTATAGGTTTTTCCTTATTCTACCCTATAAAATTATTAATAATAATACTCAGTGGTAGCTTGAGGGGAGGGAGTTCTATATACAATATATTCCTATTTATATTATATTATACAGTAATATAGGGAATTAAACTTATATTAGTATGAATCTTAAGGCTGTGTTTTAATACTATATTATATTAGAGCTAGGGTATTCCTAAGGGTAATATAAGAAACCTAAGAGGGAAAAGATATAGTATGAAATGGCCCTATTTATAACTATAATAAGAATAAAACTATAAGAGTTAGTATAATAGACTAACCTTATAATAGACTAATCCTACTAAGCCTATAAGGTCGACTAATCCCAGTAATCTATATTACTATAAGCTAGAGTTATTAATAAGTAAAATAGCTAAATTTTATGTAATAATAGATAAGAATATTATATAGTTTACTATTATATACTAATATCTATAACATAAAGTTAATAGTATAATTTCATCTAGTACCTAATGAATTTATAGCTTAATTATATATATAAATAGGGTTAAGTACTAGTTTAACTTTTTAATAAGTATATAAGTAAGTATAAGCATAAAATAAGTATATAATAAATATCTAGATAGAGTAAATTATAATTACTAAGCTTATTTACTTTATTTAACTATATAATTAGCAATCTTCTTTATAAATAAGGAATTATTATAGATTATTACAAAAGATAAGTATATATAAAGAGAGCAATCTTTAGAAAATCCTTAGTTTATATCTAAGTATAAGCAAATATATTATTTTTACTAGCTTATATATTAAGTTTATTTATATTATTTTATTATATAGAAATCTATTTTTAGAAATATTATTAGGCTTAGTTATTTCACTTTATATTATCTACTCTAGGGTAAGATTACTTTATCGTTCATTAAGTATAAGATAAGATTTGTTTATAATAAGTAAAATCCCTTTATCTAGATTCTATTTAATACTATTAAATAAGTATAAGCATTAATATCTAATATAAATTCATCTAGTATAAGATAAAATTCCTTTATTATTAAACAATTAGCTATAATATTTCTTTTTATTATATAGGGTTGTATAATATAGTATATAATACTATATATATTGATACTTATAATTAGGTTAATAATAAAAATAAATAATTCCCCTTTTTCCTCTATATATTATATTATTAGTATAAACTATTCTTAGTATAAAATAATACTATAAGTCTAGAGCTAGTAACGTTAAGTAGTAGTATAACTAGGCTTAATACTTATTAGTTATAATATAATTAAGCTATAAGGCTAGGTTAACTTATATATAAGATACTCTGCTCCTTAGTTAGCTAGAGTATTCTAAGTTAGTAGGGAATAATAAGAGCTATTATAATATAAGCTTAAGTTAAGTTAGGTATAGAAAGAACTATAGTTCTTAAATCATAAGGATAGAAATAGTAAACTCTAATAACTCTCCAAGTATAAACTATTACTTTATATAGTAAGCAAATTTATCTTAATTATATTGAACTCTATAAGTATAATATAGCACTAATACCCTATATATACTATCTATTATAGAGTATTTCTTTATACTTTATTATTATATTTATTATTTTAGTCTTTAAAGTATATTATAAGTAGATTTTATTAATTACATATTATATAATACTTAAGTCTATTATGTATAAGATAGAGAAACTTTTAATGCGAGTTTAATAGGAGAATATCTTTTTGCTCTACATGCTTATTCATATAGTCTTATTATTGCATTAGTTAGGTAGGCAAGGTAGGGTAATTTCTTTTATAAGTTATATAATTTAGGAGCAATTATAGTATCTCTAGTAGTAAAAGCAATTGAACTATTTGTTCTCCTAGGCATCTTAAAAAGTCATCTCATTGCTCGTCTTCCACTCCAGTCCTAGCCTATAGTTGACCTTTCCTGATCGAAGGCCTATGTACCCTTTACTAAATAACACCCTTATTGTTCTTCTCTAGCTTCTCCCACCGATGAACCTATTTAGTGTTCTCAGACACTACATTTGCCTTTTCACCCTCTTCCATATTGACTTCATCGGCTTCAAGGGGGTCCTCCACGATGACTTTGTTGGCTCTAAGGGGGTCCTTTATGATGACTTCATCGGCTTCAAGGGGGTCCTCTATGATGACTTCATTGGCTTCGAGGGGGTCCTCCATGATGACTTCATCGGCTTCGAGGGGGTCCTCCACGATGACTTCGTCGGCTTCGAGGGGGTCCTCCATGATGACTTCGTCGGCTCTACGAGGGTCTATTATGGCCCGGTAACGCTTTTCGGCGGGCGATTCTTCTTTGCGCACTATAGTGCTCTTAGGTTGCTATCGCTTATTTTGCACCTTGACTCTCTTGCCGCTAGAACCCTTCTTAGCTTTATCGAAGTCAGAGATACTGCGAGGGACATCGTCGACTTGTCCAATAGGCCCTTCATAGAACTCTGAAGGACAGACGGGATCTAGGCAGTTACAAGCTATATATTCCGATTTCATATTGCGCTCTTCGCACCAGTAGCACTTCAGCCGGAACTAGCATAATGCGACAGTATGTCCTAGCTGATAACATTGGAGACATTACTGGTCCTAGTTCTTTCGTTCCCCCTTAATCTAGATCATGTACTTCTTGTCTCTATGAAATTTCACTAATTCTCTAATTTTGCCTTACTATTAGAAAGCTACTATATGCCCAATATAGAACTGAGCCAGTTGCGCACGGGTCGTCATCACCGTAAGGCATTTGCGGTCAGAGAGGAAACCAGGCGCGGTAGTACGTATAAGGTCGACGATAATAATGTCTGCCTTAGCGCTGATTGAGTTATCAATCGTCCGTACGGTCAGGAGGCCAGGGGGGATTTCTGCCGGCGAGATTGAGTCTAAGATAGCCTCATATTGATGTTTCTAGTTAGCATACCCTATGATGATCATAATAGTCCTACAGCGCACTAGCTTAGTTTCATCCTTAAGACTTAAGATATAGTCAACCATATTGCGTAGTGGGGAGTCTTAGTACAGTTGTATAGTAAGCTCTCGGACGATAAGCGAGTTGACCGTATTGATATAGGACGTCCCGATCCTTTCCTCCTCTCTACACTAAATGTCAATAAAAATGCTATTACTCTCTAGGGGGGGGTTCTTCATCGTTTGGATATACTAGTGTATTTCTCTAGTTGCTTGCGAACGCTAGTTGACAATCTTCATGCGACCATAATAGAAGTGCGACTAGGTAAAGTCCATGATGGAGCTATAACTGCAGTAGTTCGCAGTGAGAGTTATATTGAATGCATTGATGCTGCTGACTCTATCGAGCAGGCTTACCTTCCGCTGCTTACCAAATAGGTCAGCGAACGTCTTGTCCTCCTCCATTCAGTTGAATGGAGTACACTAATTTGGGTCGCTAAGGATAAGATATAGGGCGTCAGTAAACTTAGAGATCAGGATTATTAGAGCGGCCTCGTTGAGGCGGCCAGCCTCATTGATGATGATGATGTCTAGCTTCTAGGCGCTAATGTGGTGAGCTACTTCTGATACTGCGACTGGCGTCCTGACAATAGAGTCTGCCTTACTGAGGGTGTATTCTAGCAAGGAGTGGATAGCCTCTATATTCTCAGCCTAATTTCGCCTGAACATCGACTTATCGAATGTGAACTTGTGCATTGCCCTCATAGCGTTGGCGAATGACTTAGGGTGGTCGCGTATGATAGATTTAGCGACCTCTGAGAGTGACATTTCATCTGCAGTAGGGCTTAACTCCTCCCACCGAATCGCATTGTACTGGGCGAGGTAGTAGGCCAGTATGACGTCTTGCTAGGGCGAAGTTCTGAAAGCATCTTCATCTGCGGCTTTAGGTGCTGCAGCCTTAGCGTTGAGGGCATTGGCCACTTCCCTCTTCTATGGAAATACATAGATCACCAGCTTATTAGGACACTTATTGCTGAGGCGGACTCTAGCATCCTATGCGAGCCGGTTGGTTGGCATCACCTAGACGTATCGCCCAGTCTTCCCTGGTTTTATAGGCTCAACCTCCTTCACAACTACTAGGTCTTAGGATAGGTCATCCCATCTGGGAGCTTATTAGACCTCTTCGTTGCCTATGGCTGATAGTGATTGTTCCTATGGCCATTATGAGCAAATATCTTCATTGGAGATGATATAGTTGGGCCATAGCCTTAACATACGGTATTGCCAGTCCATGCATTATTCTAGGTATCGCGTGTTGACTCCTCGTCCTAGGGCCCATCTCCCGATGTATCAGCCTAGGGTTGAAAAGGGTAGTTAGCATTTGTCCGCTAAGTTGCTTATCTGTCATAATAGTTCAATTTCGTATTGTAGTCAACGAAGGTCTTGGCTAACGTCCTTGGATATCTAGGGCTTAGTTAAGGATAGAGAAATCTCATCCCCTAGGAGATAATAAATGGTTATCTTCGACCTGGGGACCTCTGTGAGGGGGCCCTATTCTTGTCCCCTAGGAGATGAGAAAAGGCTATCCTAGTGAGTGTGCTAGCTATAGTGTATATCTGGGGGTGAAAGAGCAAGGAGTTATTAGTGGGTGATGGTCTTACTTAGGTCTCAGTTTCACCAGTTTGCATCTCTGCATCCTGCTGCTGCTCCAACTTTCTATTCGTCGCGGCAATACGGCGCTAAGCTGCAGCGGCTGCATGCTATTCCTCCAGAAGTGCCTAGAGTCTCGTCCGTATAGCCTAGTCGATCCCGTTTTCCCATACCGATCCTTCTTTGTCGTCATTTATCGCTATGAGGAGCCCTATAACGGCTGTGAGCTCTTCTTCATTGTCCTCTTCTTGTAGTATTATTTCTTGGGTATCTTCTTCGGTTGTCTGCGAGGTTTCTAGAGGCATCTACCCTTTCGGTTCCGATGGGCCTTCCATCACTGCGTCGCAAACCTCTATCGCCTAAGTTGACTTTCTAGCTCTAGGGCACCTAGTGGTGACGACAAAACCAGCGAGGGTCGACTTTAGGGATTCTATTGCCATCTTTATGTCTAGGTCATTATTATATTTGCCGCCGGTGATGCGTGCAGCCAGTTCGGGGAAGGCGATCAGGAGGTTTCCTCAGTGGACGCATTCTAAGTTCGTGAAGTCGATGATGTAATGCTACTACTAGTCGACTTTACTATTCTCCTTGACGCTATTGAGGGCGGTGATAGCCCGGCACTCCGCGATTGTGGTTATATCTGACTCCTAGTACTAGATCTTAAGAGTGAAGGTCTGTTGCGGGTTGATTCTACGTCCATTCTTGTCGAATAAGCTTAAAAATGCTAGCTGCAGTTGACCAGTCAATGGGATATATAGAATTAGGTACTTCATCGGGGGATTCTAGAATCCTTTCATCTAGTTGCTTTGTCGAGGCGTGCAGATGGAGAATAGCATAATGTCGGCATGTACCCCATGAGGGAGGGGGATGCAAGTGGCTTTAAAGGCATCTCCCAGTTCAGACTTAGCCCTAGCCATCATAATGATATCTTGCTTTGAGGTCCAGTCAGTAAGTCTATTGCCCCAGGCGATATTGTCTTCATCGCATTGTTGCTCGAGCATCATCGCGAGGAGTCTAGCGGAGTGCTATTTCTGCACCTCTTCCGCCTCATCAGGAAGTGCTGCCTAAGATGCTTTGGCTACCTCCTTCACGAAGGGGTATATATAGCGCTCTATATGGCAGTAGAATATATCCTTCAGTATAGTGACCAACTCGTTTTGCTTCCGCTCGACTGCATCTAGGTCAGGTTCGTTCTTGCTGAGGAGTTTATCGAGCTGCGCCTAGCAATTTTCCTCTGCTAACTCTCTGCGGCGGCATGCGGATTGCAACTCAGACTCTAGGTCTCTTGCCATCTGCTGCTTCTACGACGCCAACAGGCTCAGGCCTTATGGAATGGCGTGGTCGATGTATTTAAGGTTGAGGTACATCAACATCTGGCTGCCAATGTTGGGGCAGATCTCCCTGATGCTAGCGAGGGGGATAGCGATGTATTGATAGGTGTAGATCGTGCCATCCATTTGAGTACTGTAGGTGTTGATGTTATCGTCGCTGGGCTTGATCAGGGAGATAGGGTCTGCAAAAGTGCGTCCGTTAAGGTTGATGCTGAAGAGTAGCTTCTCTTGTGCCTATTAGTGCACTAGGTCTTCGACCGCACTGACAAGGAGGGCGACGGTGCGGTGGTCTTAAGAGAGGAATACATCGCTTATTGGGTTAGAGTGGATCGGCTGCTACAGGAGTTAGAGGTTGATATTCTTGAAGGCAAGGTTATCTATACTATCTCGCACGTTTGCGCAAATGTCCTAAAAAGGGGCTAGATTAGTGAGGTTAGTGAAAGCGCTATGCTAATGTTTCTTCCAGTCGGGGAAGAAGGGAAAGATAAATGCAAGAGTGATGGTAGATTTCTCCTCCATTGTGAATGCATCAATAATAGCCTTACTGTACTCTTGCATAGTGGCGACTTAGTCTTTAAGGTGCTAGATGAACTACTTGGAGGGTAGCACAATTATGTCCTCCTTCCTAACGTTAAAGTGGAGGTAGATAATGTGTGTAGAAAGTGCGGCGAGGTGCTAAGTAAAGTTAGGCTTATCTGCAGTTGCACTAAGGTCCAAGTTATCAAACTGTGCCTTGTCCTTCTTGTTGATGAAGCCATCGCGGAGGCCATCAAGGTTCTGCTTAGCATAGGGGATAAAGCGATCTAGAGTCTCAACGTTCGACGAGCTAATGACAAAGTACTCAGTAGGGGCTTGGAGAGATTGCAGCTTGAGGGTTATGCTTAGCATATGAGTTTGCTCAGTTCCATTCTGCATCTTGACTATGATCCTAATGTGTGGAGGGATGTGTGGGCCCCAGATGCATATGGCCGTAGTATGTGTACCAGCAAAGCAGCTGCTGCCAAGTCGAGTAGCGGTGTCTTTGGCGTAGCCGGCGAGGAGGTTATTATTGACTGTAATGAGGAGTGGCTGCCATCGAGATGTGAGGTTCTCGTCAAAGTCTGTATCGGTTGCCTCTTGCTTGTCGGGCGGCGCCTCGATTGCCTCTTGCTCTCGCAAGTGGGGTTGGGCAGGCTCCTACTCAGGCTCCTACTTATAGAGTGAGCAGTCTGCCATCTTGATAGTAGGTGACTAGTTGATAGGTAGGGAAGGGGGGGTAGAAGGTATAATGCTATATGTGTTTAGGGCTTTAGTGAGGTTGTAGAAAGGTATGAAGGGAGAAGGTTGTGAAGAGGGAAGAGATTTAGGTATATATAATTAAGTAGGTAAAAATTCTGCAGTTAGGGCTAGGGCATAGGAGTTCTATGAATCATTAGACAATGATAGGGTATTGTGAATGCTAAGAAGTGTTTATGGCTGTTAGCAGCTATTGGCAGCTGTTAGTAGTCATTAGCAGTCGTTAGTGCCTAGTGTTGGACTAGAGTCGATTTTGGTGTTTAGCTGTTCATACTATTGTTAGCAGAGATGTAGGAATTATAGGAAAGTGCGATAAGAAGGAATAGAGTAGAAAGGAGAGATGACTTATTTGAATGTAGATTCATAGAGGGATTAGGACAAAAAAGCAAGTAAAAGAGAGGGAATGTAGAGTAGACTCTTAGCCAAGTACTATAGGTAGTACGCAACTTTGGCTAGCAAGAGGGCGTACTATGCCTATACGGTCCCTCTGCTCACCCATAAATAGGCAAGTAACGCTACTATGCTAAAAGGCACTATAGTAGTGTGTTGTTGCGCTTTAGTTGTTTTCGCTCTTTTGGCTGCAATGTAGGTGGATTAGGCCGCAAGGTTGAGGTCTGTGGTGGGGTTGCAGGAGGTTCAGTGTCACATTACTTTCCCTGTGATTATATTGGAAATTGCTCAGCTAGGGAAGGAAATTATCCTATTATGATGATGATTTTTATTCTACTATTATTACCTTCTATAGAATAAGTAGGGTTATCATAGTTATAAGTATTATTACTATCTATTCCTACTCTGGCGTATATTACTAGGGCTCTCCTCTGGTGGGGCTCAAACGGCTTATCAATAGATAGTAACTAGAAAGCTAGGGGCTACGATGATGCCGCATAGCTGATAGAGATTGTAGCTCTAGCGCCGTACCTGCTCGTACTGCCTCTTCCAGTTGAGCGAGTGGTCCTTACATTCTTGGGCAATTCTTTCGGCAAGAGTCATAAGCTTAGTGTTGGCTAGGATGAGCTATAGCTTGAGGAAGGTATCCTTAGCGATGGGTAGGAACTAGCGAGAGGAATGTGGTAGTTTCTTTAGGAGTGGGGGATACATAATTTGTAAGGTGATTGGTGCAACCTTTAGGGTAGGGGTATAATAGAGGCAATGCATTTGAGGTGAATTAGAAAGAGGTTCTCCAGTGAGAGCTTGGTCGGGGTCTCCATATTTAATGATTAGAGTATCATCAACTCCCAATCGCTTAGCGATGTTCTGCCTAAGCTCTTTGACCTCTAGGTCAAGTTGCTCACTATGTTCATCTGAAGGTTAGTCATTCTGAAGCTTAAGGTCGATCAAGGGATTAAAACTACCATCTTGGTTAACATCTCTCTCTACGTAAGAAAGGTAGTTAGGCTATATGCTATCGATCGTAGGCGTAGTGCTTCTATTGTATGTGTTTGAAGCTAGTGGTATATCATCTTTAGCTACATATTGCTTCTCAATCATTAAACCATACGCCTTAGACCTACCCTATACCCCTAAGTTAGACCTAACCGTTACATTAAGGGGTTAGGTTATATATATGGGTTATATATATCTCTATTATGTAATGTTTAAATCCTTTATATAATTATAGTATTATTCTCTACTATTATACTCTCTCACTTTTACCTACTAATAGAGAAATCTTATCTCCTAATAGATAATTATACCCTCCTTCATCAGTTAATAGATAAAATTGTAGTATTATTTTCTATCCTTATATCCTCTTGCTCTTAGCTACTAATATATAAATCTTATCTCCTAGCTGATAAACATCTTACCCTCCCTCCCTCCTTCATCAGCTAGTAGATGAAATTATGCTATAATCCTCACAGGGAGCTTATAACCTTATAGTTAAATTTTGGTAGGCTGCTAATTATACGGCCCTTATGATCGTCGGTAGGACCAGCTAACGATCAATTAACCATCGCTTGCAGTAGTATCTAGGGTGGAAGCATCTTCCTCATTCCTATCTTCCTCTTCCCCTCCCCTTTCTACCTCTAACTCTCCCTCTTCTATCTTAGCTATCTCCCCTATCTTAATATCCTACTGTAGCAGCTCTATTTAGCATAAGAAACGCTGCAGTAGGGACGGGCTCTCTGCTTCTAGCTCCACTGCCTGCTACTTCGCTTCTAAGTGACTGTAGAGGTCATACTGCCTGCCGCCATTATAAAGTAGATGCGTAGCCTACCTCCTAATCGAGGTAATAGGCTAAGGACGTACTAGAAAGGCCCAGATGGTTTCTAGCAGCCCGAAAAGGTTGTGGCAAGTAGGCAGCAGAATGGTAGGCAGGCTTACTACCGTCTCAGCCCGAGCTTAAGGTATGTTTATCTCTAATATGGGTAGGAATAGAATATCCTCTTCACTATAGCCCTACAGCAGTATATCCTCAAAGGCCTATAGAACTACATATCTTAGGTTAGGGCTGTTGCTCTAAATGGGACCTACTAGAGAAACCATTCGCTTAAGTAGCCATTAGTAGTAGCGCTGGATGGCTTTGTCTGCAATATGCTACAGCTTCTCCGTGTGGACTATTAGCTGCAGCCAGTCTACTTGGGCGTACATCTCGAGGTCCTGAAAGGCCCGGGCAGACAGGATTCTCAGAAGCATCGTAGGGCATAGGCCACTGGGGTACTCTTCGTAGCGGAATACGGTGCTCAGCCTTATATAGCAGTCGATTTCTGGCGGTGAGAAATAGGGAGCTTAGTACTGAATCTAGAAAAAGGCTAGCCTGCCGTGATACTAGGTGCTATAGGCATACTTAGTGCCTACCTCCTTCGTCTAGTCGCTATTGAAGGTGACTAGGACGTAGCGGCCGATTTGGGACTTAAAGCGATCATCGAATGGCCCCGCTGGCTCATCAATTACCTTCTAGAGCTCCTTAAAGGCATAGTAGACCTGCAGAAAGCGGAGTCATGCCCAGGTTGGCAGGCTCAGGCGCCCGAATAGGTGGTCGAACACAAAGTCGCACCAACTGTTGTACGGCGGCCGTCGTCAGCGGGTTGTCATCCAACATGGCAGTTCGCTCGGCAGGATATGGCTATCCCCTTCTGCGGCGGCTTGGCCAGTCGTCTCGCCCGTTGGGGCCAGCGCGGCAGCAGTATATGTGGACCATACCTCAACGTACACCTCCCAGATGGTTTAGGCTATGGGGATATAGCCCGCATCGGCAGCAGATTCATCCTATGCCCGCCGGAGCCAGCATAGGCTTGGCGTCTTACTTCGCCTAAGCCTACCCTATACCCCATCCCAGTAGGACTCAACCTTAGCTAAGAAGTGTTCGTAGTAAGCTTAGGCAATCTCCTTAGTGGCAAGCTTTATGGCCCGGTCGGCTAACTGCTCTGCCTTACGGTCGCGCCCCTCATCGAAGGCCAGCCGGGCGCGCTAGAGCCACTTCTGGAGCAAGAACTCAACGGTGACCTGCGAGGTAGTAAGAGCCTATACGTTGGACTGATGGGCCAGGCGTGCCTGAAGGGGGTTCCGGGGGATATAGAGGTTGATAAGGGTCTTAAGCGCGAGGTGGCCTTGCTGCCAGTTCATATGAGCCTAAGGGATCTAAAGCATCCTAGATGCATTGATGGAAGCGTCAAGCCCGAGGCCCCGCCGCTCTTTATAGCCATCCTGGGTCCGTACGCGCCAATAAGACAGCCAAATCTACTTATCAAAGCCCAGCGCCTATTCGCTGCTTAGGGTATGTGTGAGAAGCTGATAGAGGAGCTAGGCAGTGTAGAAGTCAAGCACCTACTAGACTGGGGGAGGGGATGAGGGTGCCTAGCTAGGTAATAGCTTGAGGAAGATGTAGTCGAGAGGAAGAACCAAGCGGGCAGCCTAGGTGAAGATGAGGGCGTTAATGTCTTTGGTGGGGACAGCCCAGAATTGGTAGTGTTCCCCAGGCTCTAGGTTTAGTAGGACCATATGGGTTAGCAAGCCGGTATATAGGCTCCAGTTGGGGCAGAAGGAACCATTACTCTATATGGCCAGAATGGTATCTAGGCGGAAGGTAACTTCCTTCTAGATGCTATAGTTAGTTAAGGCTTAGGGGTTCAAGATGGCCTGGAGATGCTGCTTGTTTGCCTCCTAAGCATAGAGGAGGGCAGGGCGGTTCAGCTGGAATATAAAGGCCCAGTTGCGATTTTGGCTCACAGAGGATAGGTCCTTAACTATACTCTTGTCAAAGGCGAGCAGGGGGAGGAACCTAGAGCTAAAGAGTTAGTAGTCACTTAATATAACACTAAAGAGCTCCTTATTGCAGTTGTATGCCTTAGCGCGAACGACGCCAGGTTGCTAGGCCTCTAGGTGCGCTAGGTCGGACGTTTGGGTGGGCTTGACCTTAGAGGTATAGGTGCCTACATTGCGGAGGAGGAAGGAATAGAAGTGGGTGGCAGCTAGGGAGGCCTCTAGCGCAATATCTACAAGCCGCTCGTGGAGATAGCAATTGCACTAGTTCTTCTACAGGAGGGTCTAAGGCTTGAACTGGTCGGAGGAGATAGGGCTACTCATATAGTCTTGCGTCCTAATGTCGAGCTAGCACGAGTGGATGTCCAGCTGGCTTAGGTTAAGGCCTACTAAGACTATATCCTAAAATGCACGCAAGGTTTCCTGAAGGCTGGGCTGGGTAAAGGTATTCTTTAGGTCGTAGGCCTAAAAGAGCAGGCACAGGCCCTAGAAGTAGCCAACCGGCTCTCCCTTGGCAGTTAGGACAACAGTCGAGTTTGCCTTCTCCACAATGGAGGCCTAAAAGCAGGAGAGGTCTTCAGCCGGGATGGCATACGCAAGAGAAAAGGACTAGCTCTCATCCTCTGCCCTCTACCGGCCTATCCTAGGCTTTTCCCTAAAGGAGTGGGATTTAGCATAGGCAATATCATATATGCGGGGGATCTCCTGTCAAATGGGGTTGGAGACGGTCTCATAGGCTGCTAGGATGATAATATAATCATAGAGATCTTGTTGCCGCTCAAGCGAGAGGCCGTTAGAGGTGGCTGATATTGTCAAGCGAGCGGCCTTAGGGAAGAAGAGGAGGATGGAGATATAGACGCTTGCTGTCGTAAAGTGGCCGAGGGGGATATATTGTGTATTTGCGAGGTCGAGGCTATATGGCTAAATGACTTAGTTAGTAGTGAGGTTAAGCTTATAGGGGGGGAGAAAGGTAAGGCAGAAGTGGTTAGGTAGGCGGATAGCTGCTAGATCCTTAGCCCCAAGCTATATACTATTGACGTCCTACTGCCAAGAGAGGGTCACTAAGGCCTAGGGGAGGCTAGCTTATATCTTGCAGAAGGAGAGTAGCTTGGCCAGTTAGTCAGAGAGGAAGGACTACTACTATTAGAAGGAGGCCTGGGGGTCATAGGTACTATTCCCAATGCTGAAGATGGTTGCCAAGGGAGGAAAGGACTGCTAGAGATGCTAGACTCTTTTTTGGATTGTGTGTATATATTCGGGCTTATTATACTCTTCTAGGTGTTAACCTACGTAGCATTATATCAGTATATAGCAGCTAGTAAGCAGGTAGGATATAGAGACTAGGGTTCGTATAGCTACAATCGAATGCAAAAAACATGCGGAGTATACGATCATATATATAGCCCTGCATCTGAAGAAAGTTAGGGCTACCTACTGTTTCCTGGTCGTGGATGGCTTAGACGAAGCGGCCTAAGACTGGTGAAGCTGATGGTATAGACCCTATAATGCTTGATAAGTCTGAAGGTGATGGAGGGGGATTGCTAGGCTCGGGAGGCAGGCCGTTAGAGACTAAGCCTGCAGATGGGGGCAGAGATACTACCCCTACCTTGGGCACCTTAGGTTTAGTATTCGCATCATATAGTAGAGCTTGGTGGTCTAAGAGCTAATCTTAGGTATTATATAAGGTTAAAGCAGATAGAAGGGCAGGAGGGAGAGGGTATAGAGTATTATGTAAGGTTAGAGCAGACAGAAGGGCGATAGAGGGCTCTAAGGGGACAGCAGTATTAGCAACTACAGTCATACCTGCCTAGCTCATCTGTGAGGATATCGTCGCGGCAAGCCTAGGGCTTTAGCGCCTAGGGCTTCAGCGCCTAGGGCTTTGGCGCCTAGGGCTTTGGCGCCTTAGTCGCGGCAGCTCCTGCGGTTTGGTCGGCGCGGTGGCGGCCTTGATGGCAGCCTCAATGGCCGGCGGGCCTAGCAGGGGGGCATACACTAGGTGAATATTTGCATTACTAGTACATTCATCGATGCATTGTGCTTGCCTCTCCTGGCGTGTTTTTTCTCATTGTCTCTATCATGCTGCTTTTTCTGCAGTAGAGAGTGCACAGCGACCCATAATGGAGAGTTAATAGAGTTTACTCTCTTTCTCTCCATTTGTTTGTTTATTCTTCTCTATTTATACTACTGTTGCGTTTGTTGCTGCCTTCCTTGCTTTTTTTCTCATATTATGTTATATAGCTTGATAGTAGGACATCTATGGTGAGCATAATTAGACGGTCTAAAAATGCCTATAAGGTTCTCATAGTGATGCGTATGTAGCTATTCTTATTGAGCCTGATGATTGGGTTCTGCATTGAGGGGTGTATACTATAGCGGTTATAGAAACTAGGATAGGTAGTCTATAGCATTGGGCTAGGGCTGTAAGGGGTGCATACTGTGGCGGTTATAGAAACTAGGATAGGTAGTCCATAGCACTAGGCTGGGGCTATGATAACGTTGCATACTGGCTCTTTCCATTCTAAGATTACTAGTGTCTTGGAGGCCTAAGGTATAGGGTAGGTCTATAACATTGACTAGGAGACAAAAGGACAAGGTGAGGGATGAAGCTAGCTATGGGTTTTAGGGTTATATGTATAGTGATAGTATTCCCTCCTTTCTGTCTATTTCTATAGGTAGGATACTAGAATACTATATGCTTCCCGCCAAACAACTATTGCTATAACTAAAGTAATCCAGTCAAACTCTACAGTATTACTCTAAGGGTGGGTCTTAAATAAATCCTATTGGCCTACTAAAGAGAAGTAGGGATCTTTTGTATATGATAGATTAGATTGGTTGAAAGAACGTCTCGATAGGGTAGATTTCATTTAAAACTCCTCCTATTGGTCTATCTGGCAAGGCTATAGTACGCCACCTTAGGACCTACAGCCTTACGAGCTGCATTGCTTTGCCTATTACATTGGGAATATGCTAATAGAGATATCTCATCTCCTAGTAGACAAAGCTCTCCTCCTCCCTCCTTTATGACCTAGCAGATGAAATTATAGTATCCCCACGCTACGAACTCCCTATAGAGAAATCTCATCTCCTAGCAGATGAATATTGTACCCTCCCTCTTCATTAGCTACTAGATAAAATCGTAGTATTATCTTCTACTATTATACTCTCTCGCTCTTAGTATGATGCGGTCTAGGCGGCCCTAGGTGGCCAACCCTAAGCCTATAGTAGGAAGTCATTAGTAATAATGGCCTCAGCCACAATCATCACCCTCAGCCACAATCGTCACCCTCGGCCAGCACTTGCACGCCTCCGGCCAGTACTTACAGTCAAGCCTGGCGTCAGTGTAGCACACTACTAGCTGCTGCTTAAGTCTGGCTCCAGGCAGGGCCACTGCTGGTCGGGAGGGTAGGTCTTAAATATATCCTATTGGCCTACTGAAGAGAAGTAGGGTATCTTTTGTTTATAATGCATCGGATTGGTTGGAAAAAACCCTAGGATAGGGTACATTTCGTTTATAATTCCTCCCATTGGTCAGTCTCTTTAGCCACTTAATAAGGGTATAATATACTACCTCATGACCTATAGCCTCACTAGCTATATTACATCCTAATTTGCCTATTACATTGGGAATAAAATGCCCACATAATAACTAAAATGAAAATGGTCTCTAGATGTATGTTCATTACGTTTTTCTCTATCTATTTATGTCCATATTGCCTTGTGCATCGGTGTTGTGGTATTTCTATGGATTTTTCTGTCTGTTTTTGCGACCGAGTTGGAATTGCACAAAGTCCCGCGACACACCGTCTGACCCTAACCCTACAGCCTCCTCTTCTATCTTTCGTTTATAATGCATCAGATTGGTTGGAAAAAACGCTAGGATAGGGTACATTTTGTTTATAATTCCTCCTATTGGTCAGTCTCTTTAGCCATTTGATAAGGGTGTAGTATGCTACCTCATGATCTATAGCCTTACTAGCTGCATTGCATGCCAATTTGCCTATTACATTGGGAATAAAATGCGCACATAATAACTAAAATGGAAATAGTCCCTAGATGTATGTTCATTACGCTTTTCTCTATCCATTTATGTCTATATTGCCTTATGCATCAGTGTTGTGGTATTTCTATGGATTTTTCTGTTTGTTTTTGCGACTGAGTTGGAATTGCACTAAGTCCCGCGACACACTGTCTGACCCTAACCCTACGGCCTCCTCTTCTCTATACTGCTTGCTTATTATATATATTACTTAAATATAATATATACTTATTATATATATTAAACTAAATATTTAGAAAAAAGAATTAAGATAATCTTCTTTAAGTATAATAGTAAATATTAAGTAATTAATTCTAGTTAATTCTAGGCTTCACACTTATAACAGTTAGTTATCCTTAGCCTTCGATAATATTTAATGCAACTCTTATTTTTGCATAACGGGAATGTAAGAACAGCACTTGGACGAGGGTATGTATCAGGATCCATAGCGTGCAGCCACCTCTCGTTAGGACTAAGGCTGCTTCGGACCGTCTTATCGCACACTATTATATCTCGCTCGTAGGTCGTCACTATACATACTGAGCCGGATCTCCCATCTGGCCAATGAGGGCTCACGGAGACTTGTCGGCCGTTACCGCCAATTCCATACAGTCTGCTATATGAATGGTATGGGGCGCGTGTGGGAAGCCACAAGTTGCGAGGATTAAAGCAGCTATGCCATCTGGATGCATTCGGTTCCTCTTTATCCCCCGTCTCGTAGTGAACGCAGTGGCACCGCCGCTTACACGTGGCAAAGCAAGCCATCTCAGGCAAATAGTGAGAAGGATATGTCGGCAGGAAAACGTCGGCTGCCCCTTGTCGGTATCGCTCAAAGACTGCCCTCAGCTCCGAGGCAAGCAGCCGCCCTTCGGGTGTGGGAGTAAGAGCGTTCAGACCGCTATGAGGTTTCCACTCCATATCCAAGACCACCATGTTTGGCTTATATCTAGCGCTCCGAAGACGCGCCCGTGGCCAGGTTGGCGCCTCTTCTGCCGTACAGCGCGAATCGTGACTTGGGTCGTGGCACTCGACCTTGAAGGTTTCGAAGCAGGCTTCCCAATCTCCGGGATTGCGTTGTTGCGAGTTGATGATATGGTCTTCAATCGAGGCCCAAGGAATGTGCACATGCTCGCAAAGCTGTACAGCGCCCTGGCGACCGAGGCATTGCCGGTCACGGATCGCGCTGTCTTGGTTAAAAAGCGAGAATTGGTGGATTTTGTGCTTTTCCCCACAAGCATGACAGTAAAGGCGTGGAGAATTACAAGATCCAAACATGCAGAGCGGGTCCCCTCGCGCTCTATTGTGACTCGGTGCCAAGTACCAGTCTTTGCATGTCTCGCACAGGCCGTCCATTCGTAAACGCGCCTGAAGGCTGGTCTTTGCGCCGTCAGACAACAACCAGTCTGCTTCGGTCATATACCTACCCGAGAGGCTGTCGGTGATGCCGCTGTCGGTGATGATGTATTTCCAAACTCCCGGTTCGTACACAAGTCTCCGGAGCCTCCTCGAGACGCGCCGTATACAAATTAGGGCCAACTTGTCGTCGCCAACGTGGCGAAGAATGAGGAGCAGCAGTTCATCCGAAAGTCGACCAACTGGACTGTAGTATGTGTTGTAGAATGTCGCTGCTACCCAGGGATCCATGGTGTGCTGCAAGCGCTGCAGTTGGCTGTATTGTTCTTGTGCAGCTTTGTCCGAACCGTCATCTGCTCGTCCGGGAGCCCCTCGACGGCGGAATGGACAAAACCTGTCGATCCATGCAATGAGAGCAGACATATTGGTAGGCTCGGCGGTGAATGCGATATTGAATGTGTTGAATTTATGAATCCCCGAGTAGCGTCGTGGACGCCGTCAGGATTAAATACTTCTCGTTCTGGCCTACGTGGCTGACGTTGAGCTGAGCAAGAAAGCAAGACTGCGAAAGTTCAACTCTACGGCTTGGTGGCTGAAGGCGCAATATTGCCACATTCAACGCGTAAAGGATGCCAAAACTTTCCAAAGGGCCGTTACGACTGTCAATGACGTCGCGTCAGTTGATTGGATGGGGTTTGGATTGCCAGACTTTAAGAAATGTTGGTAACTTTTGGTACGACCTAGCAGCCTGGTACCGACTTGGCAAAGGGGACTAATGCGGTAGTAAAGGTTTGTTATCGACCCTGCACCGGCTCGGTTCTTACCAAATCTCGGCGGAATCATATTGGTCGCTCTCGTCGCTCATACGTTACCTGCAAACACTGCTGTGGCGAAGATTCTGAACAGTTCCCTTCCGCAGTACTTGGGTCGGATCAGTTACAGCCTCTATATCGTTCATGGTCCGTTGAATCATTTGGTGGGCTATTCGCTCTTTAGGGCATTCTGGATGGTCACAGGTGTTGAGCAGATGTGGAGATACGTGGCTGGCTTCTTAGCAGCCTACTGTGTTCTTGTGGCGATTGTCATCTTTGTAGTAGATGTTTTCCAGAGGGCTGTAGACATGCCTTATGTACAACTAGCCCGCACATTTGAGAGATTCATTACCTGTCTAGGGAGATTTAGTCTAACGAAGTTTGATTGAAGTAGAACAATCACTGATAGTAAGCATGTTCCAGTATAGTAATTCAAGCCTGGCTATGAGAGTAATTTTCAGCTAACTAATGTTATTCTGCTATTACTTAGCGGCTAATGAATGTTTTCTTGCCCATTGGTGAATCTTCTCAAAGTTGCGACATTTGTGCTGTGTGTTGAAGTCGGCATTAATACCTAAAGGCCGCCTCGGGTCCTTAAGGATGAGGTACGGTGTAACATCAGCTGAGCACTGCAAGGAGATCCTCAACCTGTTGATGCAGTGGTCAACATGCTAGATGGAACCAGGTCAATCATCCTGAATTGAAACAAACAGACTCAGTAGATAACTCACGTTTCGAATCTGCTGGTCAGTTCCATCAAACGTTGGCAGACCACTGTAATTGTACTGGTCTCGATAGGTCTACTATCGACTGAGTCCAGACAGTGAATTTAATGAAAGGCTATCGAAATTGGTCAGCGCAATATATCTATATAAACAGCTGAATGACGGTTACCTTCTAGCGACTTAATGACGCTGCCTTCGTTGTCCGGTTTGGAACGTTGCTAGTCGAGGGCTGTGGACTTGTTGAGAGCCCCCAACTTGTCAAAGGGAATGTTGACACGCCCAACTATCCTCGTTATTCATTGTGCCGTTCGCAGTACCCGTTGTATTGAGATCAACTGGGCGACTTACAGTTCCATAGGTCAAGCCAGGCTTTCCCAAGCTTCGGCGTAGGCTGTCCACGGTACATGGACTTTTCGTTGAAGGTGTTCTTGAACTGGACATCCAGATACTCATGAGCAGAGAAGTCATCAGGAGCCATGGCATGAGGCCAAGCGTTGCCCAGTAGTTGGTAAAGACTGATAGGAACCCTGGTCTAGTCTTAGAAATGACTTTGAGGCCTTCGTTGTTGTCTTCCGCGACTGAGGTATACTTTGGAGTGTATAGGTGCGTGAGTTCTAGGATGGGATCCAATTTCAAGCAGGTCCAAGTGTCCAATGTCTCAATCAGAGGCGAGGAGCGTCGCAAAACACACGAGGGACACGTCGCACCTTGGAAAGGTAGAAACTCTGGGAAAACACCGAGAGCTTGTTGCAAAGCACCCTGAGGTCAGGAGAAGGCCGGCTATCCCATATAGTGATGGTGATGTGCATAGGAAGGACATCGTCCCTCTGACTTGGGTCGTACTGCCATGGCAACGATTTACGTTCTGCATCCATGTATCCTGGTAACGGAAACATGGAAGGGAAAAAACAAAAGACCTCAACCAAGAAAGGCTTACGCAGGTATATGCAGTTGGTTCATGTACATATGCACGACGACAACAGTTGCACATGCACAGAGGCGCGGCATGTCTGTAGTGTTGATGACTCTCGCTCATAATCTGACCTAGGACCCGCCATCTCCACTCTAGATGTATCCCTGTTTTAGGAAGGGATCCAGCACACATCGAATCTCTGATCGGTGTAAGCTGTCGTGGTTGTGAGACATCGCGGCCGTGCGGGAGTTGTGTTGATGCTTCTGAGAGGAGAAACGTGGGGACGTTGCCAACCACCTTCCACAAGCGTCCTGGCATCAAAGATATCCAGCATCAGACCACTGATCGTTGACAATCCGCGTACTTGATCCGGCATTTCCAGGCCAGTGCTCCGTAGAGATGAGGGTCAACTGACTAATTGTCTTATCGCATGTGTTGGGCACCGACTATTTGTTGATGGCTTCCTACTATAGACTGAGAATCAAGGCCGTGAGCCTGAAGGAAATATTCCGCGCAGCGTTCCGCAAAAGATGAGTCTGCTACAGCGAGTATGATGAGGAAGAAGAGGTAAGCAAGAGATTCACCTAAGCTCTAGAAACAACACGTTAGCTAATAATAACTATAAGTAAAGGAGTAGTAGAGTGAAGGGAACATAGGAACTGTGCACAAAGAGAGAAGAGATTGTTTACTGGGAGAAGTTAGAAACACAGTTAGGATATTAGTGAGAATTATAACTAAACGTACTACGGCCCCCTACTATGCTTTGCCTGCTACTAGCTTTAACCTATCTAATATTAACTAAGACTAGAAACAACTATAATTGATGTTCCGAATTCTCAATGTAGACACTCTTATATGTTAGACCTACCCCATACACTTGGGATAGGCCGACCCATCATACACACACACATACTTTCAGCGTCATCACAGGTCACCATCGTTCCTTAGACGTGACTCTCTAGCAAGGGCCGTTGTTTGGGTCGGCACTAGAATAAGTCACACGCATTAACCCGCGAAAAGCACTTTTGCCGGTGGTGTAACAGCAGAAGCTGTGCCGACACTAGTGCTGACGAGGACAAAGAGGGCGACGAGGACTGTGTTGAGAGAGGTAGAGACTTTCTATCCTAGGGCGACAAAAAGAGTTCTTAAATAGGTCAGCGACGAGCAATCAGTACACTCTAAATGGAGACCACACGCCAGATGTCTGGTCAAGTATCTAAAGGCGGTGAACCAGCATAGACTCCATGCTCACAAATAATGGCACCAGGCAAATATCGAAAACCTTTCCACCTAAACCAGCCGGAATCGGAGCTGGCCAATTTAGGACATTCATATGGGGGTTGACTATGTCCAGGAGGATATATTTGAGCCATCCGGGATCTGAGTGAATTACGAAGTAGAAGTGATGGTGGTAACTAAATGAGCAGCTCAGGTTGTCTCAGGCGAATAGGTCACCATGCGTAGATAAGGACATGAAATACATACTACGGTCGTTTTTACATGCAGCTAAGATATCGGTTCAAGCCTACTAATTCATATTGAGAAACGTATACATGCTCTCATAGGAGTTATCATGTATGACAAGGACATGTGCTTCACGATAGTTAGGGTTTAATAATATATGTATGTTAGAGCCCCTGTCGGCCTGTGTGTGTATGCCCTTACCGCCCTTCTAGTAAGCTGTTACACTGAGGTAAAGTATGGGGAACTGAGAGAAGAGATTACGGTCTTTCCCTACTGTTTGACTAGAAACAGTTGCATTCTGAGTCCCATCTTGTACCAAGCCTGAAAAGAAACTGGTACTAGAGCGCAATTTCGCTAATGTGAACATTGATTATACTGGGGCTTCCGACGATCCACCAGCTAGCTAGTGATATATGATATTAAAGTTCTGTTTCACTAATGGCGATGTTCTTTAGAGACTGTAATGCATCTCGGGTACATGCTTGTCCATCTCCTTGAAGGGAATCAAACACCTTAACAGAGAGCTACCTTTGGAAGCCCTGTTGAGTACAGTTCTTAACATGTCCTGAACAGGGAGGTTTGGCCGCAGCCCGGGAGCATAGTGACAGCACGAGCGCCGTGAGGGAGAGTGGGAACCTCATCGTGACGATACGGCTATTCGGTGGTTGTCGACGATGTCTATCAACTTTGACCTTTGCTGTCGTGACACTCTTCATTCAGACCGACTGCAACGAGGGCCTCGAGTTCTTTTGCGTTGCCTCCCATGATGGGCGTCCAGCATTCAGGCCGTCTCCATTTCCTGTGCCTCCCGTAAGCATTATCCGAAGGACCCCAGCTTAGGTCCCATTGTGAGTTGTTGAATCTCGCTTCACACACCCCGAGTTCGGCAGCATAGATTAGTACTTAAGAAAGTCATCTCATAACTGAGCCATAGTATCACCGTGGTACACGGTGTCATACTCACCACTTGCCTCGGCTCGCTGCACAGAGCCTCGCGGAGCACGGGATAGTGCACCATCATGTTCCAGCCCGCGTCGTCCTGCATTTGATTGTGGCACTTTCTCGCCTCGGCGGCCAGGCGCGACACGCATCGCGTCGACGGCGTACGGCCCAGTTGATTACGTGTCTGGCCTTGTCCTCGTCTAGCAGTCGCCTCCGTTTCGGGGCTCACTTAAGCGTAGTAGCGATGATGGCATTTCCACAAGACAACGTAGACATTGTACGAGTTGTCCACGACTGACCTTTAAAGCATTCATCATTGACGTTGGCGTTATAGCTATGGCCCAACTAGCATATACTCGTCATGTCTCTCCCTACAAGACTGACGCCTTCCTCCAGTCCCTCTCATGTCAACGTGATCATTTGACTAACCCGCTGACAACCAACTATAAGTTCTAACTCAGAACTTTCTGGGCATTTTCTAGAGTATCAAGTAACTCCTGCATCAACTCATCGCGCTGGTCTAAGGACTGTTGTATATTGTCCAAAACTTGTTGAGTTTTGGCGTGCTTGTTTCGTTCTGTTGTAAGCTGTGACTGTAGCTCGTTCTTTTGGCTCTTAGCCTTCGTTTTAGCAGCTTCAGCCTGAACCTTTTCGGCAATGGCTTCACTTGCTCGATGTTCAGCGACGCGGGTGCGATCCAGCATTTCTGCAATCCCGGGCTCATCTAGTCGAAATGACGAGAAGATCTTGGCCAAGCATTGAATGGCTATTATAGCCCAACCCCAGAGGAGACTGGTGTTGCCTTGATGGGTTTTGGCCTTCTCGACAGTCCGATCCCATGCAACGGCAATTCGAGGCGCGAACCACCAAATGACGGCCATAATGGGTACAGCTTGATTGAACCAGACGGGAAGGACAGGTCGGACGTTACTCTCGATAGTATTGAGGACAGTTTGAAGGTCTTCGAGGATGGCGTTAAGCTCCTCCGCAGGGGTCAGCTGGCAGGGTTGGGATGCAATGCCGAGTATCGCAAAGAGGTTTAGAGCCACTAGGGCCACAATCAGGAATGTAGTAGCAGACATCTTGGTGAATAGGTGACTGTGATTGTCTGCTTGTCTGATGAAAGGTGTCGAAATCCGCTGTCCACTGCACGTCATTCGGTTTCTTTTCGCTCGCCATGGGAGGTGGTAGATAGTTCTTTCCTATTTTTGAAGCCCACCCAAAGGGGAAAGACCTCAACGGGAAGTGGCCCACGGTAAGGCGTTCCTTGTTGAAGATGAAGGTAACGTGGATCGTCTGATAAGGACCTCGTTCCATCTAGGCTGGCGCTCAAGCCCTCTCGTGCCCCTGAAGCGCCATGTTGGTAAAGAAGTCGACTGCTACCACCAGAGATACTATAACGCAACCACATATTAGTCAAATCAGCGTCGTCCTCACTTTGCCAGCCTACCGCCGAAAGCGAGCGAGACTCGGCCGGAGCCTCAGAATGAAATGCTCTCTTGCGCCTTCACATCACCGCCACGATGACCGAGGCCATCATCAAGTCTTGGGGCGAGCTTTCACTAGGGCGAGAAACGGTTTGAAGAGTGAGTCTTCCCTCCCAAAATGGTCTTAACTGGCTCAATGTCGTAAAGCCTGGGGTATGAGAGGCGCAAAAGTCTGGAGCGGAAAGAATGTGCAGACTGAGGCCGAGGAGCACGAACCGCAAAAGCGAAGAAGCGACACGATTTGAGAGCTTGCCGAGCCATCACGCAGCAGCTAATCGATGCTGGCTTGATCATCATGGGAAAAGATAACATGAGCGGTCAGTACGTTTGTTTACTGGATGGTTCCATCGTACTGACGCGCATCCTAGGAGTTTGCGGGCATGAAAATGACCATGATGATGCCCGGATGGTCTGCCCACGGTGGCCAGACGCTGTCACCCTATGTTGGAGCGATGGAGGAAAATGAGAAACTTCTTGGTCATTCAGTGAGTAGACGATCTCATTCTTTTCCTACAAGACGCATTCCAGGCTGAGACTCATCAGGCTCCTGGAGGCTCGTCTACGGGTTCTGCGGTGGCCGTAGCCGCTGGGTATAGTCCTCTTGCCATGGCCGCGGAGACTGCAGACTCTATCGTGACTCCTTCGACACGCGCAGGTCTGTACGCGCTCAAAGCTACCATTGGGGTCCAAGACACTACCGGGCTATACACTATGACGAAATTCTTCAACAGCCCAGGTCCAATGGCCAAATCCGCCGCCGACGTCCGTGTTATGGCTGAAGTCTTGCTCTGTCGCTCATTCAACTCGCCTCAATTGGGATCCTGGGCAGGGCTTTCAGCAGGCTTCCTAGATCCGAAAGTGTGGAATATGTATGAGAACCGTGAACAGGTACTCCCTGCTCGTGAGTTGAGCGCCATGCAACTTTCAAATCCTCTTTTACAGTTCATAACCGACTACAGCATTCACAGAGCAGAACGACTTGGAAGGGGCATTATAGAGTTTCGAGGACAAGGCGAAAATAGCTACCTTGAAGTAGGAACCTCGTAGCATCGCGAAGCGGATTCTCGACGAAGCATTTGACCAAGAACGAATCAATGTCATTGTAGCTCCAGGCAACTCCTCGCTGTGCGTTTATGCTGCTGCCGCGGGTAATTACTCCATAACTCCGTCTTTATCTCTCAGCTGTTGACAATTCCAGGATACCCTCTAGCAACGGTCCCAATCGGGCAGCTCCACTACAACAATCGGCCATTCGGCCTATGTCTTATAGCAAAAGCCAATGAGGAAGGGACTCTGTTGCGTTTTATGGCGGCTTACGATAAGCTTGCTAAGCCTCGCCCGGTACCGAATATTGAGAATTAGATGCAAGCCTGCCGCGTTTGCCACCCTGATGTCACGAGTGTTAGCCGGTTTCTGAATCTTGCATGCATGCCAGCCTCCGTCAGTGGTGCGCCTGTGACGTTTCCGGATCCGCTCGGCCTCATGCCCGGCTCTCACGTAAACTAGACCTAGTCGGCTGGACTATTGAACCCACGGGAAGGCACACTGCTTTGGATTGGTGGGTTAGATATCGCCACGACGTAAATTAATGTTAGATATTGATCTGCATGCTTCACTTGCTGGCGTTCCGGCGTAAAGGGTACGTTCAAAGATTGGCGGTTGGGCAATGCACATACAGCCGGAACTCGTTGGCCCAACAAGGCATGGAACGATACGCTGCAAAGTAAATGCTTGACGCTCTTGGAACTATACGTTTAACTACTAAATGATCGCAGTCCACCCCATTCTCATCCCCCGAGACGCGGGTCGTCCTACGAGGTGACGCAGATGACCAATTCCTCGCCAGAAGCACAGACGGCCAAGGTCTCGCATACCTTGAGGTTTTTAGAAACATGGCGTGTCTCAACCTCTTGCGGCAGCACACGTACAGGGAGGAATACGACTACTTACTACTCTTCTCTGAATGCTTTCCAAGGCTCGGAAGAGCAGGTAATGCAGCGTGTAGACACCTGTGTACGAAGACTCAGAGGGGTACTGATGTGTGCTGGAGATGCAACACCATATTTTACCATGTTAACACGGAGAATGGCGCAAAAGGAGTTGCCTGGTTTCAACACGTTGCATTACTGTCGAGATTTCGATACGATTCTCCGGTGGACTAGAAGTAATGAGGCGGAGGACGTGGATGCGGGAGGGTACAGTCAATACGAGTAGATGATGATTGAATCGATCTCAATGGGAGGCGTGTTCTCATTTGTGGATGAAAATTGGACAGCTCGTGAATATGTGATGGTGCAAGTGCTGTTGCATACCAGCCGCAACATCCGCACCTCCCCCATCTTACAATTTCCCTATCAACACCTCACTTGACGTGGAAAGGAGCCACCCGGTATTGGAGTCACTGATAAGGTGCAGCACACAAAATGACACTTCCAAGCCCCGCGAGCCTGGTAACGTTTCTAGCTGGTGGTCTTCTTGGGTCTGTTATCACTTAAGCTTTTCTACCTGGTGCAGACTGGCAAAGCTACCAGCAGATCGGTGTCGCGGCATCAGTACGAGCGAGCCATTCTATCAATAGTAATCATGTTCCTTGGAACCACGGATTGATCGTCAATCAGCTGAAATCTTACTCTGTGTCTCGCACTGGGAATTGCTCCAAACTCGACCAGCCGTCACCTGATGCGAGTGAACGGGACATACAATGAGACCTCGCCATTCCGTGGCCCACCAACTCTCGAGGTCGACGCTGCATGGGAACGGTACTGGAGAGTGTGGATGTTCGGCGTCGACGAAGAGACATTTCGAGCGTCGCATAAGGTGGCCGGCTGCCAGCCAAACCCTCCAACGCAATACAGCTACCGTTCATCCCCTAATTTACTCTCTAATAATAAATAACCTGGGCTGTCTGGCCTCGGCCTAGCATTCTTCAGCACCATTTACTACCCTAGAGATTCATTTCTTCTCTCACTTGTCTTTGCAAAATGACCGCCCTCGATAATTCCCAAGACGGAGAAAACCAGCCTGCATTGAGAATGAAGAAGGCCAATGCTCTCATTATGGCCATCGGCGTCACCCTCGCAAAACGACCTAGGCCATGTTCATCACTACTGGCATCCTGCTTTGCACCATCACAGCCGTGATCATCGCGGCGATTACAACTCAGCATTATTCCAAACTCTGCAGCGACCCTTCACTGCACTATGACTGTAAGATGTGTCAAAGCCAAGGCCGACATTGGTATCTATTAACTCTTCAAAGCACCCGTCAATCACCTGGTCGAGTACGTGTCCCACCACTTCAACCGCAGCCGCGGAGACGACAAGACTCCCTCTCAGGGCTGGCCGACGGACCAGATTGACCAGGAGTGGGCGAGCTTATATGCACGTCCGTCACCATCAAAGCTCCTTTGCTCTCCGCCAATAACTGATTCCATTCACAGCTAGCATTGTTTCCATCATTAACGGCCACTCGGCATCCCAGCTTCCGGAGAAGACGGAGCGACTGCCCCTCCAAGGCTGTGAAGACGAGTTCATCGTCACACTCGACGTCTTTCACCATATGCACTGTCTCGACGTCGTACGCATGACGCTGTATCGCCATTGCTATGACAAGGACTTTTATTTTCCCAACGGGACGGTTGATTACTGGAAATAGCTTCACGTTAGTATGTCACACACACGCGAGCGCGCACTCACAGCAGACACTTATTGCCAAAGACCACTGCCTTGATCAGGTTCGCCAAGCCCTCGTTTGCAACGCCGAGGTCAGCGTCGTGCACTACACCTGGAGTGACGGGGTCCAGGGCATGCGCCCTCGTGACGACAACCAGCACACGTGTCGCAATTACACCAAGTTTATGGACTGGGCTTCAAACAGGAGTATTCAGGCCAAGGACTGGCACCCGAGTCGACATGTAGTTCAAGAGAAGGATGGAAGCCTTCGTATTCAGCAAGGAAGGAATCATGCACTGGATGGACAGGGGGAGTGCAATGCTGTGTAATTGGGGTTTGACAAAGTAGCTACTTGGCGGGGTCCTCTCATCATCCACTCTGCCAGTCAAGTTACAACGGGAGTCATTTCTATCCAATATGCCGTCCATCTCAACCGTGACCGAGTCGATAACCTGGTAGTGATGTGGACGACGAGGGAAAAGCGCCAAGATCAGCGACCAGAGCAAGAAGATGAACTCGAATGGCCCATCGATAGTTAAAAAGCGCCACTTCCAAAATGTAAATGCAAACTCCAGTGGCTTGGGAGATCGGCTAACAATCCATGTGTTTAACAGTGCTGTCCCAACAAAGAGAAGGCAAATGAGCGCTGAAGCGATAGCGTAGGCCACACTGACAGCATGTTTCCCAGTAGTCGAGGTAAGCGCTCTGTCAATAGTACGATGTCGCATCAGCTGAACCGTGGTGGCCGTCATGTATACGGCTAGAAGCGAGCCCAGAAGAACATTGCAATAGGCTGCCACCCTTGAGCCACGGAGTACGAGAAGCAGAGTACATAGTAATAACGACTGCATTTTTAGGTGAGATGCACGAAATGGAAAACGTGTGAGTCGAATTATGTTTATGGCAAGTTAAATGGAGAGTGATCGCCGCCGCTCTTATGTAGGCCAAGCGGAAATTCTCATGCATGATTACAAGAAAGGAACAAGACCCTCCTCCTCCACCTCCACCAAATTTGTCATGAGTCCACCCGATCAAAGGAAAACAAGCAAGCTTGTTTAAGCACGAATAAAAGTCCACCATCACTAATCTTGTTTGACCAGACACTTAAAGCAAGGCATAGAGAGGTTCATGGGCTCATGAATGCAGGTGCGTCACGATCAGCTACGGCTTGCTCGACTTCATCTTCCCAGACTTTCCAGTCTCACTGCGACGATCCTGTCATTCCATTATAGCCTCATAGTCCCGGCTCGTAAGCTCGAGCGACGTACCCGCCAAGTACATATTCTTCTTCTCCGACCAAACGTGCGGCACAGGCGTCAAGTCCACTGGCACTGGATGGTCTGCCGCAGCATTTCTACACAGTGATCTGATGCCGTTAGCGGGCACCTTTACGACGAGATGTATCTAGGTGAGTTCTCACCAACGTGTTGCCTGAATTTAGGCACTGTAGTCCTATTCTCGGTTCGGATCGTAGGGTACCATTAATCGTGGGCAACTCTGCGGAGGTAGTTAACGATGATGTTGCCTAGAAACTTGATCTTTCGGATCTATATCGCGGATCGGGCGGGCTCTACCTATATTATCAGGATTACATCATAGAACCAACCTATGCATTTCAGCTCACCGAGATCAGTATCGAAGCCCATCTCATAGCCATACTGCCTGATACTGCGAAGTTGACAGAATACCGAAATGACAAGCAACACTATTAGGACGATTGCACATGTCCACGGCCCAAACCCATTCAAAGCAAAGCGGTTATGTTTTCGGGTGCGTGGTTTGTGGTCATTCTGCTCCTATCCCGACAGGAACGATAGTGTTTCTTCCTCGGTTGATTGAAGATGGTCTCTGCTAGTATCGCGGAGACTGCTGTTGGACTTAGAGAATATGGTTACAGAAGCAATAGTTATTCATGTCTCACCCATCTCCGCGTCAGATCGAAAATTCTATCCAGCCTTCTCTCCAACTCTGCGACCTCAGTGCTTAGCTCTCCGCCCGATATGAAATACAAGGGACGCTTCAGATACTCCGCTACACTTTCTAACGACCATGTAAGCTTTGCTGACGCGCAACTTGCGGACGATCACTCACCAGCCGTGAGGGTCTTGCCCAATCCAGGTTTTCTACAGCGTCGTTAGCGAGGTGCATCTGATCTATGCGTGAGACGTACCCAGGCAAAAGAAAAACCAGCCCTTGGCCTTTGCCAACACCATATCGTCAAATGCAGTCGAGCTGACCTTGTGTCCCTTCACCAGAGCTTCGATGAGATGTTTCATGGGTGTTTCTAGCTGCAAGGATTCAAAAGCGACTTCCTGAAGTTCATCGCTGAGTACCCAGCGCCATTTCTTCTTCTTGAGGCCAAACGCAGGGACTAGGGCGGGGAACAAGAGATTGAAGTCCGCCTTTGAGATGCTGAAGCTTATTTCCAACGCTTCGGACAATCCAGCTAGATCGCTGAGGTTGAGCTGAGGCGGATCATCAGACTCCTGGGGATTTTCGGCGGTCTTAAATCCCATGATGTCCGCATCGTCCTCTACATCCAAGTCGAGGGCTTTGGAGTTGAACTGTTCGAAATCGGAGTCCGAATCGAGATGAAGCTGGTGCTGATGACGCCGTCTCGACTCCGTGACATTAGCAACAAGCATCCCTCTTGCCTTCGCTTTTGTTTTGGGTTGCTTGAGCTTGCTGCGGAAGTCTTCGATCTCAGCGGCACCCTCTTGGTGTAGATTGAGGAACGATTTATAGTCAACTACTAGGCGGTCCTCAAGCTGCAGCGCAAATCAGCTTCTAGTAATCCTCACTGACGATGCCCTTGCCTATTTGTAACAGTTTAGGGTCACTGTAGCATTCCTGAATTGCACATCGCATAGGGTTCAGGGATTCATTGTATGTCCTGAATTCGTCTCGCCATGCAATATTGGCAAAGGTCTGTGGTGCGAACAGCAACAAGTCCTTTCCAAAAGCCTTTTGCAGGGTAACCATCCTAGTATGCAATGTCTCTTTCAACGAGGGCCAATCCTGGTAGTTCTTGATTGGGATTAAGGGCAAGTCTGAGATCTTGCACACCTGCATTCCAGTGACCGGAAGGTGGAGGTCTGTCGAGTAAGTCCAGGCGAGACACCGTCAAATCCAATTCTGAAGGCAATCAGCGCCCAAAAATCCCCATTCTCGAGCTGCTTCATTGAGACGTTGCGGTAAATCCAACATTCTCGAAGCTTCCCAACCTCGAGGACCACTAGACTGTTTGGAGGGTAAATCGTTCAGAGGATGTCGCTAATTTACGTGGCCTTCTTTGGAGTACTTTTCGTGATCTTGTATGAAGCTCTGCAAGGATTCTGCCCCTTGGCGGAGCTCCTCGCTCTTGCTCCCATCATCCATTAGGGATTTTATCTCATCTCGATATAAGAAAAGCTCTGAAAAGGGACTTCGAACTTTATTGGGAAGGACTCAATGTCAGTATCCTCGTAGGAGTTAATGGCAATCTTCCGGAATGCTTGATAGAAACTTCGGACTGCATTTCCAGCTTGATGCGAACGAGAACGGAACTCTGCTACTGCTGCATCCGTATTATCCGAAGGACGACGGCGTAGTCTTTGTACGTTTGTTGCTTATTCTTCGTGCTCTTCTTCTTGTGGGGAAGAAACCGCTGGGTAGGAAAGCTTTCTACATGACGACCACTGAGGCTTTTTGTGTGATACTCAATGCTATTCGCAAATCCCTTATTGTGGGTGTGCTCCGATGGTTCGGGCTAGGCATGCTTCGATGGCTCTAATGGCTTACTGGCACAATACGACACATAGAATCAAGCCAAATCCATTTGAACCAAACCGGGTCGTTGATGATCGAGACCTTCCATTGACTAATCTAACCCGCATAGACCCCCATTGACTCGGTTATGTTGCTCAACCTGCTAATCCACAGTCTAGAACGCCTTAGTGTCCCATACCGCATTGCCGTTTACGTCCGTTACGGCATTAGATCCGTTCTCATCCGTCCAGTAGAATACGCCCCATAACGCATCCACGATACGGCGATGGCTCTAAGGCTCCCAATAAAGCATTTAGTTGATATTCCAAAGCGGACGCCCATTCTAGAACTCGCAAAAAGAGGGTTAATACCCATAAAGGTCCGCCCTTAAAGGAAATTCACCTTAGTATCTCTAAAAGCCTTATACTAAGAGCTTATATAAGGCCTCCCTTAAGGTAGAGCTATTAAGGTTCTCTTAAGGAATAACCTAGTAGTCTACCTTATAATTTAGGTTTTTAATACTAGACTTTAAAGTGTAAGGAGCTAGCCGCGGGTTTAGCGAGCGTGTGCTGTAGGGCTCGCCGCTATATGCTGCGAGGCCTAACTCCTTATAACCTATTGTGCAGCGCGATTCAGTAATGCAGCTTTTAAATTAGTTAATCTTTTTAGCCTAATAGCTAGACTAGTCTATTAAAGGTTAGGAACGCTATCCTAACTCTTATATAAAGTTACCTTAAACTATAATAGTAGAAAGATTATATAGTTAAAGTAGAAAATCTAGGAATATAAATAGATATATATATATTTAATCTACTTTTTAGTTAGTATAAAAATATAGAAAATAATTATTCATGCTTTAAGTTCCTAAAAGAAGCTCTTTTAGCCCTTAGAAAGCTTACTATCTTATTATTAATCGGGTAAAATTAGACTTCTTTTAAACTCTCTTATAGCTATATACTTTTTCTTACTATTATACCTACTTAAGTTAGCAATATTAACTATTTAGTTAAACTTAGTATTAAAGAATAACTTCTTATATAACGCTTAGAGTATAGTTAGATACTCTCTAAATACTATAAGAATAATATAAGACCTTTTATATAATATATATAATAAGTAAGTAAGCTAAATAAGTAATTAGGCTAAAAATCCCTTAATTTCTTATCTTTTTAATTAATTAATTAATTCTTAACTATTAAAGATATCTTAATTATTAAAGGTTATTAAGCAAGTAGAAGGATATAAGATTATTAGATAATTAAATATCTCTTATAGAGATATATATTAGGGAGGACTGAATAATAAGGAGGATAATAGTGTATTATGCAAGTAGAGGATTTATACATCTATATAGAATAGGAAGGAAAGAAAGAATAAGTCCTAGGGGAAGCCCTTCTTTTATAGATGAATTGTCAGCCTAATTCAACTCCGATCGAGACATAAGAAATACCATCTAGAAGCCTGAACTTCTAGCTTTCCAACGGTATTTTCTTTATTATCATACAAAATCCGGATGCTTCGGAATCTTAATTTCAAATGATTTGAAATTAGAAATTCTTGATTTCAAAGCACGGAGGAATAGAATCCCGATTAGTTAATAATGACTAATACAGTATGAATAGTGTTATTAATACTGTATTTTAGTATATTGTTATATGATTTAAAATAGAATTTTTAAGCTTAAATATAAGCTTAAATAGCTGTATTTAAAAGTTTTATAGCCTTTTATAATTACAGCTTTAACATTAATTAAATAAGGAGGGAAATATCCTTCTTACTCTTTAAGCCCTTTAAAATAACCTAAAATTAAGTATTTAAAGTACTATAAAGATTTATAATATATATTATAATACCTTATATCGCTAGTAGAAAGGTATACTATTTTAATATAATACTATCCCTAAATTATATAAGCTATTTAATCTAGAGGAATAAATTATTATTTAGTTTATCCTTAACTTAGATTTATAAAGATTTCCCTTATAATTATATAATATTAAAAGAATAGCTAACTAACTGCTTACTAACTATAATATATTACCTATTAGTAAGTATTAGACTTTTAATATAGTAGATGCCTTTAGATAGATAAGCTAGTAGGTTACTAGTAAAGATATAATAAGATAAAATAAACAGTTAAAAGGAAGGGTAAAAAGAGAATTATTAAGAGAGCAAGAGAGATTATTAAAAAACATTATTATATTTTAAGATTAAAGAAATTGTTTTTTTTCCTTCTTTATAGAAATATAAGAGAAAGAGAGCTTATTAAGCTTAAAGCTTAAGTTCTTTACCTTTATTTTATAAGAGAATTTAAGATCCTTCTTTTTTAATCGTAATATAAATTAATATTTACCCTTTATCTCTTATATACTAATTATTAAGCTAGTAGTTTAGCAGCAAAAAGGGACTAAAAATAATACCCTAAATTAATAGTAATCCCTTAAGAAGGTATATAAAAATGCATTATATAAGTATCTTTATTAGTTAGCCTAAAGCTATACTAGATTATATATATATACTTTAGTAGTCTTATATTTAGTACCCTTTAGTAAGAAAGCATCTTATAAGAATAATTATTAAGTTAGTAGTAAGAAAAAATATTAATAAGGGCTTTAAATAGCCTACTATTAGCTTAATAATTAGTATATAAGGGATAAAGGGCGGATATTAATGCATATTGCGATTAGAAAAAAAGGATCTTAAATTCTCTTATAAAATAAAGGTAAAGGACTTAAGCTTTAAGCTTGATAAGCTCTCTTTCTCTTATATCTCTATAAGAAGGGAAAAATCTCTCTTTATATCTCTCTTATTACTTTCTATTCCTAAAAAGAAATCCCGTCCCTTTCTAACCATCTATTTTATCCTATTATATCCCTACTAGTAACCTGCTAGCCTACTTGTTTAGGAATATCCGCTATAATAATTTAAGGGAAACTCTTTAGCTATCCCTAATTGCTAATATATATTAATTCTTTAGTTACCTTACCTATATTATTACTGCTTATAGTAGATAAATATAACTCTAGCTCTTATAATATTAAGATAAGCTATTTCTTAAGTTACTAAGAGTTATATAGATAGAATAAGTTAGTTAATAAAGCGATTGCTTTATTTTCTAGAGACTTAAGGGGAAAATACCTTATAGTAAATAGAGTCTTACGCTTTATATAAAAGAGGGGTATTCTACTCTCTATAAGCTAAGCACTATATTTTATCTAGGATAGTCCCTATTTCTAGCTCTAAGAGTGCCTAATTACCCCTTAAAATATCCATTATTATAATATTACTTAATATTAGTAATATAAAAACTTATTCACTTTATTTAAGGTTCTAGAGTATCGGTTTGCTACCTAACTTTAGTAGTTAAAATATATAAAACTATCCCTTTGACTGCGGAGAGGCAACACCTTGGCTTGGCGCCCCACAACACCCCTGCCGCGGCCGGGGTATACAACTGTGACTTAGAGCGCGTTCAGAATCAACACAGCCCAATTCCTCATACAACGCGTTCTTTGCATTCCCTATGACTTCCTAATTGCCCCCTAGCCAGGCTGTCAACGCATATGATGATGATAGCTTCATACGGGTTGACTATCACAGCCGCCGCGAGCAGCCGGCTGATAATACGTGCCGGCCAAATGAAAATCCGGCCCGGGATCGCGGTCACAACTTCAAGCCGATGGAACTTCCCAGCCGGGCCCCCGTGATAACGGCTCTGCCCCAGACGCCGCTGTTGCTTTTCCAGCATTTCCTACCTATTTCCCTAGTTGAAAGCTGGGTCAGCTATACTAACAGCTGGGTCACTTACCTATTGCAGCAGCATGAAGCTGGCAGCCGCAGGTTGAAGCCGCGGTCTCGGCTGTTGGATTGGAGGCCAACCTCTATTGCCAAAATCTACACATGGATCGCAATCTCAATTTATATGCAACTTAATATTAAGCATAAAATCGAGAGCTATTAGAAGGTTTCTGGGCTTAAGAATATGACTTCTAAGCATCCAATAACTAGCTGGATGCCTTATGACTGGTTCCAGCTACTATCACGGCATCTTCATCTCTTTAACTTCACAACTATCAATAGGGGCCCCAACCTAGCCTTCTTCGGCCGGACCTACAGCCGGGTCAACGCCTAGTCTGACTACATACAGCATGCATCCACAATCTTATGGGGTCTAGGCACATCTATCGCTGTAGATGAGTGCATGGTCCGCTTCCTAGGCCGGTCACTTAATATAACTACCGTCCCCAACAAACCTATCCCCACAGGCTTCAAAGTGTGGGTTGTGGCCCAACAGGGCTATTTCCTACAGTGAATTTAGCACCGGCCGGGCCGTAAGTTCGGGCCCGTAGGGGTCCGGCCGCGGCGGCTGCCGGCACAGTTACGGCAAGCCCGGCAGCGGTCTCGAGAGAGAAGTCTGATCAAACTGAACCCGACCCAAGCTGTGGTTGTTGCCCTAGTAAATCTGCTGCCGGATTCCACATACCACGTCTTTCTCGATAACCTATTCTCCTTTAACGACCTCTTCCGCCGGCTCCGTCAGCTAGGCCACAGAGCTACAGGCACAGCGCGCCGCAACTGTGGCTTACATACCTCTCTTACTAAGCTGAAGGCTGCGGATAACACAGCTACCGGCAGCCTCAAATTTAACGCCCTTGAAGCTGTCCCTACACTAGATAACTTAGTCAGTCATAAGGACGCAACTGTGCTGTATTTCCCTTACTAATTTGTCTTCAACTAGGTCAATTAGATCGCGTGGAAAGACAACGCCCTCGTGTTATTCCTATCAACCGCGTTTACGGGAGATGAAAGGACCGTCTACAAGAGGAAGAGACCGACAGGGGACCAAATGCAATCACGGCCGATACAGCGTTTCTTTAGTAATGAGCCCGTGAAGGAGCTTTCTATCCCGTCTCTCGCTGCTACCTACAACCTCGAGATGAACGCCGTAGACCGCGGTGACCAACTGCGGTCTTATTGGGGCCCTAACCGCCGTGTGCGTAGGGGGGGTTGGAGAGCCCTAGCTTGGGACTTTCTATTAGAAATTGCCCTCATCAACAGCTTCATTTTACAGGAACGAGGGCAGCCACAGTGGAAGCCGCTGAACAGCCAAGAGCTTTGGCGGCAGCAGCTTGTAGATGACCTCATCGCAACATACGGTCCGGCAAGTCAGTCACGGAAGCTGTTTCGGACTGGGGACATATTTACGCCTGTGGCACAGCATAATTGGGTCCGGAAGAAGAATCTGTCAGCCTGTAAGGCTTGCAAGAACGTACAGTTAGGTGAGCAACGGCCACAGGTGCCATTAGCAGAGGTCAGCAGCAATAGCCGGCCCGTACGGAAATCGCGATACCGGTGTGAGCAATGTGATGTAGCTCTTTATAACTCGGGAAATTGCTAGGACTTCTATCACAGTATAAAATAGTATGGGGACCGATGTACCTTTCATATGCGCTATTTTGGTTGGTCCGACCCCCTGTCACTAGCGCAAGTGTTGCCTCTCCGCAGTCAAAGGGATAGCGTTATGTAATATTTTAGCAGTAGGAATATATTATATATAGTTCTAGGAAGTAAAAAACAATAGCTTAACTTACGGTTAAGCACTAGTATATAGGGTGTGTATAACCGATTAATATAGCTAGAAACACATAATAATATTTCTCCTTTACTATAACTTATTATTGTAATTTATACTATATTAAAGCCACTACTATATTAAAGCTATTATTATATTAAAGCTACTACTATATTAAAGCCACTCCTATATTAAAGCCACTCCTGTATTTAGCGATTTTCTCTCTAATTTAGATACGTATAAGTTAAAGTATAATAATAAAGTTACTAAACTTTTAGCTCTAGTCAATAAGATACTTTCTTCTCTACCTAAATTACAACCTATAATATATAGTATTATATAGGGTATAACTATATAAATAGTCTAAACTAAAATAACTGTTTAATATTAAGGCACCTATAAATAATCTATCTATATATAATAGCTAAGATAAGCTTAATATATTACTTTCTTATTTTTCTACTATTTTTAGACTATTTTCTATAATTATATAATTACTAACTTATATTTATTACTAATAGGCAAAACTTAGTAGCTATAAGTGTAATATTGCAATTTATACTAAAGATAAGTACTATATCTTCTACTATTACTATTGAAACTACTGTTTGGACTACTATTTCTGCTTGTCCGCGGTTTTGCTATACAGTCACGTGTTTTCTTTACTTGAGCTCAACGAGGGAATGAATCTTTGGATTTTTGATCTACCGAATGACTCTTGCCCCCTCTAGCTTCTAACTCCCTCCGCTATATCCCTCCATCCACCTTCGCGGCTAATGTTAGAGACGACTGGTCTTCAATCCTTCAACTGGCGATTTGGTCCAGAAGGGAGATTGGATTGCGAAGAGGTAACCTGGATGGTCTGGAAGGGCGGCTGGATTGTGAAGAGTCCGGAACGTGCGGAGGCCTCTAGGCTCTTATCCTGTGAGCTATTAGCCTTTTCCAAGATCTAGCTTTTCCAGCTGGTCGAGTTATCATAGAGGGTTTGTTAGGTTAGCAAGGCTTACACCTTATGTGGCAGGAAGGTATATACCTTCTGTAGCATGAAGGCTTATACCTTATTGTAGCTGCAGAGACTTTCGTCTTATTGAGTCATTGAGTTATTGGTTCATTGGGTCATTAAGTTATTGAGTTATTAAGCTATTGAGTTATTATTGCTTTAGGACTGGGTATTGATTCCATTATACTTTAATTCTTACTGTTTCTTTGATACTGGTTTAGACTTTAGTCTCGCCTCTAGTAGGTATGAGCTACTAAGGGTCATAATATCTAAATATCTTCTACTATACTATGAATTCTATAAAAAGTAACATTATCTACGTAAGGTAGATCTAACACTGCAGTTCGAATTGTAGACTAATTAATAAGTATAAGAGCTCATATACAATCCTCGCAGACTTTAATGAGTGATGAATGGTAACTAATCTTCCTCCACTATGGTTGGGAAAGGGGATTAAGGGAAAGGGGGGAATGTGACAGCGGATGAGTCTTTCTGTGATCTATTCTACGTGACGTTATGTGGCAGCGTGCTGTATCGTGAGTGATATGCCGCGTACGCGTGCTTGATCGCACTGGGCGGCGGTACTGTCCCATCTAAGTCCTCCTCCTGGTGGGGCGTTGCAACTCTTGACGAGGGGTTGAATTGACCCAGAAACGCCATACTTGGCTATAGTATCGGTTAGAAGGCCACGTTCGAGTGTTTGGGCTTAGTCGTTGCACTGCGTGGAATGTGCTGCCGTCTGAGTCTCCATCACTATCGTTGGTGCGTGCATGATCTTCGCCGGTTGCTTTCATTGAACCGCGCTTCAAAAGCTACTTGTGACCGCATCGTGACTATTGGCGGTGGTTGGGGCTGCGTGGGGGAATGTGTGATAGTTTGTTATCACAGGCGGGAGGATGCTGTTGATCCGCTCGGCATGTGAAAGAAATCTCGGCTCCGTGGATCCCGGCTATAAATGTGTCTCAGGTAATGACCCTATACCAGGAATCAAAATCCTTGTGTGTATCTGTTAGAGGCGGTATTCACAGTAGGGAGTGGAGAGGTAAGATGCGCTACTAGGTCGCTGCGAGGTTGCAGCGGGAAAGGTGCGATGGTGCTGTGATGTGAATTGATCTCTGACCTCCCTATTCTTCCTAGTCATCTAAGCTCCTTTTATCTCTTTCTGCCGCAGCAGTCCCCGCTGTCTGAGTCCCCGGCCCTCCGGGCCTCGGCTCGGCCGTTCGACCGTCCGGGGCGGGGTAACGCGCTAGTGGCGCCCGATCGGCGCGGTCGCTCCGAGACCGCAGTGTCTCCGCCGCTCTTGCTCCGAGACCGCAACGCCCGTGGCTCCGCTTCTGGCGTCATAGCGCAAATGACACTTTGGCGCGTGACAGTATCCACGCATACCGCACCTTATGTAGATCACCTGTTCTATTTAGCCTCGTTCCGAGACACAGGAGGGTTCATGTAGATAACTATGGCAGTTGAAGGTAAACGCTACTACGTATCAATTACCATGTAATGTAGAGAATGCTATCTGAATAGCCTCTTAACCGATTCTCATATCTGTGCACCTACGGGAACTTGGAGATTTGCGTAGCTATCTTCCGGCACACGAGATGCGTCGTGGAACTATTATCTCTAAGCGATTCAAGTAGAATACATTCCCTTAATTCAGAATTAAATCAAATCGATCGACTGTAGTTAATGAATCCTCTTCTGGCAATTATTACGTCTTTGATCCTTAGGCTGGGCCTTTTGGCGCTAATGTTTCCTTTACATGGGCTATCTCCCTGACTGCTAGCGAAAAGTACCGGAATCATACAGGATCGGCTAATAACAATAACTCGACTATTATTAGGATTGTGGTGAAACGTCACTAATGCCGAATGCGTTATAGCAAAAATGCATATGAAGGTTAAAGGATTCCTGAACAGACATTTTCTGATTGAGATTGGCAATCGGTATGTCTGTAGATGGATAGAGGTGGACAAGTTACCACTCCCATTCTTTCTGCAGGCACTGAACGCTGATGGCCCCAGGGCGAGTGTCTTCCCCTTCATGAGCTATAATATGTTATGGCGATGGAGTATTCGTCCTCTCGTTCGCCTCATATGTGTAAAGTTAACCTCCTACAAGTGAAGGCAGAGCTCAGATACCGCCAACAAAAACTTGGACATTCTGAACACTCTAAACAATCTTAACAACTTGAACCGACCGGAATTGTCCATACTATTAAGGATGTGTCAGGAGCTCATCCCGCAGGCTGTGTCGGCCCTCATGATAGAGCTGTATGACCTACCCTTAACAGAGGTCAAACAGAGCCGGCGGTTCCACATGCTTCAAACGTCAGGCTAGACCTGGCTCGCATTTTGCTCTCGATTCCAAGCACGCCTCAGCCCTCTATTCGACCCCTTCATCTCTTGTATCTCTTATTGACGGAGATCCACCGGAATCGGCCGACGTTTCAGCTCATCAAATGCCACACTTGACTCTTCAAGCTTATTCCGGAGGAGGCTAAAGCACACAAGGATGGCAATTCAGCTTGGCTTGTAGAAGATACCTCCGAGCTCGTCAAGAAGTCGTACACATCTTTTTTGCAATTCATCGCTGCGAGAACAGGCCTGCCCTGAGAACTACGAATGCCGACAGCCTGATCACCTACCGAGGTCTACACCATTTCGTGAGCGACTTTCAGCTACCAGTCGAGTCACTTCAAACAGAGCCGGTTGTTGCCATCGCACTACCTAATGGTCCCCTGCTCGCAGCCACATGTATTGCAGTCACGAGCTACTATACAGCGGCGCCCATCAATCCAGCTGCGGGCCCTGAGCAGTTTCAAGCAGATATTCTGCAAGCACGAGCCAACTTCATTTTGACTTCGAAGGACGAGTATAAGAAGTTACAGCTTGACGCTGTTTGGGTGTTGAAGAACCAGATTTGAGTCCTCACCGTCGATTGGTCTTAAGGCGATGATATATCTCTCACAACACTGGAAGGAGCAACACTCCCTGTGGGCAACATGAAGCCTGTGCCGAATAAGGCCGACAACATTGGCTTGATTTTTTTCACAAGCGGAACATCGGGCACCAAGAAAGTCGTGCCGCTGACAACACATTCTATCATCGCTGGTATTGTCTTTGTGATGGAATCTTGGGGACTCACTGCAAACGACGTATGCCTGAACATGATGCCCCTATATCACGTGTAAGTGGACACTGATATCCGGAAGGCATTTCATCATCTAACATCGAACAGCGGTGGCCTAGTGAGAAACGTCCTCGCACCCATCTTCTCGGGCGGCTCTACAGTCTGTTGCTCTGCCTTCGACCCAAATCCTTTCTGGGACATGTCCGAGACCATCCAGCCCACTTGGTACTATGCCTCGCCGTCAATGCACTCTATTATCCTAGCAGAAGCAGCTGTGCGGACGAACGCCTTGCAAAATAGCCGCATTCGCCTGGTTTGAAATGCTGCCGGTGGCCTTGTACCTTCGCTGGCCTCTCAATTAAGGGACACATTCAACTGTGTTGTTTTGCCTAGTTATGGAATGACGGAGTGAGTGTTCCAAAAGAAGACCTCGCGTCATAATGTACTGACCCCTTAGGTGTATGCCTATCTCCACTCCCCCTTTAGACTATCGTCTAGACCGTGAGGGTACTTCTGCTATCAGCACTGGCCCGGAACTCGCGGTCCTAGACTGGTCAGATGGTATGATGGTAAGCAAAACTGTGGGGAGAATCTGCGTTCGTGGTGAACCTGTCTTTCCTAGATACCTGAAGCCAGGTGGGATGTACGACAAATCCCCTTTCAACAAGAACGGCTGGTTTAGAAGGCCTCTATCCTATGTGGGGTTCGTACCACACCCGTTGGTGGATGGTGCAGAAAATCACAAGTATTTGTGGTAAAGGGCTCTTCAGCTTGAATGAGACTACTCAACGTCTCTACTGCCGGCTGATGGGAGCCAAAATTGGAAACAATGTTAAGGTGAGTGGAGCCGCTCTCGGCGAGTGGGATCTTCTCGAGATTGGAGACGGCACCATCCTCACGCGATGCGTCTGCCGTCCATTTGCCGTCCAAGGCAATACGTCCATATACCTGGGCCGTATCAAGATAGGAGAGAACTGTTCTGTCGGTGTCTCCTCTATCGTAGCTCCAGGCACCAGTATGCCCCCCAACACTTGTCTCGGCTGCAACTCATCAAGTTGGGAAATGGAAGATGCGGACGAAGCATACCGAGAACAATTGCCAAGTCAGGCACCGAAGTCCCACTGGCTGCTGGAGTGCCTGTTTACACTACCTCAAAGCTCGTCGCGCTTTTCTTGTTCATACTTCCTGGCTGGCTGGCCTTGTTGGCGTGGTGTTACAAAGACCCTCAGAGTCCGACTCACCGCTACGAGGTATTATCGATTGGTTTTGCCAGCCGGAACATATTGGCTACCATTATCTTGCCCTTATTCTGAGGTGCTTGTTTAGACCGTACATCCTGTTCGGGCTCACAGTCATCGTGAAGGTCTTCCTGGACGGTATGCTTGGAAAACTTGGTACCAGCTCTTTGCAAAGCATGGGTACAATCGCTAGCTGGAGAGTGGATCTCATTAAAGCTCTCTGCCCTGTTTCTAAGCTTCACGAAGTCACATCCATGTTCGGATAGTACTATGAGGCCACGTCAGTTGCGCTGAGAATGCTGGGAGCCAAAGTTGGTGAGCGCGTATAGTGGCCTGGAACTGGTCCAAGCATCGGCGATTACCACCTGGTAGACGTTGGCAATGATGTTGTGCTTGGCTCGCGCTCTCATCTGGTGACTTCTGACGGCTTTAGGTCATAGAGAATCACTATCAGGGACAACGCCATGATTGCGGATCGTGTGTGTCTTTTGCCGGGCGTTGAGGTCGGAGAACGAGTTACTATGGGCTCTGGTGCGTTGACCCAAAGAGGAAAGAAGTACTCCCCGGGAGGAATCTGTGTTGGCTCTAAAGGAGGTAATGCAGTCTGCTTATCCGTAGGTCGTGAGGAGCTAGAGAAAGGAAACACGACATCCTAATTTCGGCAAACGAGCAGAGGCAACCTTCTGACAGGATCTGCCCGTGGCATAAGGAGGCCGTTGCGTCGTGCTCAGACGTCGTACCTCAGTGACGACGATACCCTGGCTGATGCACGCACCGTCTCAAATGGCAACGAATTAAAGAAGAATAACTGTCAGGTCTCGGATGCTCCGTTAACGGCCTCTGATGGTGACACCAACGTTGACTCTGATGGCAATGACTCGATTCGACATTTATCTCCTTTCGGCCGCGCCTTTTACTCGAAGCTAGCCCCATATCATGTCCTGGGCCCCATCGCTATCCTCTGCTACTCCTCGTTTCTCACTGTCTTCACCGCGTTTTACTGGAACGTTCCTAGCATCTCGTCGATTCAGTTCGTCGACTTTATTATGAAACACTTTCTGCCCGAGGCCATCAGCGTTTGGTATGACTTGCTAGCTCTCTTCGCCCTCACCTTCATCGCCGTTGCTGTCCTCACCACGACTCAATCCGCACTTACGTTGGCTATCATTGTGGCTTCAAAGTGGACCTTGTTGGGTCGTCGAAGGCCTGGAAACCATGACTGGGATAAATCCTCTTACTGCCAGCGCTGGCAGATCTTCCTCGGCATCGAGAAACTTCGGCGGCAGGTTACAAGGGCGATGGCGTGTTGGGTCTCCTCACGGGAACCAGTTGGATGTCATACATGAGCCTTTTTGCATTCTTTTTCTTCTTCTTTCTTTCTACATCAAATTAGCAGAAAGTGAGATTTACTTGGAGCTGTTAAGAGGAAGAGATTAATATATATCATGATTAATACTATTGGGCGTTTATATGTAATTCACGTACGACTCCTCGAAGAACCTCGTTCAAGTACGGCAAGGCTGGCTTGGAGTCCGTTTAGTACGTAGTTACCTTGGCGGTTAGGCCAGACACTACCCACTGATCAGAGCACACGAAGACACACGCATGCATATATAGGTAGTAGATGAAATTATCATCTACGGTAAAACAACAAGGTGGGTGTCGAAGCCGTCTAGTTAGGCAGCTCATCATAGTTGAACTCGAGGTCCTCGGCGTGGCGAAGCAGGGTGCTTAGGAGGGCGAGGAACTGGATGACGTCCTCGTCGTTATCATCGCGCCGGTCGTTGCGAGCGTTCGTGACCCAATCGCGGACCCAGCGCTGGGTGTAGCGGACGGTGGCCTGCAGCTGGTCGCGGAAGAACTGGTCCCACGCGGAGACGACGTAGTCGGTGATGCCGGTGCGCTGGTAGTGGAAGTCCTGCAGCCGCCGCAGCTCGTCCCGGATGTCGAAGTTGATGGACCGGATGCGGTTCCAGACGACCGGGTCGCGCATGTAGTTGACGGCGATGATGGCCTGGCGGGTGTGTGTGTGAGAAAATGATACCATAGGGTGATGTATGTGTGTGTGTGTGTGTGTGTGTGAATGCTAATTGTCAAGGGAGACTCACGTTGCGGAGGTTTTGGGCAAAGACGCCGATGCGGAAGTTGCGTAGGTCCCGCGACATGGCGTCCTCTGTCATCCAAGGATTCAGCCAGTTGGCCGTGGTATCCTGTCTCCAAAGCTATTTTGGTAATTAAAAAAATCAGCCTCAAACCGCCTGGCTTGTGCTATGTATTACTTATAGCCGTCTTGACGAAGTTCAGACCGCCGGCGGTGAAGACCGCATGCTGGGTGTTGGCCCTGCTCCCGAAAGCATTGAACAGTCTCCGGATCGGCTCCAGCAGGTTCACGCCGCCGACGGCCGGGGGCGGGTTGGGCATCTGGCTCTGGAGCGATTCTGTCAGCCGCAGGCTGGCCGCGGTCGTTCTCATCTGTGCCCCCGAGGGCAGAGTGCCGTGGGAGTAGTGGGTGAAGAACCGGGCCAGGGTGTTTTGTTCTATTTCGTGTTCATCTGCTTCATAATAAATCTCTGTTGCCTAGAGGAGCGGTGCGGGAAACAGGTCGGGAGCCATGACTTACAGTGAAGCCCTGGGTTACCCTTTGTCCACGTCGAGACCCGCGGATCGATTTCGAAGCACCGGTCTCGAGGGTACAGGTATACATTGTTCCACACGGGGTGATTGGCATACCAGAAGCTGTTGGTGGCAGGGTAGTACTATAAGAAGACAGAGATGCGTCAGTTTCAGCTTGGTGTCCTTGATCCAGGCCTTGAGTTTGGACCACGTGAGGTTCTTGTACTTGGTGGGCACCTGGCCGTCCCAGATTTCGATCTGTCGTACGCTGGCCGTGGCGAGGAGCAGCGCGTAGACTAGGTTCTTGATCTCGTCCTGTTCAAAGCTGCCAAAACTGCTCTGGCGCCTCTCGAGGGACGTGGCCAGCTCCTGGTGAGCCGAGCGGTGGACGCTAGAGCCGGCATATGCGTGCTGAGAGGTAGTCGATAGGTCCCTCATGTGCCCGGAGTCCTGGGGGGGTAGGATGGGCTCCTATGAGTCGAGTTCCCTAGCAGTCAGAGAAGAAGTCCACGTCCAGCCATCACCGTCCTCGGAGCAAATGGGCTCGGCCAGGAACGACCGAGGGCGTCGCGGAGGACCTCGTTCTACGAAGTGTCTCGCTTCTCGACGGTTTGGTGCTTAGGGATGCAGCACTTGGCCCTAGCACCGCGGGCGCACTCGAAGTTGCCGTCCTTGTTCCAGTATGCGTCCATGGCGACGCGCACGCGGTCGCTCGGGCACCCGCTGCGGCAGTATTTGTCGTCGTCCTTGCCGGGGCCGAGGTTGTCGTACCGCTGGCAGTCGTCCCATTTCTTGTTGTCTTCCTGGTCGCAGCACAGCTTGCACTCCTGGATCTTAACCGTGCCATCTCCATAGGGGTGGTTCCAGATCTCGACGTTGCAGACGGCGTTGCCGCTGCCGCTAGGGGATCGAGCGACCTCGTCCTGGCCGCTGCTGCAGAATCCAGACATGCACATAGGCGCCTCGGTCCAGCTGCACTGGTCGTAGAGCTCCATGCTAGTCTTGCCCGTGGTGCAGCATGCGGCCTGGTACTTGCTGTTATTGCAGTACGTCTTGAGAGAGCCGACCTCTACGGTGCCGTCTAGACACGTTGGGTCGCATTTGCCGTTGTTGTGCTGATACCGGCCGCAGGTTGGAGCGTCTTCGGCCGGGCAGCACAGCTCGTGCACCCCCTCGGAGCAGTGGGATCCGTCGACCATGTACTCGTTATCGCTAGCCTCATCGTCTTTGCGCATCATGCGGGCCCAGCCGGAGGGGCACGACTCGCCGCAGTTGGTCCCCTTGCACTGCGGATGCTTCGTGGTGAGAGTGAGCACATCGTCGTCGTCGCCCATCTCGAAGAATATGGCTGGGAGCGAGGTGAACTTGCGAGCGGCCGCCTTGCCGATGGCCTTAGAGTACGTGCCGTCCGAGACATCCTGTGAGACGGCCCAGACCATGATACCGCTCATGCATTGTTCGCGGGCAAAGTTGGCTTTCATCTGCAAGGTATCTTCATCGTCATAGGCAACCCACTGGTTAGTATCGAACGTCAGAATCTTAACCGCCGCCTCCTTGTTAAGGATAGGGTTGCTGCCGGTCCTCTCCATAACGTCCACGATCTCGGACTGGATCATGACGCTAATCTCGTTGCTGCAGCGCTGGCGAGGAGCACCGGACTCGTACGTGCAACCCGGGGCGAGACAGTCGGGGCTGGTGGCCGTGAAGGCACGGCCGTAGAAGCCGGTGCCCAGCACGACCTTGTCAGGGTCAATACTGTTTCTTCAGAGGAGGTCCATGGCCTGTTTGATCTCCGTGAGGTTGGTATGTGCGTTAAGGTAGGGGCCGACCCATTTGTTACCCTTGTCCCAGGTTCCGTGGAGATCGTAGCTCATACTGAAATAGTCATTAGTCATAATATTCCAATTGCTTGAAGATGTATATTCTCAGAAAGGTCCATACATATTAAAGAAATCGGCGTGCTTCTCAAGGTTGATAATATCAAAGTGCTTCAAGTACCCTATTCAGATCGGGTATCAGTAAGCCACATTCAATGGTCGACGACTATGGTCGAATCACTTACACATGGACGCCGGAAGCGTCAAGCTCACCTCGTCCCTTCCGGAGGACCCGAGGGCCTTCTTGAGGTTGGCGATGAACTTGGGGAAGTTCTCAAAGTCCTCCTCGCGGCCGCCCCGGCCCTCGGCTGCGGGATATTCCCAGTCGAGGTCGACGCCGTCAAAGTCGTACGTGGACATCATGCTGGCGAGCGACTTGATGAAGGCCTTCTGGGTCGAGTCGGAGCGCGCAGTGTCGGAGAAGGTGGTGGCCGTTGGGCCAGGGTCGTTGAAGGTCCAGCCGCCGATGGCAATCAGGACCTTGAGGTCTGGATCATGCTCCCTTGAGGGACGTCACGCGGCGGTAGAGCAGGGTGTCGGCGGAAGAGGCCGGGCGGACTTCGAAGGTGTCAGGGTCGATGGTGGCAAAGGCGAGGTTTAGGTGCGTGTAGACGCCGGTTGGGATTTGCTCCGGCATGAAGGCGTTGCAGGGACGGCGGGCAGCCCAGCCCTCGTAATAGCCGACGACACCTTCAAGCGTGTGGCTATCGCACTGGGGCCGGTCGACGTCCTTGTCGCCACAGAACCCTGGAAAGTGTCAGTTACATGTCTCTGTCTATACAAGGTAGATGATATCAAGCTTTGGTGGCGAGAAGGGGGGGGAAACTTGCTCTTCAGTCCAGCCACAGAAACCATGCTTCGAACAGCAGACGTTCAGGGGGCACTTAGACTTCTCGACAAATTCGGAGCCGAAGCCGCCAGGGTCGCACTCGGCGAGGCGGTCGCAATTGTTGAGGCAGACATCCTCGTGGCAGTCTTTCCAGAGCGCACCAGTGTTAGTCGTTATTCCCAAGCATCTTCCAAGGACCTAGCGAGGGAGGGACGGAAAACGCAGTCTTTGCCATAGCCGCAGAAGCCAAACTTAGAGCAGCAGCCAGCCTTGCAGGGGGTGGAAGCGCTGCACTCCGGGTCCTGCGCGAGGACAAAGCCAGCGAGAAGGAGAAGGGAGAGGGCGAGTAGGCCGAGGCGGCCGAGGGGACTTACGAGAGCTTTCATAGCGCGAGAGGTTGGAAACCCAAAAGAGTTGATAAAGTGAGAGAGGCAGAGGGGGACGCACGCCTACCCAGCCATTGTGAGAAGAAGGAGACGGGTTGAAAAGACCATGTGCCTACTACGAAGTATTATCATGTCTTGCACCGCGTCCCCATCATCTTACGCCAGTCCGAGGCGAGTTGGAGAAGTCACGTTGCGGGCAGCTAGGGTAAGCGGGTGAGGTGAGACCAGGGTGAGGCCATGATGGACACACTACTGCGTCCGGTCTCGCATCTCGCTCACATTGGATGCGACCCAAAGCAAATGGCGATGCGAGGAAACATTACCGTTGACGTTGGCGGTAATTGATTATCAATATCGTCCCACATCATATGGCAGGCCCAGCCACCTACGGCATTCTTCGGCTTTCCAAAACAGACAGCCAAGTCTAAAGTAAGCTTATACCCTAGTCTGAGCCCTTGCGTAACCCCATCTCCACGGGATCAGCCCTATCTGCGTGGGGTCAGCTCGGCCCTTTACTGCCGCCCCTAGCTAGGGCGTCAGGGGTCTAGCTGGACCGCCATAATTAAAGAGTGATCATTTGCAAACTGTAGCTATTAACCTCGGGTCGCGGTGATAAGGGCGGGAATCGGATCTGCGACCTTCCTAATTGAGCGCGGAGTGCTCTCTAACTGTTAGAATTAGATTGGAGGCATGGAACACCAGGCTGTAGGATGTAACATATGAAAAGAGGAGACTCAGCGCTTAGGTATTTAGTAAAAGCTTGCTAAATCCTTTTTCTAGTCAGACTATATATCCTAGGACTTTTAGGGAATTAATCTTAGGTAGTTTACTAAGTATATAGTTATTACAAATATGGTTTTCCTTAGATTGTTAGTTTACCTATTCAATGTTTCTAAAATGAAAATAAGAAAAAAGAGTAATACAAATGAGATGTCTAGTATCGCCATACGGAGGGTCAATCGAATAGTATCCTAAAGTCGGTAGCAATAAGAGGCAAATCATTTCACCAGTGCGGCACTACACATTGAAACTCTTTTCTAGAGCACAGCGGAGTCATTTCTCACATCAGCATCACATGAATCAGGCTCAGTTCAGTGCTAATATCCAGGATCCTCACAGCATACTCCATCCGTACCACACATATATATCATACCGGATAATAAGACTAGCGAAAAAAGGAAGAAAATGCGAAGTCCCTTCTGACACTGTATATACATTAGGAATCAGTACTTGGATGCCTGCGGCTAACGTTGCATCCAAGGGCTATATAGAACAACTGCAGTGTTGGTCGCCGACGCCGGTCTCCTCCAGGGTACATCGTCAACCGGGCCCTGGTGACCACCAGCGACGACCCGCTTCGTCCCGTCTTATACTCGCTCTTCACGGTCTCTTCTCGCCTCGACAAGTCTCCCATTCAAGCTCAACAGTACACACGAGCCTTTGACTCCTTCCATTCTCCATCCGCTGCTATGCGTTCTCTCACGTCCTCTTGGGCGCCCTGCGGCCTTGTCACGTCCCTCCTTCTTATCCTTCTCTTCCACGGCGTCGCCCTCGCCTTAACCACCGTCACGCCTGCCAGCCTCAGCACCACCAGCAACGACCGTGGACGCCTCGCCAACAGCAACAACACCAGCTCCGACGCCCAGGCGCTGGTCGACAAAGCCCTCAAGGTCCTCGCTGTGGTCAACAAGGACCGCATCGAGAACCCCGTCTCCAACGAGAACAAGCGCGAAGACCCGGATGAGGAGTACAGACCGGCCCCGCCGCTCGACTACGACGCCGATCCCGAGTCCATCGCCGCCGAGTCCACCATGTCCCGTGTGCGACGGAGCGAGAACGCCACCACCGTCGGCAGCTATCGCATCAACAAGGCCATCTCGGACGGCGCTCGTTGTGGAGAAGAGTGCAAGACGAGCACCATTGCCCCAGCCGTCGTCTACTTCCCTCCGGGCACCTATCTCGTCAGTGGATCCATCATCCAATTCTACAACACCCAGTTCCTTGGCGATGTAAGTCTTCTTCTCTTTCCCTTCCAACTGCCTCCAACACCAACCTTCAAGCGGGCCTCTTTTGCTAACCTCGCTTTCAGCCCATCAACGTCCCCACCATCCTGGCCGCGTCCAGCTTCGTCGGGCTCGGCGTCTTCACTTCCAACAAGTACATTGCGGACAACGTGGGCTGGTACCTCAACACGGCCAAATTCCTCCGCAGCATCAAGAAGTTCAAGATTGACGTCCGCCTCACCGACTCCTACGCCTACGTGTGCGCGCAGGCCTCGTCGCTCGAAAACATCGAGTTCTACATGCAGTACAACTCGGACGTGCCGCACAGCACCCAGCAGGGCATCTACATGGAGAACGGCTCGGGCGGCTTCCTGGCGGATCTGACCTTTGTCGGCGGCAACTTCGGCGCCTACTTTGGCAACCAGCAGTTCACCACCAGCCACCTCATCTTCGTCAACTCCAAGACGGCCCTCCAGGTGCACTGGGACTGGGCCTGGACCATGCAGGACTTCATCATCGAGGGCTGCGAGAACGGCCTCGTCATTACCGGCGGCACCAGTGGTACCCACAGCACGGGGCAGGGCGTGGGCTCGCTCATCCTGGCCGACACCATCATCGCCAACACTCCCAACGGCATCGTCACCTCGCTGCACGCCGAGAACTCGACCTCGTTCCTGCTGCAGAACGTTGGCTTCTTCAACGTTGAGACCGCTGTCGCCGACAGCGTCGCCCAGAAGACGCTCATCGCCGGCGGCAACGAGGTCTACGTCGATAGCTGGGGGTTCGGCCGCATCACCAACAAGGACGGCGCCAGCAGCTTCGTCAACGGCGTCGCGATCCCCGTCATGAACCGCACCGAGGAGCTAATGGGCGTCCAAAACGACAAGATGAAGGCCAATCTCTTCACGCGCCGCAGGCCCAAGTACTACGACGTGGCCTCGAGGAAGGTCATGAACGTCCGCGCGCTCGGCGCAAATGGCGACGGGAAGACGGATGACACGGCCGTCCTCAACTCGATCCTGTCGGGCGCCGCCAACACGTCGTCCATCGTCTACTTCCCCTTTGGCGTGTACATTGTCAAGGACACTCTGCGCGTGCCCATGGGCTCCCGCATCATCGGATAGGTCTGGTCGCAGATCATGGGCACCGGCGCCAACTTTGAGAACGAGACCAAGCCGCGCCCCGTCGTTCAGGTCGGTCGGCCTAGCGATCCGCCCGGCATCATCGAGATCCAGGACATGATGTTGACCGTCTCCGGTCCGACGGCCGGCGCGGTGCTGATGGAGTGGAACGCCCGAGAGTCCAGCAAGGGCTCGGTGGTAATGTGGGGTGAGTACTCTAATAGCCATATCTTGAGACCATATCTTGAGGCCATATTCTGAGGCCATATTCTGAGGCCATCGTCCTTCTTCCCTCCCATGGCCCGACCAACCTTGTGATGATTGACTTGAGAGAGTATAGATTCACACTTCCGCGTAGGAGGCGCCATCGGATCCAATCTGCAATAGGAGACGTGCGCAAAGAACAGTGGCACCATCAACCCTGACTGCAAGGCTGCCTCAATGCTCCTGCACCTTAAGCCTGAGTCGACGGCGTACCTGGAGAACGTCTGGGCCTGGGTGGCCGACCACGACCTCGACAAGTCGGATCGCCCCCACATCGACGTCTACGTCGGCAGAGGTATACTCATCCAGAGCAAGAAGGCCTGGCTCTGGGGAACCTCGTCGGAGCACTGCGCGCTCTACCAGTACCAGGTGTCTGACGCCACTAACATCGTTATGGGCATGATCCAGACCGAGTCGCCCTATTACCAGCCCGTGCCCGTTGCCCCTAAGCCCTTCCGCACAGGCATCTTCCCCGACGACCCCACCTTTAGCGAGTGCAAGGCCGACGATGGGCGCTGCTACTCGTCGTGGGCGCTGCGCGTCGTCGACTCGACGGCTGTCTACGTCCTGGGCGCAGGTCTGTACTCGTGGTTCAGCGACTACAGCCAGGCTTGCCTCGACACCAACGACTGCCAGCGGCGCGGCATCGAGAGCTCGGACCTGTGGATCTACAACCTCTGCACGGGCTGCGCAACCAGATCCTGCCGGACCCTTGCAAGACGGCCCTCACGACTAAGATTCTCTGCAACTACTGGGTCCAGTCCTTCGCCGAGCCGGCGTACCACGGCAGCCTGGGCAACGCCAGCTTGACCGACTCGGTCTGCGACGAGGACTGCGGCGAGTCACTGCGCAGTTGGTTCGATAGCGTCGACGCCAACTGCAAGGTTACACCGTCGCCGGGGACATTCCCACTCTGTACGGAGGGCGGATGTAGGCTGGCTACAACGGGACGTGTCTCACGGATCCCGAGACGGGCAAGTACTGTAACGGTATGAATTTCTTAATCCCCTGACAGGACCGAGATTAACAAGAAAACAGACATGGTCGCCGAATTCACCACCGTTGGGTCCATCAACGACATGCCCAAGGACGAGATGTGCTCCGACTGCTACATCAACCGCCTCGCCATGATGCAAGCTTCCCCCTACACGGTGTACGATGAGAACTATAAGAGCGACCTGGAGTTCGTGTATAAGACATGCAGCCAGACGGGCAACACGACCATCCCGCCGCCCATCACCTCGGTGCCCGAGCAGTCCACCATGTGCGTCTCGGATAAGTGGCACACGGTGGGATCATCTGCCGAGGAGACGTGCGAGGACGTGGCCTTCCTGAACAACGTCTCGACGGTGTCGCTGTACACGACGAGCCCGGACATCTTCGACTGCAGCAGCATCCCCTCGGGCACCGAGCTCTGCCTGCCCCTGTCCTGCGGCAAGCTCATCTCCTACACCGACAACGACACGTGCGCGGGGCTCGAAGCCGCGCACGACCTGACGTCGGGCGACATCCGGCGCTTTAACCCCTGGGTGTACTACGACTGCAGCAACCTGGCCGCCGCGTCCAGCTTCTTCGGCAACATCCTGTGCGCCGCGCCGCAGAACGGACTGTACACGGCCCGAGGGCCCGGCAGCAGCGGCGACAACACCACCCCCGAGACGGACACCGACTACACCTTCAACCCCGTCGAGGCCCCCGAGAACTCGACCGTCGCCGGCGGGACCACGACCAAGTGTGGCAAGTGGCACGTGGTCGACGAGGGTGACTCGTGCGTCAGCATCTGCCTCTCGTCGGAGATCGACATTGCGCTGCTCCTCGAGGTGAACCCCTCGCTCGGCACCGAGTACGTCCAGTGCACGCCAAACCTAGTACAGGGGAACGCGTACTGCACAGGGCCCAACTATGACTGGGACGTAACGGACGAGCTGTAGAGACGACTTAGATACTTAGGATACGTGATTGTGATTGGTAGGGGGCTGTGTGTTGTGGAGAAGGTCTATGTGTATAGAAAGCACATAATCCATCGTCCGGAATGAGCTGCCATCATCTCCTCGAACCAGTCCGAAGGCGTGCCCCAGAGGTTTTGAACGCCGTCCTCTACATCCCTCCAGCCCATCTCCTCGAGCATGGCGTCCGGGTCAAAGGGGTAGAACCACATGGGCCACAGGTAGTCCGTGATGCCCACCCGCAGCCACCACCTGCCGCCGCCTCCCTCCTCCTCCGACCTCACCCTGTCCGAGATCACCTTGACCCAGCCCTCGCCCTCGTCCTCGTCAGAGGCACCGTAGTTGACCGTGGCGCGGGGATCCTCCGGAAGCGCGAGGATGTTCTCGAGGCTCTCCTCATGGAGCATCAAGCAGAAGAGAAACCTGGCATTCGGCTCAAGATACGTTCCGGCGACAACGGGACGGCGGTGCTGCCTAATCCAGGCATCGAACCGCTCCCCGACCTCGCTCTCGCTTGCATCGGCAAGGGTCTGCTCGTGCTGCACCACCTCGCAGTGGTAGCGGCTCCAGAGCTCCTCGTTCGGGCGGGCGTCGAACGCGCCACCGCCCACCCCCGGACGGGCGTGCTCTTTCTGCGCGAAAAGCTTTGCGTAGACGGCCAGGCGCTCGACGGCCCTCGCGACGGCCTCGTCGGAGCCCGGCGTGTAGACAGTGCGGAAGATAGTATAGCCCTAGGAGTAAGGGTAGTCGTGGCTGCCGTCGTGGCGCGCTAGGTGCTGCAATGCGATGCGCGACGTACGAACGGGCTCGACGTCCCCAGGGAAGCGAGGTTTAGGGTCGGCGATTGCCATATCAATAGGCGGGAGGTTAGTCATAATATTGCTCGGGTTGAAGAATTTAAGTATTCCGCGCTATTAAGAGGTAGTTAGGGTAGAGTGAAAAGAAAGGAAAGATAGAAGGGAGGGAAGAAAGGGAAGATAAAGGGAAGAAAAGAAAAGAACTATTAAGATATAACATATATAATAAGTAAGTGGGCTAAATAAGTGAGTAGGCTAAAAATCCCTTAATCTTTTATCTTTTTAATTAATTAATTAATTCTTAACTACTAAAGATATCTCAATTAAATAAAGAGGGAAATATCCTTCTTACTCTTTAAGCCCTTTAAAATAACCTAAAATTAAGTATCTAAAGCGCTATAAAAATCTATAATATATATTATTACTAGCTTATATTGCTAGTAGAAAGGCATACTATTTTAATATAATACTATCCCTAAATTATATAAGCTATCCGATTTAAAAGAGTAGATTATTATTTAGTTTATCCTTAACCTAGATTTATAAGAATTTCCCCTATAATTATATAATATTAAAGAAATAGCTAACTAACTACTTACTAATTATAATATATTACTTATTAATAAGTATTAAGCTTCTAACTTTATTAGATAATAATTAAAGCTTAAAATATATTCTTTTTATAAATATAACTATTAAAGGGCTAAATTATAAGAGTTAAAATAGCATTCCTAACCTTTAATAAACTAGTCTAACTATTAAGTTAAAAAGATTAACTAATTTAAGTAAACTATATTACTAAATCATACTATATAATAGGTTATAAAGGACTAAAGCCTTATAGGTTTAGTATGGTAAGCCCTTAGTAAGCTAGTAACTCTAGCCTTTAACCCTTTATAATTATTCCCCCCTCCTAATTAGTGCATCCCGAGCTAACTATTACTAACTGTATAGGTAATTAGTACTACTATAGCCTAGCAGCCCGTACCTATATAGTAATTAGAGGGCTTAGCTAGCTCCTAGCTAATTAAGGTAACTACTATTATTAACCCCTAAGGATCTAGCTGCCGCTATTAGCAATAGTAGGGTTATACCCCTATAAGCTAGTAGCCTATTATAGTTATAAGGATCTTTTCTATAGTTAAGCCTATACTAAGATTTAAATATATAACCTCCTATATAGCTATTAACCTAATATATACTTAAATAATTATAAAAGTTAGGGTAGTATTCTTAATCTTTAATGGATTAGTCTAGTTATTAAGCTAAAAAGATTAATTAATTTAAGTAAATTATATTATTAAATTATATTATATAATAGATTATAAATAATTAAAGCTTTATAGCTTTAGTATAGTAAGCTTTTAGTAAGCTAATAGCTTTAGCTTTTAATTCCTTATATAAATATAAAAATCTAATTATTATTTATTATTAGTTTTACTTTATAAATATTAAAGCTATAATTATAAAAGGCTATAAAACTTTTAAATATAATATATATATATAGCAGCTAGATTCTTAACAACCTTTTTGCGAAATATCCAGTTTCTGCTCGCTGCAGCCTCAATCTGCCTTTAAAATACATTCTAACACTAGAATCAGAATCCTCACACGCGCATTACTCTAGGCACGATGGCACATTGGGGCCGCAGTGATAGCACTGATGCGCTACTGATGGCCATTGACTTAGGGGCGCGTAGCCTTGACTAAAGCTAATATAACCCCTTAGCGAGAATCAGCCAGTACATGCTGAGCGAAAGCAATATACCTGCTGTAAAATTGAGTAGAATACTAGCAGATAACCTAGAAAATGAAGCATATTATGCCATTGCTAGAATTATCCCTCCCAATCTCCTCGATTAGGTCTAGAATATCATCTAGACCTATGCCGCCGCGCGGGAGACATAGATGCGCGCATCCCGCGAAGAGGATAGCTCGCACAACTATAAAGTAAGCCTTAAGGAGCAAATCACTTTGAATGTCACTACTGCCCTCACCTCCATTATTAAAGAAGCCCTAGGTGCGGCCCCAAACTGCAAAAAAGGCTAACTATCCTACATATTGATTGCAGTGCGAAACCTTGCGCCCCCAAACTATAGAAGCCCCAAGCGAACAACCTAAAGCCACATCGAACGCAAAGTTACCATCCGAACAAGAAATGCACCTCCCAATATTAGCTGCCAAATGCTAAAAGACACTATTGTGGCAGCGAACTGGGCCCGTAGCGATACTAGCGTTATCGCAGTAAGAAAGCTCCCAAGCGGTGATACGGTCCTCACGTTCATTATTGCAGATAAGGCTCGAGCTCATTGCGCTAAAGATTGGATCACTAAAGCCTTTAGCAATAATGCAGCTCTCTCCCCCCTAACCTTTGCGGTAATAGCGAAGGGAATCCAACTTATATCTATCCCAAATAATACTAATAAACTCATTGAAGAAATTAATAAATCTAACTAATTGATGATCCTCTAAGTGAAGAGGCAAAAGACTGGACGACTTAGTCCTAGCGTGAAAATAAATCTAATCCTATGCGTTAGCTTCATTAAGGAGGCAAACTGCCTCTATAATAATGGCCTACTACTCAATATATAGCTATATAATAGTGAGCCTTTTAACGAGGGACTTCATCCTACCTAATGCTATAATTGCTTTAGGTTTAATCACCTTACTTAAAACTGCAAATTAGCCCCAACCTACGGACGATGCGGAGGCACTATGCATGCTAATAGTGAAGGATGTCCAACTGAACGAAAGGAGATCCCATTAAACTGTATCCTCTACAAAGGTGAACACCCAGCCTAGAGCTAAGACTGCCCCGTCGCGGCCTTGCATTAGGCGCGAGCTAAGGAGGGCTATGTCGACTGACCCCTCTGCTTCTAAGACCACACTGCAACTAGACTCCCAACATGGGGACTTCCCCCCCCCCCAATAGCCTGCCTCCTTAGAGCCCTATCGCTAAAGAGGCCTAGAAGGCCCCCCAGATCAACGAACAAACAATATAGGACCTCTAGCCAGTCCCCAACCTAAGCCTATGCCTCCTTCGCACTGTCTCCACTTGCAGTATTTATAACTGCCTCCTCACCAATGCTATCCCCTCCCCAAATTATCAACTAATGCTCATGCTCTTCTAGAATACTAACTGGCAGTATACCCTCACTTAGGTTGCACTATAGGCCCATAGTAAATACAATATGATTGCGCTTCTTGAACCAAATAGAAACCCTAAGACTAAGGCCTTAGCCTGCTTAGGTAGATATAACTACTATATAGTCTATCATAGTGGGCGCATAGTGATATACATTAATAAGCGCTATGGACCTAAGTTGTAGACATTAGAGGCAGGGGAGGATTAAGCTAGCGTCTCTTTCATAAAAATACAATACTAAATCATTACTCTTTATAACCCCCCAAATAGCAAAGGCAATTCGCCTGCGCTATAAGCCCTAGCTAGTACCGCACCAGACAACCATACACTTCTTATTAGCAATTTCAACTTCTACTACCTACTTTGGGACTACTATAGCCAAGCAGATCGAGGCAGTAATGACCTTATTAGGGAAGCGCAATGACTTTAAGTTGGCCTCATTATGCCTTATGGGACTATTACTAGATCGGCCTAAGGCTACTATAATAGCACCCTCAACCTAGCTTAAGCTACTAAGACTATCCACACAATATATGAAGGAATAGACTATAACCTAGAGGGATCTAACTATTTCCTACAATATGTCCACATTATAGTCACCCCAGATGAACTAACCCTAGATTTAGTCCCCAGATTTAACTGGAGAAAGACTTACTAGCAGAGAGCTACCAATGAAGCAAAAGTCCGCCTCTAATGGACTTAGGGCACTATAACTACTGTAGAAGCCCTTAATGAAGTGGTTGACTGGCTATTAAAGCAGCTTGAGGCAATCGCCCAATTTGCGACCCCAAAGCGAAAGAAACCTAGACCCTACTGTAACCCGTAGTGGAACACCAAAATAGCTACAGCAACCAACGAGCTCAAATAAGCCCGCCGTAGAGCCTAGCGAACCGGCCAACTCTCTGACTGGCGCGCCTTAGCCGAAGCGCGCACGCAATAGGACTAATGCATAAAGAGCGCCCAATGCGCCCTATAGCAAGAGCTCCTAGCAGACCTTCCTAGGTATAATATAATATGATTTTAGGCAATAGAAAGATGGGCAAGACTGTGGAGTGGAACTGCTGCAGTCCTACTATAGCTCCCGCCCCTTATCCATCTAGACTATCCTAAGCTAGCAACACTCTATGCAGATAAAACCAAAATCCTCATAAGGAAATTCTTCTCTAAACCTTAGGCTAATAATTCTAACCTCCCCTCTCTCCCTCCCCCTAGAATACCTAAACCCAAATTGGGCCTAATGTGCCCCCACATTAAGCCTAAAGAGATTAAAGAAGCCCTACGCAAAATTAGGTCCTAGAAAGCCCTAAGCGAAGATAGAATCCCAGCTAGGTTCCTAAAAGCATGTGGCGAGCTACTTATACTCATGATCATAGAGATAGCAAACGCAAGTATTGCGATCGGCCACTTTCTAACCTGCTTCTGCGCTGCAATCGCCACAATTATCCTAAAGGCCAATAAGACCCCAAACTAATAACGTACCGCATTAGGATAGCGACCAATATTCTTACTCAATATGATTGGCAAAATCATCGAGATAGTTATCAGCTAGTGCATCGCAATTATAGCGGAATTAAAGGGGCTACTACCCCTAGGGCAAATGGGCAATAGACTAAGGAAATCTATAGAACTCGCCCTAGCGGTCATTATAGAAGCAGTGCGCACAGCCTGGGCTTAGCGTAGCCTTATATTTCTCCTCTAACTAGACTTTATAGGGGCCTTTAATGGAGTCAACTATAGATAACTTATTGCAACCCTATAGCAAAAGGGCTTCCCAAGATGGCTCCTAGTATAGCTTACTAGCTATCTTATAGCGCGAACAGTATGGCTCCGCTTTAATGGCCAAATATTAGACCCTATTTAGGTCTAAGCAGGCATTCCATAAGGGTCCCCCCTATTGCCTATACTATTCATCCTCTTCATCTCTAGCCTCTATAAAGCCCTTAGCAATGCCCCTAGGATAATGGTAGTTAGGTTTGCAGATAATACTAATCTACTTGCATTCGGACGCAATACAGAAGAGACCCAAACCTAGCTTAAAGCTGCCTAAGAAATCTGCAATAATTGGGCCCAAACGAACAGAATGACTTAAGAGCTAGATAAAGTATAGCTCTTACACTTCACTTAGAAGCATATAGCAGACTAAATGTAGATCTAACTTGGAGACCTAATGATAATACCTACTAAGTCGAGCAGATTCCTTAGACTATTCCTCCACTACAAACTACTTTAAGGACTATATATTAACTACCTTAAAGGGAAGCTAGAGCGCTAATAATAGGCCCTTACTGCGATCGCTATGAGCATGTGGGGGGTTAGCCTTAAAGTAGCAAGATTAATCTACATGTAGGTCATACAGTTAATTATAGTCTATAGCGCAGGAGCCTACTACACTCTAACCGCCCCTAGGGGCAAGCCCTATAGTATTGTGCGAGCACTCGCGGTGGAATAGACCTAGAGCCTATATGTAGTTACTAGAGCATATAAAGCTATACCAGCCCGCCTTCTAGAAATAGAATTAGCTATCCCTCCCCTCAATATCTACCTTAACGAGCTGGCCGCCCGATTCTATAGCCGCATAGACAGGCAGAACACTATACTGCTCATTAGGAATGCTACCGCAGCGGCCACAAGGTGGATCCGCCGCAAGCAACGGCAGGGTCTATAGCAGCAACCGCAATAAGAGGTCAAGGACTGGCTTAAGAGCTAGCTCCCTCGTGAAGGATGTAAAGCAACCCTAGACGCAATTAAGGCCCACACCTTATCCTAGTGGACCGCGCAGTAGAACTAACTCTAAGATGTAGCGAGAGAGCACTAAAGGATAAATTGCCTAGAACCCATAGAAACTCACTCCCCTACTAATAATAAGAAGGCATTATACTTATATTGCAGCCTTAATAAGCACTAAAGTTTAATGCTTATACAGCTAAGAATAGGAAAAATTAGACTAAGAAGCTTCCTCTTCTCGAAGGGCATCCCTAATGTGCCCTCGCCGCAATGCCCATATAGGACCGGCAAGGAAATACCTAAGCATATAATCGTTTTCTGCCCAAGATTTGCCAAATAATGCAGCCTCCTTGCGAAATTACTATAGAACCGGTGCGAACTTAGGCTCTAACTATTAGACTGCAGCACAGTGCAAGCAATCACTCATTGGTTCCTACACTAATGCTTCATCCCGCACTACAAGCTAGCCCTTCACATCTATAGTAACTGCAACCGCAACGCAGAAGTAGACCGAGAGGTCAGAAGGCAATTAGCTAAAGTCTGCAGTAGCTAGGCAAAAGCAATGCGCTCCCGCATCAAGTGCTTCTCGCCCCCCTTATGAAGAGACAAAATGCACCTAAAAAAAAGCCATAAAGGGCAAAAAAACCGGCCTATTTATAATAGCTGCCAACCTAATTAAATCCTCTGCCCCCCTATTAAGTCCTCTAAGCCTATAGTGCTAATTTATAGACCTATCCTAAACCTATACCTTCACTACCTACCATCTGACCCTACTTCTAGACCCTATCGTCTATCTCCTCGTCATCGTCATCGATATTATCGTTATCGTCATCATCATCGTCGCCCTTGCCCTTCCCGCCGGATTCCCCAGGATCTAGAGCCCCAGCCGGCCCTAAGACGCAACTAAGCGCAAGAGCTAGGACCACACTAAGTTTAAGGCGCTCGAGCGCCTTAGCAATGCGGTTAATCCTACTGACCAATATGTCAAACTGGTTAGACATTGGGCCCGTAGTTATTGCTATGGGCGCGGTGCTCGCCCGCTTAGGAGCTTAACTCTTAGCCCTAAGGGCTGCCTCTATGAGCCGCTTGAGCTCCTTGCCCTACTCCTAGTTAGCTATACTCCCACGCTATAGATCTAACCTGCGCTCACATCGCCATCCCCACTCTCACATTGGAGAGCCTCCACTAGGGCTTAAGTAGCAGTAATGGCAGCAAACGGCAGGGGCATATAGGTCTTATGCATGCGGGCACAAGCTGTACAGCTGCCTACCGCTACATTCGCCTAGTCTTAGTAGAGACCTACCATACTATCTTTACCTATCTGCATAATACATATAAAATAGGGAATATTCTATACTGCTCCCGCAGAAGTAGGGGCGAGGGACTTATCCCCTAAAGTGGCTGTACCCTCCTCTCTAGCCTAAGCCTTTCTCTTTGCCTACTTAGGGTCAGTCTGGGCATATAATAGGAATGTATTGGGAGGAACCTACAGGCATAGCTAGCATTATTATCATCATTATTATCATCGTCATTATCATCATTATTATAGTCATTACAGTTGTCATCCTCAGCTACACAAAGAAGTTAGCTACTATAGCAATGAGACCGCAATGGAGCCGCATTGCTAGCGAGGCCGCAACGAGCAGCAGGAAGGACGAACATATCAATGATAATCCTAGCAGAAAGAATAGAAGTTAGTGACACGCTTAAGACCTAGCGCTAGCGCGGGTACAGCTAGGAAGCCAGGAGAGGGCAACTTATGGAGGCATTGAAGAGGGAAGAAAGAAAGGAGGGCATCGCAGACCAAGCGAAGGGACCAAATAGCAGAAATCCGGGCTGTAGCCGGCAGCTATTAACGGCTGCAGAGCCCCGGGCCTATATTGACCCCCAGCCACTAACAGTAAAGCGCCAGCTGGTAGACCCACTAGCGGCTAAATCTGCCCACTTAAAATCTAGGCCTCTGGCCGCAACTACATAATAATCCCATACGCACATCACTAGCGTGCAGTTAATGCGCAACTAATGTATACCTACCTTAGACCTAGAACCTAAGATGTAAGAAACTCTTACTTTTCCTTTATTAATTTTTCCTTTAATTTTCCCGCTAAATTTCTAAGAAATAAGATAATTTTAGTCCTAGCAAGAAGGACTATTCACTTATGCGCTATAACTGAATAAGGGGCCCAATGTGGGCCCACTATGATAGTAATATGGGTTTTCATCTAATTTGGTTTTTCCTATATTTATATAGAGTAGAAGCACTATCTACCTTTTAGGTCTATAGAGTATAAATAAATAAAAAAAATAAGATTAAGTAACTATTTATATTAATCGCTTAGATTACTATGATCTATTCTTAATTTTTAGGCTATACTAATCTTAGCTTTAAATACCTTTTTAAGCTTATAATAATTATTCTACTTATAATTATACTTATAAGAAAGCTAGTTTTATTAAAGTTATAGATATTATCTAATTAGATATTATACTTTATAATTATATTCACTATAAGCTAAAACTAATTATAAATAATAGTTAGATCTTCGCACTTAGCTCTCTAGTAGTTATATTTCCGAAAAAAAACACATCTTAAGGTCTAAATATTACTTAATAAAGTTATAAATCTAATACATACTAATAGATAGTATATTATAATTAGCAAGCAATTAATCAGCTATTTCTTTAATACTATATAGCTAGGAGGGAAATCTTTATAAATCTAGGTTAAGAATAAAGTACTTAAGAATCTATTCCTCTAAATTAAGTAGTTAATATAATTTATTAAAGGTATTATATTAAGTTTGAATGCCTTATTATTAGCGATATAACCAATATTTAGAGACTATATAAGTCCTTATTATATATTAAATGCTTAAGTTTAGGTTATTTTAAAGGACCTAAAGGGCAAGAAGGGTTCTAGCTTTAATAGTAATAGCTAAAATCTTATGTTATTAAGAATTAATTGATTAAATGAAAAGTAAGGTATATAAGAGAAAAGTGCAACGCTTAATTAACTGTAACGCTCGGGTTATATATACATTACTTAAAATTAATTTTAACCCTTCTAACATTCTCTATAGACTTTCTTTACCTTCTTTCCCCTCTTATATCGCTACTATATTATGTATAGCGTGCGGGCTAGACGAAATAAAGAATATTAAGGTTATAGATTATCCCCCTCCTCTTAAGGAAATTTTTTTATAGTAAAACCTATATCCATTACAGACTAAGCCTAGTATAGGAGCGACCTACAATCAATTTAAAGACCTTCTTAACGAGACTAAACTCAAACTTAAAGCAATCATACCGGAAGCTGCTTTGCCTATAGCGTGGGGATTAGTAACGGTCCTAATTGATACTACTATAAGCTATACTCAATACATAAGCGGCGAGATCCTAATCTCACCGCTCCTTATAGAAACAATCATAATTGCCATCGAAAAAGCAGTATTAACTGCTCTATAAAATCCACCCGATAAGGTCCTAACCTAGGCCTAAGTCGCTCGCAATAAGGGGGCTCTACCCCTTATAGCACCTTAATCGAAGAAAATCCCCCCTCGCCTCGGCAGGGAGATTATTATTAGATCACCGAGTATGGCCCCTAATATCATAAGTCGCACGCCTTCTAATACAGTGATAGCTACCAATCGCGCCCTCCCAAGGGGCTACCCCTCACCCGCAGTAGCCTCACGCTGCCTCCCTAGTGGGGACGTAGCAGTCCTCTTCCGCGGACCTATTATGGACCTCCTAAAGAACGATGCTTAGATCCCTATCGTCTTCGGTACGGGTGCGCATCGGGTCCTAAGGCAGTTCGTAGTAGTCGCTAAAGGGGTCTCTACTAGTCGTACGGGGGGCTCGCTCAAGGACATTACTACAGACATCCAACAAGCAAATAGCGTTAAGGTGCACGCTATTAAACCGCTGCCAAGCCGCCGCGCGGCCGGACCTCGCCAGTCGCTAGTCATATCGTTAACTAAACTAACCGATGCGAACAAGCTCTACGACTAGGGCACAATTGTAGCCGTAGAGGTCTATTAGACCGAACCCTATTTAGGGGATATCCAACCTAGGCAGTGCTTTAAGTGCTTCCACTTCGGACACATCGCGCGGTACTGTTAGGAACGAGCTGGGTGCGGCCAGTATGGAGGGGCTCGCCACGTAAGGGATACGGTATGCCCTGCCCTCGCGGGTGAGATCCCCTCGGCTTGCTGCAACTGCGGCGGGTCGCACCCAGCGTGGTCCCGCGCGTGCCGCATGGTGCAGAAGGAGTGGGAGCGAGCGAGGAATGCCTACTTAGAGAGACCTTCACGATTTAGTATACCGAGCGAATACAGACGCATAGCGTGCCCGCCACGGGACTCAACAGCGAGCGCACCAGCACCAATAATAACCACCGTACCAATTCACCCAGCCCGTAAGGGACCTAGGCGGCCTCTGAAGCGGCCTCAGGCCGGGCCGGACCCAGTGCCGGCCCTAGCGGTAATTAGACTAATAGACCGAATAAGAGAGTAAATGCTCGCAAAAGCAAGAGAGAGCGTACCGCTAAGTAGCGAGGAGGATAATTGGGAAGATAAGGATTAACGATAATGAGAGCGACTCGGACCCGCCCTAGGATCGATGGAGCTCTAGGACGCTATTCGGGCCAAGCCCTATAAGGAATTTCGAATGCGGGCATATAACTAGCTTCTACTATGAAGCGGACCTGTCTATGACTTACGCCGCTGCGTATGCGTACTGAACCCGACTTGCTTCCCCTTTAGATAGAGGTAGTAGGGGGTTTTTATCCTATAGCTTACTAATTAGGTTTTCTTCTCTATTTTAGATTAGTCTAAGTAGCTTAGAAGAAGGACTAGATAGCTAGTAGCTAAAGTAGTATATAAATAAATAAAATAAAATAAATAGATTATTCTATTTTAATATTTCATTCTAAGAAATATACTTACCTAAAGGATTATTAGTATTATAGGTAATTATATAAAATTAGCTTAATGCTTACTAAATATTGCCTAATGAAAAAGATAGTTACCCTTAGTAGAATTCTAATCGACTAATCTTCCAGGCTGTATTACAGTCTTAAACTGCAATTAAGGCCTTGAGAAATAAACACACATAATACACATAATCTAAATGCTATATAAGCTATTTAATAGCTCACAATACTATAAAATAATGCTTAAATAAAGAGCCTTATACTGTAATTATAGGAGCATAAGGTTTATTACTATTGGTTGCAATTATACATAAATATTCACCATCAAGAAGATCATCAGGCATTTACAAAAGGGACAAATGATATAGTTAGCGAGACATGACAAGCGCCAAGCGTGCGAAGAAGACAAAATGTAAGATTATCGGGCCGCTGAGATTCATCTTCAACTGTTGCTACCTCCATAACCAGACTTGCTTCCTCCCACGGGTCCTGGCGTTATCCGTATTTTCCGTTGCACAGGCCATCCAAGAGCTTTAGACACCAGAGTCGTGTTGAACAATGCTATAAGTATCCTTGTACGCAACCCACTCGGTGCACACGTCCGATAGGGTTACGTTGTCAGTAATCGCAGGAATTTCGCTGACTCGTTCAATGAATTGCAGCGCGAATCCCAGCGACACATGCCATCCGATGTGACAGTGCATGAGCCACGCCCCGGGGTTATCAGTCTCCCAGGCCATAACCAGGTACCCCGAGGCCGGAAGCATGGCAGTGTCGCGCCTGGGTGGATTTTGCGTATTGAGCACAACAGATGAGTCATAAGTTCCAGTCCCCTGCGCCAGGACGAAGTAGTCGTGCCCGTGCAAGTGGATGGGGTGCGGTACCGGGAGTGTTGTCTGGACGATGAGGTAGACCCATTGGAACTGGTTGAATTCGATAACGGCGTTTTGAGTCGTGTATTCGGTTTCGCCAGCCATAATAGACTCCAGTGTCGGTGCAGCCCAGTCAACCAGGAAAGAGGTGCTATTTAGCATCCACTTGAACACGCCGGCGCTGTTAGTCGCAACCGACGCAGACTCAAAGTCGCTCCAGTCAGCGGACTCGACCATCTTTGGGACGGTAGGGACCATGTTGGGCGTCTCATCCTCGCAACCGTCGACGAAATCGAAACCGGTCGTCTCTGGGGTTGATGAGTCCTCGCCATAGTGAACGATACCGCGGACGCTCTGACTACTTGAGATGGTGGAGCACGCCGACTGAGGGATAGCTCGTATCCAGAAGTTTTGAGCAACGCTGGCCTGGTCGGCAGTAACAATGACATCAACACGTTGGCCTGGCCGAAGTAAGTAAGGGATTCGTGACAACTAGAGAGCAGGCATATCGAACGTACCAATACCGATACTTACGTGCGTGGCGGTATAAGGTTCGACAGGCACGAGATCCGCCGAGATAACAGTAAGAGTGTGGTTGTCAATGGAGAATTTCCAATGATTGTCGATGGCAGAGTTAACAAGTCTCAGGCGATAAGTCTTCTCAGCTTCAAAGGCAACGTTAAGTCGGCGACCAGATACGTTGCCGTCTGAGTCAGTGTAGACATTGGTGCCATTGATAAGCCCGTTGTCAAGAGTTGGCGGTCCGTTCACCTCAGCGCTTGGGTACAACTCGTCCACGGTCTGTTTATCCCAGTCACTTAAGAAGACAACCCCTAGATCCTCGTCGTAGTTGGCAGAAGCAGGTCCATTGATAACAAGGCCGCCGTAGATTCCTTGGTAGGCCTGCAGGCCAAAGTGTGAATGGTACCAGCTCGAGCCGTACTGTGTCGCCTTCCAGCGATAAGTCAGAGTATCTCCGACCGCAATGGGGCACTGTGTGATTGCAGTGACTCCATCATGCTGGTTTGTATGGTTCTGACGAATGCCGTGAAAGTGGATTGAAGAGCCGTTGAGAGAAGTTGAAAGTGAGTTGGTGACGTGCACCACAACAGTATCGCCCCAGTTAGCGGATAGTGTAGGGCCGGGAATGCTGCCGTTGATAGCCATAGCAGAGCGAGATCGACCATCAGGAGCAATCGTCACATCGCTTAGATCGAGCCAGTACTCCTTGGTATCACCAGTATCAACCGATTCAGTCCAGTAGTCCGTATTGATGTCGTAGTCACACCATTGGCTGCGGGTACTAGGACTATTGCCTTCACAGGCTGCGCGGGCTTGAAGAGGGCTGTCCGAGTGGAGAGCACTGGGTAAAGCCGCAGATAGCTTTATCCAGACAAGGGTACCAGCTAGAAACCACTGACAATGCATTTTGGGCAAAAACGAAGTCAACTAAGTGCAGAAAGAGCTTAATGGCTTAGCGAGAGGGCACGAGAGCCCAGGAAAATTGCAGTATGAGTTGAGTAGAAGCATATTCTCTTGAAGCAACAGGACAATGCTACTTTTGTACTCAAGAAGATCTCGACCGCTTGGCCCACCTTCAACTCCGAAGTGTCATTTTCCTCCGTCGCCTTGTCTTGATTCGGAGGTTCTCGTCGACAGTCCCGAGTTTCCCGCCTCACCGCTCCACAGAGGAGCGTCTTGTGATACAACCTGCTTGAATCACAGGGTTGAGAGATGATAGCATTGGACTCGTACAGTTGGGGCGTAGGACTCTAATGTAGCTAACGGTGAGCGATGAAACAGCTCTGGTGAGTCTTTGACCCAAAATCCCTGTCCGAACCTAGCTATGAAACCAGCGACTCGTCATACGCTGCTGACGAAGCATGTGGCCGATAGAATCGCTGGAGATGTATTTCTCCAGCTGCGGCGGGTCGCTGACTCGATATACTGTTGTTTAAGAAACAAGGGAAGTGTTATCAGCCAGGTCCCACCCAAACTCACTCGGCATCTGTGCGCGCTATCAATGCGACGTCGTACGCGGCCAGTTACCTTCGCACAAATGGGTTGCAGTTGATGACGCGTTCCGTCGTCCATCGAACCTTATTGTGCAATTGTAGTTGACCCAATTCTTAGTAGCGGTGGCACTGGGAACAGAAACCTGGAGGCGGCCGGTCCCCTTTCTTCCTCGGCTTGTGGCACCCCTTCCGGTTGGCAGATGGCAGGTCATGGGTTGCCCGGTCCTGAGCATAGGCAACTTTACCTCTACATTCGGCAATTCAGATGATATTAGAGTTTGTTTATTTAAACCTCGGTCGAACTCCCCTCAGCTGCGCACTCTTCCTACCCACCAGTGAACACCTCTCACTATCCTGTCAACTCGCTTCAATATCCCACATCACTTTCCGTCTTTCAATTCTTACCACCTACCTTACACCTTACAACAACTGCCCATTATGCACGTGTCGGAGCTCCTCCTTTTCACTTTGGCTGCGGTGAGCCCTGCCTCCTGTGCCACCAAGGCCAAACCGGACGAGCCTTTCCAGCTCTACGCATATGGAGAAGACGTTGGCGGCCTCGTTTTGTTCTCCGATGGAGGTTTTTACCACCTTACATCTACTTTGTAATTTTCCCTCTAATCTATTGTCGCAGAACAGGTATACGCGGGCGAGCACAGTCTGTTCCGCGATGCTCAGACAGCCCCAGTTATCTGTAAGTGGCCTACCATCACCCAATTTGCCTTAGGACCGTTGGGCGTTTCCCTGTTTCTCTGTTTCTCCGTCACTTGGCTCTAACGAGAGGGACCCAGTCACGGACAACAACGGGGAATGGACTTGCTCTCCCAACATCACTGGGCTGGCCGAGAGTGCTCAGCCGACGTGGTCCAACCTCACTTTTGCAATCCCCAGCTTCGCTTCGTCTCAGCACAATGTTTCACTCGTCAACATTACAGATAGCCATGCTTCTGACCTGGTTGTGAACGGATTTTCTTTCTACGGGGCTGTCGCCTTTGCCTCTCACGACCGTGCGCTGGTTTCGCGTTGGCAGGGCATCCCGTCGGACGTCAAAGGGGTGTACATCCTGAAATGGAACGAGACAGAAGAGGTAAAGGGTGGGATTATCTTTACGCTAACGGTTACTGCCCCGGCCACCTCCTGAACCGGTTCAAGCTCGTGTGTGGCTTCTAATGATGTGCTGTATTTGAGCCGTTAAGAATCTATGTGCGTACAGCCACCTAACCAGAATATGAAGTGACATCAGTTTCATGGCCTATGTGAATTTTATGTCTCCCAGTGACTGAGTAGACATGTTGTAGCTGATACTGTCTTCTACGCGCTGTGTTAAGTGTTAAGTAGGCGCCATTGAGCGTACTTTTCCAACAATAAGATTAAATCTCTTTCTTTGTCTTGGACCAAAATGCCAACTTCTTCGCCTTAGTGCTCCAGCCCGATGTGTCCCATGTCTTCACCCTAAACGCCTAGCAGCTTAGCACTGCCACAAGGATGTAAAAAGATCCCCTGTCCAATCGTGCAGCCGTTCAGTGCGCGAGCCTCCCCCATTTGGCTGTTAGCAGGGGAGGGAGTGGGGATGTCACGCTGAATTCCCCGAGTCCAGGGATTAGGGGGCGACAGCTGCCACCGTCGGGATAGTATTTTGGTCGTTTGGAGCTAGGTCGGGGTCTGAGCACATGGCTGCATCTGTCCCCGAGAGCGTGACTCTAAGGATGGCCGGCATCATATAGTTAGTTAGCATGCATATAGGGGTCAGCGGATCTTAGCATAACAACCTTGATTGATAGTCTGCTTCTAAGAGGTAGGAAACAACCGTGCGTAGCAGCAATAGCTTCGAGCAATATGGGTATCATTCTTGCCCCCTAACACTAACCCTAAACGAATCTAACGCGTCCGTCTGGGGCGACTGAAAGGGTTACATCAGCGCGGGCTGCGAGGGCACGTTCCGCGCAGCAACAAGTGGTGCACGCTCAACGAATTCATTAACTTCATCCAGTTCGGCGAGGCGTCGGAAAACCTAACCTATTTCGATCTATCAGCTGACTTCAACTTGACCCCCAGCATGCTTACAGTAATATATTAGAATAAGTATAAAGTATTCTTTATTCAGTATTTAAATAGTACTTAAGAGAGTTATCTCATAATTAAGCTATAATATTACTCTAAAATGGGCCAATATGCGACATTACTAATCGAAATAGAGCTACACTAAAGCTCTTAAACACCCAAAACTCTTCAGTATCGGTGCAAGATGGCGGCATAGCAGCTGAAGACTACCAGAGCCTTGGTCCGGTGCTGGTAAAGAACATCAACGTAGTGGTTGGAAATGAGAAGTGGCCAGGCTATGATGGCATGGAGAGCTAAATCAAGGCGTGACGGCTCATGCTTCGCAATATAATACTTAACAAGCATAATGAGGGGTAGGCGAGACAGTGGGATGAACACAAGACAGCAATTGGTTACGCGGTTGAAAATCAAGTCAAAGATGATGTTGTTCTTACTAATTGTGATTGTGCGCGTACCCGTAAGGGCTGCTTGCTGACTGCCTGGCACCAGTCAGAAAGGATGCCCTTAAGCGGAGAGGACTCTTGAACAAGGTACAGGGTGTCATTTAAAAGGCTTTTGGCGAAAGAATAGCGTAATCATTCGCAGCCACGGTGCCAGGTTTGGGTGAGTGTGCTGGCTTACAGTCTTCCCTTCGCCTCTGCAACTACTTCCGTGCCTGCACCTGCCGTGGTTGCATCACCATCGTCATCGCCGTTACGAGCGGGCTTTCCTTAAGCGATCCCTTCTACGACGCGCCACGAGGACCGCCAGTCACGATAAAGACTGGCAATACTCCCTTCACCTGTCTTCGACCCGGCTGCACCGTCAGCAAGGTCTCGGAAAAGCAGTGGTGGACGTCCCGTGAGTCCCGTTCATAATATACCGGGCAGCTGCTTGGTCTCAACGAATACAACGAGGCTAAGTGGAAGACATATAGACCAGTGCCCCTACTGCGAAAACAGAAGGTCGGGCTCGGAATGGTACTGCGCAGTCTCTCAAAGGTCCATCTTTCCGCAATTTTCTGACGCGTTGCAGATAAGTGTGTCATGGCTGGGTGCGGAATGAGAAAGGATTTCGACTCTTCTACCAACGCCTTTTCTGCTGGTTACTCGCAACAATATAGACAAGAATTATTATTCGCTATATGACTAGAGGCTGGGTTCTCTTCCAGCTAGGACTCGATGCCAAGATACAATTAGCCGCTCCGATGCGTTCATTCTTCTTTTATCAATGCTTCATTTCGATCCTAGGTCAGACAGACTATTCTCGGAGTTTTTCAATCTGTTTCCTGTTCAACTTCGGGTCCCTCCTCGGTGTGTGCGTACCTAAGGTGTATAACTATCTTAATATAATACATTAATGTACTTGACAAGTGAGCTAGATTGATAAGTGAGGTCTCTGCATATAGGTTACTAATTCACTGATTCAGGCTTGCCTCTTTCTTACATGTAGTTAGAAGCTCGAGTCGCTCCAAGTACGGCGATAAAAAACGCCTCACTAGATTGCATTGTTCAACAGCGGAGCATCAAGCAACGAGTTAACGTTAGCGCAGCCTTGGTGCTGCCATTCCTTCGGCAAAACGGCCCATAGAATCATTGTCAGGCTTATTCCCTCTTGGCTGTTGTTCCCGTGTTGGTTGGCCCCTGTATTTCAGCTGTGTCATAAGGCTTCCTTCGTCGCTGCACAGCCACCACCAAGTCCTATAATTACCCAAGCCTGCTCCAGCCTGAAACAACTGCATTTCCCTCAATCGTCACAGTGCCAACACAAACTCCCACCTGAACCACGTCGGCCGTCGAAATGAGCCGAAACACCCACTCCCACGAGAACACCCTGCCAATTCACCGAAATGGCGAAACCACGCGTCTTCTCGCTGGTTCACAGGATGCCGAGCAGCAGCCGTCGTTCAGCCTGACCTTCTCGGCCATCCAGCTGCTTCGTATCCCCATCATCCCCATTGCCATCGCCGATATCGTGCTCATGGCCAACTGTCACGACTACGTGGCTTTGGGCGTCTTGCTCGCATGCATCCCCGTTGGACTTTGCTTGTGGACGGCCTTCAACTTGGGCGCGCTGGCCGTCAAGAGTAACAACAACCTCGAGGTCACGGTTGGTGACTACATGCTGTTTTTGGGACGGAAGACCCAGGACATTGATGGCATCTGGCCGCGAAAGACGCGGCCCTATCGGATCATTTTGGGCGACCTCTTGGCCTCGGGCCTCCTCATCCTCCTCACTGTCCTGTCCCTCGCGAGCCAGATCTTGCAATTCGATGTGCGCTGGAGAGTCTTTCCATTGACACTAACGCTGAGGTATGTGCCTCCCTCTTCTAGAATGCCGGTGAGGCCAAGACTCACATGTGTAGCATTCTCCAACTCGCTCTCACCGTTTTCAACTCCTTCTCGCTCTTCCGCAAGGCCAAGCTCACCCTGCACATGGTCGAAAACGACCAGAACATCAAGTCCGTAATCACCGACGCCTACACGGATGAGGAGCCCGAGCCCGAACAGTCCGTGTCTGGAGTCAGGGTAGCTGAGAGTAACCTAGCCAACGCGGGACAACAGGACGATGAATAAAACCACCTGTCGGAGCTGGACAACAAGACTCTGTCAACTATTCCGCGGTGGTGGGAGAGAAGCTGAGGGCACCTTGAATTGGTAGCACGAGGAGTGCTCTTACCGTTTAAATACGTTGTTTGCTCTGAATTTTGCTGGACATACATCATTTAGTTGCCAGCTACGAAATCAGGACTGAAAGCTATACTAAAGTCCACTATCATTGACCCCACGGCCTCTTTGTGTAGTTTGCAACGACTTATTGTGGTGAGACTGTACATCATCAGGACATAAATGGAAGACTCGAATCATGCTATACCTTAAAATTTCCCAAACCCCTAATTATCACGAGATTCAGTCATGTACGCTTAGCTAGGGTCTGACGTGATTTTATAAGTTTTTATTACTCATCTTCGCTATTTGAATTGGAGGTACTAGCGTGTTCCGAGAAACTGAGGATAGTTAGCGCCCTAATGTCTCGTGCATGGAGCAAGATCTGATAATACTATTCTCGGTGCACCACATAGAGTTGCGTGATTTTGTTAAACCTCTCTTTGTCAAGTATAACCCGCCATGCAAATGAATTTAACTATGCCCGTAATTAACAATCTGTGGTAGAGTCCTAGCTACTATGGACGTCGTGCTTGAAAGAATCACTCATCGTTGTACCCAGTCGAGCTGTAATACATCAAATTATCTCAGCTGAGCTGTATGTTACTAGGCAAAGAATGGTTCTAACTGTACTCGAAAACTTAGGCCCCAGTAGCCAATATTTTGCAGAGGCTCTTAGAGGCTGCGAATACGATCCGCTCCCGAACACCTAGGGAAACACTCAAACAATATTCTATCCACATGCTTCGAGGTAAATCTCCCTGTCACCCTAAAGTAAAGAAGGAAAAGTGACTCTTCTTTCAGTAGATACATACTTGCAAGCAATCCAGACCCCGATCTCGACTCTTTCCATACAAGCAACCACTTTGGGGCCCATCCACTTCTCATCATCTTCAGTGAGCCTCATTCTGTGAAAGGCATCCACAAGAGCCTGGCACTCAGCCGATGTCAGCGGATTGATGTACTCAGCCCTTGGGTAGGGAACAATGTCGGATTGTCCCTTGCCATCCGCCCAGGAATACTCCTTGTCTGTAGCTTCCGCACTGAGTCATCATCTCCTCAATTTCCGCCACGAGGTCGGCAACTTCCTTCTTCCATCCCCAGCGGGGCTAAATGTGACCTTTGATCATCTGCAATGTCCGACGCAAGGCTTGGGTGAACAACCTTCGGTCGTGTTCTCCCGTTTCAAGGTATACAGCTGTTGGCTGGACTGCACGAATACCTAGACATACAATCCAGCCTGGCCGCCAAACATCGGCCATGGTTTGCAGGTGTCTTTGAATGGAATGCCCTTCGATGGATCTGAATGTCTTTCGAAAGAACGGTGGCCACCCGTCGAGAATCTTTTCGGCTTCATCTTTGGTGAGGTCTAACATGCGCCTTGGTGCTCCTAGATGGGCGAAAACTAGTCCGTCTTGTTCTCGGAGAGATATATAGTCTCTTCAGTTTTCCAACATGTCGCCGGTGAAAACATCAAAATATGCATCAAGTGAAAATAAGCACAAACAGCCTTGGTGTTTGTTTGCAAAAAGCCCTTTTGCAAGGCCAATACGCGAGGTTTCGAGACGAAACGTGGAGTCAGCCTCGAGTTGTTGAAGGCTAGATGCAACGTTTTCTGCCAGCAGAGTCGGGCAATGGGGTGAGGAGAGGCGCTGGAGCAATGAGTACAGGTTCCATTGCTCTCATGTAACAGTGGTGTAGTGGTTTGTTTGGTCCCAAGTTTTCCCATCTTAGGGTTTCGCACTTGGTAGCGGACGGTCGGATGAGGGCGTACAAAAGCCGGTAAAGCCACTGAACCAGAGATAGGGCTTGAGGGTTGAATGTGAAGCCGATGGCGAGGATAGTGATGATCAGAGAGCCAAGGTCAATAGAGGCCATTGTGTGTAGAGTTGCTGGAATGCGACGTCTAGCAAAGGCAGAACGCGAATGGGGCACCATTATCGATTTCTGGTTGCCTAACTAACTTCTCGCTCTTCTATAGAACTATGTAAGTCATGTCCTGTCTGATATCCCCCCTTCATACATTATGCCCTCATAATGAGGCGACTCCGATCCTTTCAAACGGACATATACCACTTACTGTCTGCTCTATTAACTTTGCCCTCCTCAGTTGACGATCTCTGCTTCGACATATCACGATTTAACTCGGCGGCGTACCGGATATCCGACATCGTGGACTCCTTGACCCTCCAAGACAAGAACAACGAACGGGGGATGCACCGGTATGAACGCACGCTCAAGTATGTGGCGTTCCCGCCATTGGACACGATGGTGGCCGAAAGGGAAGTCTATACGGAGAACTTGAACCTCAAAAGGGTCACGACGAGGTGTTCAGGGTCCTCGACTGGTTGTCGGTCAAAAAGGTGACAAATATTATCAAGCTCACAGTGCCAGATCGCCTAGCCAGCCCCCACGACGACTTGAAGATGGCTGAGTATGTGAAGAAATTCAAACTCGAAGTGCTCGACTGGAAAGTGCTCGATCTCTCCATCCCCATTTTCCAGAGCAAAAATCCCATGGAGCAAGAAGAGATCAGAGAGCTGTACCTGTATTCGAAGCGGCAAGCGGGCAGCCATCAATCATTGGTTTAACAAAGACGAAGGCGTAGAGTCGCTCAGCAAGGTCAGTGCTAGATCACCGGGAACGTCGCACATGTATGCAATCATCTACTGCTCTATACCGCGCTTATGGTAGTGCACTTTGGTTGTGGGACGTCTTCACACCCTGGGTTACGTGTGCTAACCATCACTTCAACTACGTTTAGCTCACGACGCTTTACGTCCACGTTATTCGAGTTGGGTCAATATCTCTCCTGGGTCTTATCGTTGCGTATGGAGCTAACGACATGATTCTTCAGGAAACTTGTACAGCGAAACAGGTCAGGAACCTACTCCACTACATTCAGTTGCAGAACCAGGATCTAGCCGATCGAACCAAGAAGAGAGCCCGCCACCCGAGTAGGTCAATTGATCCTGTCGAAGCGGCTTGGTATCCGAGCCCATCAGTGGCAGACCTAAGCAAGATGTCAGTCTATTCCTCTGTAGCTTCAACGGGACAGACCGCGGGGAAACGTGCGGCCCTTTGGCACTGAGGCTGATCCGCTCGGTGGCCGCGCCTATCGGTTGTCGCGCCCACTCGCCGACTGGCTCACGAGACTCGGCGTTTTCGTCAACTCAACAAGAGGAACGAGGCCCAGGAAGGGGTTGCACACAAACCAACGAAGGTAGCCATTCTGGACAATGGCGTCCTTAGCATTTCTCTTGTCTCCAAGCAAGCAGACGCCGAGACATCAGCAAAGACACATGGGGATAGGACAGGTTCAGAAGCCACAAGGGGTGATGTTCTCAGTGGCAAGCCCGCTAATGCGATACCGCCCGCGAAGAAGAAGCGAAAGAAGGATGACGAAAATAGCCTTTGGTCACACATCAAGGCTGGCAGATCTTTTGTCGACGGCAATCTGAACTTCAGCCCGTGGCAATTCCCCTCAGATCCACACGGAACACAAATGGCGAACCTCATATGCGCCATCGACTCCTTCTGTGAGATTTACGTCGCCAGGGTGGCCGAAGATGCGTTCGGTATCAAGGCCAAGAATGTTGAAAGGGTACATATGAACACCACTATACACATACCTCCCTCTTGTTATCTAATACCTGTTCTCGTTGTTGTGTCCTGGGCCTCCATGAGTCTTTTTCCGACTACTTCTGACACACTTAACAGGCCATTCAATGGGCTATGGATGAACAAGTCGACATAATCTCTATGAGCTTTGTGCTTGATGAAGATCCAGACAAGGTGATGGAGGATAACATCATTGAGGCCGGCAAGGCCGGCATCGTCATGACGTGCAGCACACACGACGAAGGATCCAGGATCGTGACCGCCTATCCTGTGACCTCCAAAAGCCGTTGAAATGCGCCTCTAGTGCTTGCCGCGTGCGACGAATATGGAAAGCTTATACGCGAGATCGACCCGAGCTCATACAGCTACAAGCTACGCGGCCAAAAAGTGCCGGCCGGCGTCGTACCTTTTATCAAGTCCGAGGAGAAGTAAGTTTCGGCTTTGATCCGCAGACAGTTTCGGTTTGAGAGTTGTCGACCCCTTTATCCATGACAAGCTTCTCGAAACATATCATAAGAATGACCTATTTTAGCTGACTACCATGAAGGATTTCGGGAAGCTCCGTTGCCACGGCTCTGGCCGCCGGGCTTTGCTCGTTGATCCTGACATGTGCCCGTTTGGCGGATCCAAACAGGGAGTTCGACGACGACGTCAAAGTTGACAAGAATTATCGTGACCTTCCAGACTCTAGCCGTATCGGCATGGTATTGAAACACCTCAACAAGATGCTCTCCGACTCCGACTCCAATGATCATGCCCGCTACGTGCTCCTGGAGAAGTTTGGAGGTATCGCACAGCCAAGTCCCGGAGAAGGCGTCAAACACGACAGTTTGGACAAGGCGGGCAATTCCGGACCACCATCTCCGGGGATGGTTCTACAAAACCATTTTGGCATGAAGAAGGAGTGGAGGACGACACCGGCCAGGTCGAGCAACGTTAGGCAGGGTTAGGGTCTGCTTCGTTGATCTAAGTCCAACCTCGAGACTGCGGCGCGTGTTACCTCTTGTTACATGGTACTGTGTGAATTCCTTGACGGTCAATGTCATATAAACTGCTTTCTTTGGGTAGTATAATGCTGTTTTCATGCCGGGTGCATCTCGTCCACACTCCAGAACGAAGAGTGCACCAAAGCCGCTTGCGACTTGAGCACCTTTCAACCTCGATACTAGTTAGTGGCTACCGCAACAGATGAATTGTACAGCCACCCAGAAGACTTGCTTGCCAAGCTTCTTACCTATTGCCAAAAGGTCAAGGCCCAAAGTGATAGCATCGCCAGCAACGATAAGGCCATGGTCGCGAACGGGTTGCAGTCTCATCGGGAGGACGTCGCCAAGGCGCTCGCGGCTCTTTCCTAGATATGTACCACTTTAATTAACGTAACACACAGTCTTTCTGAAAAGAATTCTTACATAGCCTCATAAACTTGCGCTCTAAGTGACTGGACAATACTTTGGCATTCATCTAGTCCTGTTGAGATCATCAAAAGACGATGCAGAGAATTTAGGATCTGACTGTGGTCTTACAAGTTGAACGGTGCTAGCCCAGTGATCATTGAAGACCCATTGATAGCCCATTATTCACTAAGCGCCACAATAATGCTATGTATTCGCAATCCAGATCTTGTGAAAACAGGCATATCTCCTCCAAGTAACTATTTAGCAATGTTGCATAAGCTGGTGTATCCACATCTGTTCAACGCTCAAAACACGGGAATTGTCGCCGGTGGAACTGGAATGACAAACGCCTTACCCATTCCAAAGTTGAGTTCAGGAAATCTAAACAGAAATGCGGTATCTTCCCTGTCACGACAAAGATTGCCATGCTCTACAACTAAAGTCTAAGGTGGTAAAAACACCAATCTTAGGAAAAATGGCCGCGGTAGGACTGTCGACGTCGACATATCTAGGATTAACTCACATGCCAACCACAGAAGCGACATCAGCAGATCGTGCAAGGGGAAAGATCTACAACAAGACGGCAGGACAGGTCGGAAGTTATCGACTAGTGTTGAATAGATAAATTGCAGTCAAACTATTTTTCGAAGTTCCTTCTGACTTTGCGTCTCGACATTGTTACCATAGTTGTGGCGTACTGGTTCTCGCCATTTAAGGCTGATATCTCCTTGCAGCGTTTGAACGAGTCTGAAAACAGCGAGGGTCGGACCATCATTAGACAAGTCTCACCACATGTTCTGCATATCCTCGTACCATTGGACATGTTTTCAATCATGTCTTGCGGTACAACGTATTCCCGTCTAAATCATATAGGGTCGGATCTCAAATTCCATCACCCCGCGAGCCTGCAATCAAACATTCGGTAAGTATGCATGCAGGCTTCTAGGGAAACAGTTTCACTGTCTTATCGACTATGCTACACTACGTCATCTACTCGGATGGTAGGCCTCTTGAGAATATATTTTACATACAATTTCAACTTCATTAGTGAAGAATATTCTTCCTAGACCTCTGCCACTCGTCTCGTTCCTCTCACACGTGCGACAAGGTTAGGACATGGAAAAGCAGTGACCTAGCAGAACATCCGAACAACGGTTTCAATCGCGTAGTCTCACAACATTCGAGGAATGTGGTGTTACACATCCACCGACGGCACAAGGTGGAGTTTGATGCAGCGGCCCATTTGCTTGCTCGTTATCACTCGGGCAACTAGAAGCGTGGAATACCATCAACCTTAACAGATGTTGTTGATTATTGACAAGTGGTTACACTCTGTACTGCATAAATACGATGGCTTCCCTCAGAAACCTAGAAATCAACAACATCCTTTAACGATTAATCTCCTTTTAACAACACAACACCACAATTGACATCACCACACTCCCTCACTAACTCAGTCTTCTTCACCATTGAACGAGGACTTTCATTCGACGTTCATCATGATGGTTAACATTGCTGCGCCCATCCCAACGCCCTCTTTCTCAGACTCCATCATTGACGATAAGCGCACTGATGGCTACTGGGTGGAGACATTCAAGTTTGATAAGGATGATTCCGTCCCCGGCATCATCACGTAAGTCTGTGATGGCTCAAAGAAGATTCTTGACTCACTTGTATGCTCCTAGGTCGGGGATTGATTCCGGCAATGTGGAATACATCGAAAATCCCATTGCTGCAGGTCGGGTTGCGGACAAGAATGCCACCGCAGACGTTACCCAGCGTAGGTATTCTCCGTTATATGGTGTTTGATGTCTGACACAATTTAAGCTTGGAAGAAACACCTCGTTGCCCATATCGATGGCCCAGTTGCCATATGTGGTTGGGATCTTACGGGGAACGGCTTGACCGACTTGATCATCACTCACAACTACGGTCCCTCCCTGCTTGAGGCCGACCAAGAAGGTGGCTGGATCTCGTGGCTTGAGAACCCGGGCCGCGATAATTTGCACAAGGGTGAATGGAAACGACGCACCATTGGACGATGGCCTGCAATGCACCGCATTAAGTTGGGCCACTTCACCCAGAAGTATGTCCCCTCCAGTCATTCGACACTTGGGTAATTCAAGTCTGACGCATCCAGGTCCTTTCTCGAACTTGTGGCAGCTCCGGTTGTTAACGGCCAGGGTGGAGAGGGAAAGGTATCTGACTCTTCCCCGATCGTCTTTGAACCTAGCTTACACGGTCAAAGAACTCCCCCATCCCAATTATCCGGTATCAAAAGCCGGTCAATATTCTTGAATCGTAGGTGCCCACTCACCGTCTACGTCTTGGACTGTCTGACACATCTTAGGATCGAATGGCCTCACGACATTATCGATGATGAGAACTTTACTGTCATCAACGAGATTGTGGCGAAGAAGCAAGTGAACGATCATCTAACAACTTTAACATTGTTTCTAACCCAGTCGTAGGTTCGAAGGTCCCAACAGCCTCGATTCTCTGCTTGTTGCGTCCCGTGAGGGCGCCACCTGGTTGCACTACGAAGACGGCAAGTGGAAGCGTGATCTTATCGGCATCGGCGAGCCCCAGGAGGCAACACAGTCTCTTTCGTCCACCACTCCGGGCTTGGGTGACTACTTTGGGACTGGCTGCATTGATGCTGGAAAGATTGGTGACGACCCCTGTGCCTACATCGCCACGCTTGATCCCTTCAATGGCACATCCGCCTGTGTTTATACAAAGTCGGGTAGGAGCATGAAAGGTTCAACGTGGAAGAGACACGTTCTAGACGTGTACGGCACGCCCAGCCAACAAGCCAAGTATGGGGAGGGACCTGGGTGCCACCTCGTCTGTGGTGATTTTGATGGTAGGCTACATACGTCTCAATCCCAATCTTTCCAGCAGTGCTAATCCTCTCCTAGGCGATGGTGACGACGAGTTTCTTCTAGCACTCTTTGGTCCGGTTGATCGAGATGAGAATGACAACCCCTCCAAAGTACATATCCCGCAATTTCGTTTTGGATCGGACGCTGACTGAAAACCTCAAACAGGCTTCCGCTGGCTTGAACCCCAATAAGGCAAGAAGTCTGAAACCGAGAATAAAAACACCAATCACTGACCTCTTCACCTAGGGCATCTTTTATTACAAGGCAATCGACATCGAAAAGGGCCTTTTCGCCAAATGGAGGATCGCTGGCGAGTCCACCGCTCGCATCGCTCTCGGGTTCGTCCTCGCACTTGTCGACTTCAATGATGACCTTACTAACTGACGTAGAAACTTTGGTGGTACTGACAAGCTCGACGTTGTCTCGATCGGCTACAACGTAAAGAACTACTACGAAGAGCCAGAACCGCTCACTACTCTGCACTTGAACAAGACTGCGGCGGCTGCTGAGGCTGCTACGGCGGCTGCTATTGTTCCCTCGGTGTGGGAAGACGAAGGAATGGTCTATCTCGCCAATCCCCAGGACGTGAAGAAGTCTACGCGACTGGCTCTCATTGACATTGCCAACTACGCGCTCAGCGTCGAAGTTCATCCCCCGAACGGCAAGATCCAACTTCAGCCGGGCCATGGAATTAAGGTCTTATATGGTACCATTCGGGACCATGAGAACGTCCGTAGACCTCTCGGAGGCGCTCCTTTCCCTTCTGTGATCCCTGTTACCAGCAGCGATACTACTCTGACTGCAGATGAGAAGAAGGGCGCCATCGTACTCCGCCTGGACCCCATCGACGAACCCGGTGAGTGGGCCAAAGCTGAAGACGTCCCAGTGACGACCAGGATGTACACCAGCCGGGTTGGACTTCAACTCCCCCCGTTGGAGTACAAAAAAGTGGACAGCCTGTGGTGGGGTGGTGGCTTTCCAGGAGTCGACTTTTACAACCTGACCGGTTTCCATTTCCGCTTTGTGGGTGATAAGACCGAGATTGCACACCTGCAGTTCTGGACCGCCGGTATGTCTCTTGAGCCTTGAATGAGATGAGAGCAGAGCCTACGCTAACCGCAACGCTTAGGAACTAATGTTGACTGCGGTCTCCATAACCACAGCACCGACATCTTCCAGGAAATTCACATCTGCCTTTCCAACGGCACCTTCAATGGTGGAATGTCTAAGCTCACTGAGACAGCTAACGTTCTCACGGCTAACGGTACTACGGGTAACGGTGACGAACAGTCTTTCCAGCACGTCACAGTTCCCCGTCTCCACGAGCACGGTGGCTTGTGGTACCGCGATTCTTATGGCAACGCAATCCGTGGAAAGGATAACATCGTCTCTTACCCCTACCACAAGTGGCAAGCGGGAGGTGGACCCAATATCGATATATGGCTGGCGCTCGAGTTTAACCCTGACTTGGACCTATAAGCCACAACAGCGGCAACCCTCTTATCATGTTCCTCAAAAAATACACTACTTAACCTCTCTTTGTTATTTCTTTCATAATTAAACTAAACTAATTAAAATATAATTCCTTTTGTAACCTTAGCTTATAACCCGAAGATAACCTCTATGCTCTGCTCTTCTGGTCGCTCAAATACAGCCTCGTGCATTAACTGCAAAAGCAAGTCCTCGTTTCTGTAGTTTACATATCTATAGCACCGAGGAAGGCAAATTCACAGCTTTGGCAGATGTCAACCTTGAAGGAGGCAGATTCGAGGACTTCATAAGAGCAGATTCACATGACTGTAAAGCTATCCTATCGTTTGGACTAACAAACCAATGTTGGCTGTCTCAGAGTTTCTCTCTTGACGCGTTGTCGCCATTACGCTGGTCCACCACGATTAGTGATCTCACCAGACCAAGGCTACACGTTGAACCAAAATGATTGGATCCTGGTCCATAACCAGCTCTTCCGTGGAAACGCATGCTTCCCGGTACTTCGGGGCGGTTGATTTGCCCAAGAAGCGAAACCCCTATCATGAGACGCTCTATGTCTCATCTTACAGCATGGATACAAGCGCTTTGATGGGCTGACTTCATAAGCTTCCTCATTTTAGATCAATCACTACCATACTTCTAGTTGGCCTTAACCCTTCTAAAATGGCTTCTAATGACTTCAAAGTAGTCATTGCTGGAGGTGGCATCGCCGGCCTTATTTTAGCCAACATGCTAGAGAAATTCGACCTCGACTACGTGCCTTACAACGTGTCTCACACTCGGTTCAAAAGTGGCGAAGTTTGTTCCAACATCAATGGAGTTTTTGATTATTTGGAGAAGCGGTGAGTCTTTTTCGCAAAATATAACAAGTCGATCCAGTACTCTAAGTGTTGATAACCAGCACAGACACGGGTCCGGGTTGTTGTTCTTTGATCGACAGCAGCTTCGGAATTGCTCAACATGTTCCAGGATGGTCTCCAGGCCAGCGAAACATCGTGTTTGGAAAAGGGCGGTCTCAGCTTGTCGTCTCCGGACCAGAAGATAAAATCTACTGGTTCATGTTTGAGAAGCTACCCGAGACCAGGTACGGCAAAGACATCCCCAGGTAATCGCGATAAGACGAAGAGGAGTTTGTCAAGCGGAACTAAGATGTGCCAATTACCTCCACCACCAAGTTCGGCCAGGTATTCGATAAGCGCATTTCGTCGACGTTGACGCCGCTTCACGAAGTGGTTTTCAAGAAGTGGTTCTTCCGGAGAATCCTTCTTGCTGGTGTTTCAGTTCACAAGGTCAGTCACTTCCACAAGTCCAGCAGAACGTTACTGGTGATTTTATTACTTGACAGCCAAACTCGATCGGAGGTCAAGGCGCAAATGGAGCCATGGAGTCTTGCGCTGAACTCTTGAACGCTCTATTATGAACTCAGGACTGTCGCGACGGCAGTTTGACCGGACTGACTGATGACGACGTTGAAAATATTCTCAGAGACTCAGTCAACACGACATGAGCGCGCTGAACTAGCCGTCAGTCATTCTCGCTTCATGCAAGCGCTCTTTGCCTCAGAAAACCCTCTTCTCTCCGGGATTGTCCACAGCGTCTTGTCACCATGGTCCGGAGAGGAACATACGCTGTCTCAGATGGGAGGCATCTGGAGAGGCGCCACGACATTGAAGTATCTCCCTGTCCCGCCCCGGCCCCGATCGATTCCGTTCAACAACGAGCTTCCAGCAAAGCCCATTGATGAGAGGATCACCAAGATTGTTCGGAATGGCTTTGTTGGAGGAATGGGTCTGCTTCTATTCGCTGCGACTAAAGCATCTCGGGGCTCATTGTCAGGCGTTGCACGGTTGGGGAAATTTCCAAGACGACCCCTGCGACACACCTTCATCTTGCCAACATTCTCCCTCAACTCGTCTCACCACTTCCAGTACGGACTATTGAGGGCTATCGTGCGGGCAATCAACCAAGTCTCTTGGCCCTGCCCGGGTTTTTCTCGGTTGGAATGAGTACTCTAGGAGTTGGCAGAATGGTGCCGTTCCATGCTATCTTGAGTGCCTTTTTCCAACATGAGCTTCCTACTGGACGCTCAGTCCCTATGGAGACGGCCAAGTCATTGTTGCCCACCGTCACTCTCGGCCTCGTAGTCCCGGCCGTCATGGCCTTGGCGCCAACTCCAAACTCGAACGCGTGGCAAACCAGGCGCACTATCGGCCAGTTTGCACCATGGATTTACAGTATCCTGGTTCCGGTTCTCTCGAGGCTGGTAAAAAGTTCGAATCAGGACCATCCAAGACGAAGAAGGGAGATGTCGACCTCGAGCAGTATGAGAACAAGGAAGTCTCGACGCTCAATGCCTTTGCATTCGCGGTCCAGGCTGCATCGTATATCACAACGCTTCTATACGCATGGCACCACCCCGATATCTCAATTTTGGAGGCATTTCTCGGTCGCCCCAGTCTGTTCCAAGCCGATTGGTCGGTTCTTAGTCTCGGGAAAAGGCTCGCCACGTGCTTGACTTGGGAGGGGGCCATCGGTGTGGTCGGCACTGCCGCTAACAATCTCTATTCGGTTTGGGATCTTCGTCGCTTGGGATACATTCGAAGCTCTCAAGCCGTCAAGGCGGCGGTGTCTGTTGTTGTCGGAGAGGCTCTTGTTGGGCCTGGTGCCACCTGGGCTGGGCTGTGGTACTGGCGAGAGGATAAGATTGCTCACATCACGCGGTTGAAGCAGGAGGGCTAGACAAGTAGACTGTAGACAAGTGGAGCGTCAGCCGAAAGTCGTCGAGACATGGTTGTGGAGTCGTGGATCCGAGAAAGACGGAAAGCTGAAAGGTGAAAGGCGCGGCTCGATGCCTCAGTTATTAACCTGATCCCCCGGGCATGACTGCGCTAAGCAGCTAGATCCGGGGAACTCTCCGGGGAAGGCCGTGCCCTGTAATCCACGAATTAGAGTCTGATGGTGGAGTTTAGCTCCTTCGTGTGAATGTACTCCGTATTTTACATGCCAGTTACATTCCTTGGCGTCGCTGGATGTGATTTGTGGATGTTCATTTGTCCGCTAACTGGACAGGGAGCTATTGAACCATTGACCATTGAGGAGAGCGGGGAAATCAACCCAAAAATTTAGAGATAATCGTAGCCCCTGCTCCATCCACCGCAGCCTCGGTTCGCGATTCGACCGCATATAAGACCGTCCTTAGCGAGGCGCACCCCGCATGAACCCCAGCTGCCTCATGACCGGAGTGGAATGGGGAAGCCAATCAGGCCATATATTCGCTTGGGTCGTTGCGTCTTCGGAGCCGCGTGCGAAAAAAAAAATGTGTTAAAAAGGTCCCCGTCGCGCGCTGTGTCGATCAGTCTGCAAACTTCCATCTTCCTGTACACTCCATACTCACCGTCGCAATGAAGCCCAGAGTCTATCAGTTCCTGGTTGGCGTGTTTGCGTCCTTCGGGTCGCTCCTCTTCGGTTATGACCTGGGTGTTATTGCCCAGGTCATTGCTTCTGAGTCCTACAAGGAATTGTTCAATGTCACTGGTACCGACTCTGCCACGTAAGGCCCTCTTCCTTTCTGTCTGCTATTATACCTCCATTTACTTACCCGTGGCAGCGGCGCCGTGGTCGCCTTGTTCACCGGCGGTGCCTTTTTCGGCGCTTGGTGGGCGTCTCCCACGACAGAATATCTCGGTCGACGATGGACTATCAACATCGGCAGCATCATCTTCATCATTGGAGGAGCCTTGCAAACCGCCGCACCTAAGATCTCCTATCTAATGGCTGGTCGTTTCCTCGCTGGTCTCGGCGTCGGATTCCTGACCATGATTATCCCGCTGTACCAAGCCGAGATTGCACACCCGTCCATCCGAGGTGCGTACAACTGACTCGATCAGCACGAGGCTCTGCTTGCTGACTTCATGCCAGGAACCGTCACTGCTCTTCAGCAGTTCATGCTTGGCATCGGCGCTCTCGTTGCATCATGGACCGGCTGGGGCACCTACAACATCTACACCGACAATCGACAGTGGCGCATCCCCTTGGGCATCCAAATCATCCCTGCCGTCATCCTCGGTGCTCTCATCTTCCTCTTCCCCGAGTCTCCTCGCTGGCTCATCGACAACCACAAGCCCGAACAAGGCCTCAAGACCCTTGCTCGCCTGCACAGCAACGGCAATGAGAATGACCCCTGGGTTCGCGCCGAGTTCGAGCAGATCCAGGAGAGCATTACCTTTGAACATGAGAACGAGGCCACATCTTACATAGAGCTTTTCAAGAACATGTCCTGCTTCCGCCGCCTCTTTATTGCCTGCGCCCTTCAAGCATCCATCCAAATGACAGGTAAGACATCGCCAGGTCCGGCAAAATGGAATCCGCTCCCTGCTGACGCGTACTACAGGTGTCTCCGCCATTCAGTACTACTCCGTTGAGATCTACAAGCAAGCAGGCATTGGAGCTAGTGATGCCCTCAAGTATCAAGCCATCAACTCCATCATTGCACTCATCGCCCAAGCCTTGTGCATTGCGTACATCGATCGTTTCGGCCGTCGCTGGACCCTCATCTGTGGCAATCTCTTCAACATGCTTACCTTCATTATTGCCACTATCATGTTGGTCGTCTACCCGCCAGGCTCCGGCAGCGCTGCTCAGGGTTGGGGTTTCATCATCGTCACTTGGGCATACAACTTCTCCTTCTCTGCTACTTGCGGACCCCTTTCCTGGATTATTCCCGCCGAGATCTTCGATACCCGCACGAGAGCCAAGGGTGTGTCTCTCGCAACCATGACCTCTTTTGCATTCAACACGATGATTGGCCAAGTCACAGGCATTGCGATGGAAGCCGTCGGGTGGAAGTACTACCTCTTGTTTGTCATTTGCAACTTCACCAACGCAGCCTTCTTCTGGGCCATCCTCCCGGAGACCAAGCAGCTGCCCCTTGAGGAGATGAACTACTTGTTTACTAACGCGCCGTGGTTTGTTCCTGGCACGGATAAGAAGCAGTATGCGGCTGACTACCAGGGAGACTTGGAACGGAGGGCAGAGAAGTTTGACAGCAAGGCAGCAGCTGAAGGCATTGAGCATGAGTAGTTTAGTACAACGGTGTGGAGGCGATGTCTGTAGTTAGCTTATATTGGCAGTAATATCGAGACACGACTACTGGCAAATTATGCTACGTTGGCAATGTAACAATGTGAAACTTGAGGTTACTCCAATTTTAAACAAGTTAATTGATGAATGCTCCGCTAGACAGTCTCTTGAATATGCAGAAAGTGAACGCATGAGTGAGGACCAAGCGAATAAAGCAACTGCATCGGCTTGGTTGCAAAGGCAGTATCCAGCATCCAAGTAAATTCATCGGTCTTGCAGCCCCATGCTATCATCTTCAGCTACGAGTACCGAACTCAGACTTAGATCCACACTCCCAGCCTTGCTACGAAACAAGTTTCGTGTTAGACCTACTCTATATCCGAATCGTAGTTGTTCCCCCTCGCAGCCTCTGAAAGTCGCCCGATGCGGCCGGTCCGGTCCTTTTTACTCTCGTGAACTAAGCTTGCAATTTGTTCTTGAGATAGAGATCCAAGAACAGCCACATACTCTGGGCGAGCTTCATACCGTACGCCGGCGCGTTCGAGTGTTTCAGGGCCAACAAGAGTGCGCGAAATCTTGGTCCAGTGTGCATCGAGAGGAATTTCATGACCCCGGCGGTCAGGAGCCAGGCGGTGCACTCTCTTCGTATCAGGCGCCACAGGATCTGGGGTTATCTGCTCTTCCACGGATAAAAGCTCATGTTGCTTATTGATCTGGAATGCTATACTGAGCGGGTGAGACAAAATACTGTCCATGTTGACGAGGTCCTGAGTTGAGACGACCTCAGAGGACTCATCAGGCTCATTGCCGTCCGACCCCTTTATTGTAGATGGCGGGACATGATTTCTGGTGTTCAAGTAGGTATTCGCCAGAAATTGCTCAAGCTCTGAGTTGTGCGATGAGCGCGACTTATGCTACATCAAGATGTTAGGACATCTATATTGACAATTTCCATGAGGTTCGAAGCTACTCACGTCGTCCATGATGCTGGTGCTGCTGTAGGAGTCAGCAGTGAGGCCAAGAGGGCTATTTTGGAAGCTCGAGTCGAATGGCATCTCGAGGAATTTCTTCTCGAGGTCGGACAGTCTGCACGACTCAGAGCAGTAAGCGTCACCCGCAGTGTGAAGGTTCTTGTCACAAGCGAGGCAGACGGGGTGAGTCCGGAATTTATCCTTTGATCCGTTAGGTGGTTTAGTTGTTGTCAAGGAAGAAGGTGAGTCAGGGCAGTCTCCGTGCTTATCATCTACTTCGCTCTCACTACCTACCTTCTCCAGGCTAGGCAGGGTAAAGAGCGCCAGGTCCTCAAGATGTTGCCCAATATGCCGACCATACTGCATTTCGGATCTGATTTGAAACTCATGACAAAGAGGACATTGACCTTCCGCTTTTGACATGTCGGGACGGCTGCAGAGGCTCAACAGCGTGTGCTCATTTTCGGGAGACATGTACTGTTTGTGGGCTGCGTTGCAGTGATCTTTGAAGCTTTTGGCGCTACTAAAGCCTTCAATGCAACCGAAAGGACAGTGCCAGGTCTTCCAGTGTTCATGCCGCATGTGTGTTACCCAGTCCCTCCGGCGTAGGTAGAGATGATATGGCGTTGAACAAGCCTCTGAAAGGCAGACATAAGGTCGAAGATCTCCAAACACATGCTTTCTATTGTGAATGGGTTAGGACAATCAACCATTGCAGAGTTGGGGACGCAACGTACTTCCAGTCATGCCTCGATTCTACCGATATTATCATGTGACAGAATGGGCACTTGAACGGCCCATCGACGTACTCCTTTGGTATTGGCGGAACACGCAACTTTGCCGAGTCAGGAGTTGAGGAGGAACACGACGTTTCGGAGGCGTCAGGTCGGCCGTCATCCAACATAACGAAAGGAGTGGCGCTCGCCTTGGCGCTATCGTTTCCCTCTTTCAGATGCTCAGGCAGGGAAGAAGCGATTGTCGTCGCCTGTTCAGCTTCCTCTGCGTCTAAACCTTCGGCCAGCCGGTTCTTGTGCTCCTCCCGATACTTGAAATACCCTCGTCTGCGGGCCATCGCTCTACCGAGTCTGTCTGCCAGGCCGCTATTCATACTAGGAAACTTGGCCCGGACGTGTTGGACATCCCAGTGTTCGAATGACTTGATGAGGACCTCCCCAGCCCGAGATAAATATTGGGCATGGGGGGTTGGATTGCTTATCGTGATAGACAGCCTGAGAAGACAATTGATGACGTGAGACATATCGGCGACGATCCGCTCAACCTCGGACTTCTCAGAGTCTTCGCCCTCGTTGAAATAGTCGGCCAGGGCGTCTTCGAACGAGTTATGCTCCTCGCTGGGCGTGTCGGATGTGCTCCCTGCGTTGGATGCAAGCGTGCCTGGCCTGTTGTTAATGTGGTCAAGTATTTCCTTTTGGTGGAAGACTGTCTTGCCTTCTTGTATAGAGCTGCAGAGGTCCTGAAGCAGCGAGATGACATGGTTGCGGATGCGGGACGCATCGCGTAGACGATACTCAAGCGATCGACTCCCAGACGGGCGATGGGCTCCTAGATTACCCGCCCACAGCTTGAACCTGGCCAAGCATGAGGCAACTTGCAAGGACTGGGCGTGATCATCTGTCAACGCCAAGGTGAGTGTCTCGAACGAGGCGAAGCTGCGAGCGACCAAAGTGGCTATCTGGGGTCCTGATGCACCGCGAAATTCGTCTGCCATTATGGCAATGGGCAAATATAAGCTATAGCACTCTGTTGGCGAGCCCTTGATGGCATCGTCAGCCACGCTTATCACAGTGATGGCAGGATATTGATTACTATCGTTACCTCGCTGTCTCGAAGGCCACCCTGTGAGAAAACCCCGCTCACCAAATCGTCCCGTCATTAGATAACATGAGTCAGATCATTCATCATTGGTTCAAGCTGAGCAATATGCAGCGTGCGTGCGGGGCTTGGATGCTGACAGCCTGGAGAGACATTTGCACATGTCACCCTCGTATCCTCATTCTCAACAGTGAAACTTAAGCCAAGAACGCCAGATTTTCACCAAACTCACGCGAATAAGACTGTCATGTCTGGAATCGAGGTTGTGGGAGTCGTTCTCGCCGTCTTGCCACTGGCCATCGAGGCCCTCAAAGCCTACAGGTCCATGCTGTCGCGGGTACGAGGCGCTGACCGTGACCTGAAAGCCCTCATACAAGACCTCGAGACTGAGCAGATTCGTCTACGAACCACTTGCGAAGTACTCCTCGACGGCCTTGCTCCCCTGTCTAGGATCGACGACCTGGTCGAAACGCCTTTCGGACCTGAGTGGGACCAGTTCCATGACGATATCCGGGTGCGGCTTTGGACGGCAACGGACAAATTCCAAGAGCAAGCCAAAGAGATGCAGGAGGCAGCGGAGGAGTTGAGAGATAAGCTGTGTATAGAAGCGGACGGCAAGGCGAGTTCTCGCACCATTCATCGTACATCTAGTCTGCTAACCTGTGTATAGACCAAGTTGAACAGTCTAGAGGCCATAGTGAGACAGTTCAAGCAAAAGGCATCCTTTTCCCTAAGGAAAAAGGACTACGAGGGCATCGTCTCTCGCATCAAGACAGCCAACTCGATTCTGCGAGACCTCGCGGGGCAAAACTGCAGCCTCGAGCCGAGTCGGCGGCGGCGGTCACAGGCCAGAGTCACCAAACTAATCCGTGGTCTATCAAGAAGCATCTTCGAAGCCCTCGGAAGCTCAGCGACATGCCGCTGTGTTCAGTCACACGATGTGTGTCTCGAACTAGTGCCGAGAAAGGCTGTCCTGTTGCCCAGCGATGTAGAGGACGAGGTAGCCAAAGACCTCGTCTTCAACGTTATGCTGGGGTCGTATGAGAGCCCTCATGCCGACTGTGGCAACTCGAATGAGAGTACTGGCAGTGAGGAAAAGGTCAAGTCTCCAGACCGTCCTTCTCGCTGGGACGGCCTGCGCGTCCAATTTGTGCCGAAAAGCGAACACCCTCCACCTCTTCTTTTGGGTGTTCCTAACCAACCAAGGTCTCAGTCCTTACGGAAGAGTGTCCGATTCAGGGACATCATATCCCAGCGGGAGTTGAGTTTCTCATCCACAGAAACACTAACTGTTGTCTCTGAGCAAAGCTTCGCCGTCGCCACAACGCCACCAACAGCAGCATGCCCCCCGGTCCTCAACTCAGACCTATGTCGGGCGGTGTCAACATGGCACAAGAAGTGCGAAGACACAACGGTCGACTGCTGCGGATACATCGCCGACCCTCACCGTACGTTCGGCCTCTACCCGCAGCATGGCCATTCACAACTCGGTTCAACTATCACACTACGACAAATTCTTGAAGGAAAGAGTTCCGAAGCTTGGAAAGTTGGCCACCTAGGCAAGCTGAGGATCGCACTTGCAATTTCGATCAGCATCCTTCATCTATACAGCACCCCCTGGCTGGCACGAACGTTAACCCTGGACGATGTTATATTTATCCGAGGAAGTCAGAAGCTCCCCTGCTATCCTGACTCAACTATTGGACCCTTTATGCTCAAGAACTTCACAAAATCTAAGGAGGTATCCCGAGAGGCCCCCAGTCTGCGCCAATCAGTCGGAACTATGAATCTAACGGTGCTATCCCTCGGTGCGATGTTGATACAGGTCATCATCGGACAAGCCGTTCCGGCGCTTGACATGGTTGAGGAGTCTAGCGTGGATCTTAACACGATGCTAGAGAAACACGAAGTGGGCGGAAGTTTCAGAGATGAGGTGCTGCAGAGCGGTGGCATAAACTATATGACGGCAGTGAAATGGTGTCTGGAGAGCGTGCTAGGGATCAGGGGACTAGACAATGAGGATTTCTGCCAGAACTTTTACGAGGAGGTCGTGGTGAGGCTGGAGACGGACATACAGCAGTTGTGTAACTGATAATGCAAGGGATAAAAACTTGGAAGCAATTGCTATTATTATTGACGCCCGTAGCTATAAAGCAATCCAAGCTCAAGTAAAAGCAGCGACTACTCAGGATTGCAGGCAAGAAATAAAAAGTACAAGTCGATATTAATACTCGGATTGCGTATCTCGCCAAACTTTTCATTCTCCTGTCTGTCTGTCTGTCTGTCTGTCTGTCTTTCCTTCATATATTCTCTCAGCTGCCGCATTCTTTCACTCACTCCTCCCCTTTCTGAGCCTGTTCCTCGCTCTCCTCCTAGACTCTTATTCTCTTCTTCTCACGCTTAAGCTAGGTAACAATGACCATTTCTCTAGGTTCAATGTGCTCAGCGGCTGCGTTCAACGCCTCTTCCCACTGCGCAAGCTGAAAACGTCTGACAAGTCCCATCCCCGCCTTTGCACCCAGTGGCAATAATCCAGACTCAACCATTCGAAGGAGCCTTATTGCTTCTTCGCGAGTGCACATCCATGGTCCTTTGATTGTGATCTTTCCCATCAGTAACTCCATATAGCTGAAGCTGACTCCGGACAGAACGCTGCCCATGAGATCAATTCGCGCCCCGGGCTTCAGGACGTTTAAGCAACTGCGGAAATGCGTCGAGGCTCCAGCTGCCGGTGGTGACATGTCCCAGAAAGCGTCCATTCCTTCAGGAGCCGCAGAACGTAGGGCTGCTACTGGAGTACCGGTATTCATACATGCGCCATATTAGGCAAAGTCCATCTCACTCAGGGCACAGCTTCATGAGCACATGCCATGACGTTGCACTGTGAACTGCGTTAAAGGATCCTTCAGGTGAAGGATTCAGGATTCAGGCGCTAGTTGCAAGCGAAACCGAGTAGATTGAGGTGGCGCATGTGCCCTCGGCGAGATTCTCGGGGAGAATTGACATGTGTTAGGTCTGGTAAGACTCGAATCGTGCACAAATTCATGAGCTTCAACAACTTCAAACGATCAAAATAATTACAGGTCAAGTTCAGTGTTGTCTAGACTTCATTGCTTCTCGCTGCAAGTTTCGTACCTGCTGCTACTGCGTGGCTCAGTCTAGTCAACACAACGGCTGATCTAGATGGCAGCCAATTATAGCGCTTGCAATAGTGGATGGGCACCCTCCTGGGAATGATTACTCGCCCCCCAACAGGGTTTGGTGTTTCGTTTTAACAGCTGGCGTCCATATCGGCCGTTGTTGCGCCGAGTCAAATCAATCACTCCCAGACAAAACATGGCTTGATCCCATCGTTTCTTCCCTCCTACACAGTCATTTTGCCCAGAGGTACGAAGACCAACCATGCATTTCGCAACATTTACCAAGGCACTGGCCCTTATCTTAATGGCGGGCAACGTGCCTGCTCAAGGGCATCCAGGTATGAGGTCGAAACGAGGTGAGTGATGAACAATAAATGCTACCAACTACCAACGGACTAACAATCACCCAAAGCAAGCAATCAGACTGCGGATCTGTCGGAACTCAAGACCTGGTGGCACAACACGGGCGAGATCAACACCCAAACTCCGGTGCAAAACGGCAATGTCCGCCAGTCTCACATGTACTCGGTGCAGGTTGGAACCGCATCTGATGCTCCGAGCTTCTACGACTCCTTCGTGTATGAGACCATCCCTCGGAATGGCAACGGGAATATTTTCAGTCCCGATGACTTGTCATCAGTCTGCGATGGGCAGAACTGCAGCGAAGATGACCAAATCTCCATTGAGCCTGACATTGGCGCCGACATGGCCTGGACTCAATACCTGGCCAGCACAACAACCATTGTCAGAATCACACGATCTGATGATGGCTCTGTTGACCCGTCCAACGTTGTCATCCGACCCAGCAATCTCCAATTCGACATGCAACTCGATGGCGACGCCGTGCTTATTACCGTCCCGTATAGTGACGATGGACACCGCTTCTCCGTCGAGTTCCAGGACAATCTCTGGGAGTATCGCACTTCCGGACCGGAAACCAATGCTCACTATGTGCAAAACAAAGACCCCAACGGTGCCTACTATGTTTCTTCCTATGAAGACACCATGCCAATCGTGGGGGTCGAACCGACTAACGCGCTGATGATCTTCATGAGCCCGTTTCCCAGCTCCGAGTATATTCCCGATCTTTCGACTGCCTACAACGTTCCTTCTGGCTTGGTCACGGGCTTGGATCAGGTCACGGAATCTGTGGTTCATTTCGGCCCAGGTGTCTACTGGCTCACGGGATCTACACACGCCATTCTATCCAGCTCGGTGACTTGGGTCTACTTGGCTCCTGGAGCATACGTCAAAGGTGCCATCCAGTATGAAAGCCAGTCCCTAGATCTCCGAGCAACCGGGTTTGGAGTTCTCTCGGGTGAGCAGTATGTTTACCAGGCCAACACTGCCGAAGGCTACAGAAACATCAAGTCGGATGACACTTCTCTCAAAATGTGGCGAGGTCACTCTGCTGTCGGCACCAAGTGGACAGTGCACGGAGTTACAACGAATGCACCGCCATTCAACAGCATGGACTTTTACGGCTCTGACCTTGGATCATTCACCGTCGATGCATCAGACTATAAGCAGGTTGGAGCCTTCTTTGGACAGACAGATGGCATTGAAATGTACCCGGGATCACACGCTCGGAATATCTTCTACCATGTTGGGGACGACGCCATCAAGACATACTACAGCAACGTTTTGTGCGAGAAGATGATCGTCTGGAAGACCAACAATGGCCCCATCGTCCAATTCGGTTGGTATCAGCGAGATATCAAAAATGTGACAGTCGATGCGGTGGATGTTATTCACACTCGTTATGTTTCACAGCAAGTTCCTTGGCCCAGAGCACTGGTCGCGTCGGCAGCAAGCTATGAAAGCGAGACGTCTACTTCTGTTGCCGATATCAACAAGCATTTATCCAACTACAACATCACAAACTGGCGTTGTGAAGGCATTTGCCCTGCTCTGGTGGGAATCAACCCTCTCCAGAACATAGATGAGATGATGTTCTCTAACATTTGGGTGGAAAAACTGTCGCCTGCTTTTGAAGTGGGTACAAGTACCTTTCGCGTATTCACAGATGCAAGCAACGGAGACCAACCTATTGCCCTTGGCGACAACTCGCCGGATAACCTCGGTCTCATCATCGAAGACTTCTACGTTGGGAGCGAGAAAGTGTCCTTCGAGGCGGGGAACTGGGATTCGACTTCTCTCGGACGTCTCAACATCGATGGCTATTACAGCGGGCGTTGGACTGTGCGATGAAGCCCAGGATATTACCAGTTTATGTACTTGAGGACGTCTGTACATAAACTATCACTGTAAACATGCCGTGGTAGTATGAGCAAATTTCCCTTGGGTTCAAGTGTAAAGACTGTCCAACTATGTTACTATCTGACCCATCTTCACAACTTCCCTAGATTCGGTCCAGCCCCTCATTGAGACTACACCCGGTCAGGCACATTCCATCCACATCGCCGCTAAGCTCAGTAGACGTAGAAAACCGTAGTCTCATCGTCGCTGGCCCGCAACTTCTTATTGCGTCTCTTCATGATGATCTTAGCCAACCACGCCAGCGCAGCCGTCGCAATGCTAAAGGCAGAACTGCTGGCCATAGCAAGGACATATCGAGGCTCATCGCTCTTGGGCCAGAGATACGGAGTCCAGATGAAGCTGATGTTCATGATCATGGTGACCATGCTGATGGCGACGGCCTTCTTCTCCTTCGTCTGGCCGCATACACTGCCGCACCAGCCGAGAATCAGACTGTTGACGCCATAAGTGCCAATGGTGAAGATGATCATGGCGACATAGCGTCCAGCAGTGCTCATGGTTGAGGCCGCAGCGACGAATCCAATGACAGCAACAGACTTGGAAAGGGTGATGTGCCAGGTCCGCTCGTTGAACTTGCCTGAAGACCAAGACACCAGGATGGTAATGGCACCGGCAAGAAGATACGGAGGGCAGGTGAGCACGAGGGTAATTGTAGTGTTGAAGCCAAGAGTCTCGACAACAGTCGGGAACTATAGGGCAGTCGGTCAGTACGGGAACAATATGAGGCACCGGATCTGGCATAGACTTACGAAGTTCTTAAAGCCGTTGGCCGCAAGATGCATGTGAGCCATGACACAGAAGATCCAGACCATGGGGTCCTTGGCGGCCTGCTTGAGGCCATTCATCGTGCTCGTTTCGCCCTGGTTGCCGACAGTGTCAAGCTCCATTCGGTTATAGGCAAGATCGCGTTCCTCGGGGGTGAGCCACCAGGTCGTGAGAGGAAAGTCGGGCAAGAGGAAGTATCCAGCGATGGCGACAAGGAAGGTTACCGCACCCTGGAGGATGAAGAGCCACTTCCAGCCTGCAAGACCGCCGAGACCGTCCATGCCATGGAAGACACCGGCGGCAATGAGACCAGCAAAGGCGGTGGCGAGGATATTTCCGGTGTATAGGATAGCGATGCGAGTAGCGACTTCTTTGCGGGTATAGAAGATCGAGAGGAGATAGACAGCGCCGGGATAGTAGGGGGCTTCGGTGACACCCAGGAAGAAGCGCGTCAAGAGAAGGCCGGTGAAGTCTTTGGAAACGGCCGTGAGGGTGCTTACTACAGCCCAGAGCATCATCATGATTCCCTACACCAGTTAGCATGTTCCGATTCGAACCAGTTGGGTAATTCTGTATTCACCATGTAGCGACTCGGGCGAGTCCGGGTAAGGAACATGTTCGATGGGATCTGTCCGAGGATGTAGCCGACGAAGAGGATGGAAACGCAGGTCTGGTATTCTGTTCGAACCGGATCGTTAATGGCAAGTCTATGACGGGGGTTGGACTCTTTCTCAAACATACGGGTACTGCTGAGGTTGAGATCCTCTTCAAGGTCATTGAGACGTGCAAGAGCAATCGCATTGCGATCGAGGTAGTTGAGCCAGTACATGCTCCAGAGCATTGGCTGACGAGCACAGTCAGTAGGGGGAAGGGGAAAATGTCTCTGGACGGGACTCACCATGATCCATCTGTCCAACTTCTTCACAAGAGCAATCTCTTTCGGGTCCGTTTTCTCGTGGGCACCGGAGTAGTCAGTCGACTCGAACTGAGGCACAGGCTTCTCGGGATTCTCATCCTCGAAGATGCGAGCCTCGTTCTGCTGTTTGTCGATGTCTGCCATGTTGAAAGCAATGGACCAGAAGAAGTAAACTGAAGATGAAGGAGGAAGGCTGGAGATGATCCAATGCGGCTGTGTAGTAGAGCTGGCGGTACTAACCTGAGGAACCACGGAGGAAACGGATCTGAGCGAGGGTCCAACGACATTAAGTATTCATCGTGTGAGGTGTTCCCCATGGGGCTTTCCCCATCCCCAGACTCCCCCGCCTTGTCTATCCATGTCGCCATGTCGTCAAGCTGAACACCCACTAGCATCGCGTCGAGGAGCCAACAGTGGTCTCGCCAAGCCCGACATGACCCGACTCCTACGAGGTAGCAGCATATGGAAAATAACTCAATGGTGTAGGAGAGCCCCTTGTTGGCGCGATCCTCGGTGAACGGGATCGCCGAGTGGTTGAGGCAGTGTCGCGGTGGGTGTGACGGCGGCTGTACTACTGGGGTCCGGGACGGAGAGAAAGCATAAGCATACAGCGCGAACCCTGAGAATAGCCTTAGCGTTGGAGAGTAGTCTAATATCCCAGCCGCCTTATTCGTACTTGTGCCAAACCCATGACTCGTCTAGATCAGTCTAGAAGCCGAAAAGGAAGGTCGCTGACGGCGACGCGGGGAAACCTCCACCTCGACCGCCCGTGCATTGTCTTGGGGATGCGGGGAAGAGCAGGGAATCAAGGAACCAGCGGCCGCTTCTCCATGTTGGGCGCCTATCCCTCATGGTCGTGGAGCGAGACGGGGGCGAAACAGACCGTCCGTCGAGATTTCAGGACACGGGGTTACATTGAAGGAATAGTCGCCAAATAGCGCCAACTTTAAGTCAAGCTTAATCTGCCAAGAACCTGTCCCCCGCTCCGGGTAGCCTTCGATGTGGAAGCCGTAAGATGATCTAGATGGATTCTAGACTGGGGAGCTGGTTCTACTGGCCGGTAGTTGGGCACGCTGACCCTTCTATGGGCCAGTGTAGCATCGACGTCAGCCGTAGCGTCGTCGAAATACCTCGGAGCCATGTCCCAGTTGGTTGCTAGTACGCGCGCAGCGTCCCATTGCCCAGGTATCAGACTTCATGGTGTTCCCAACCCCCAAGGATCTGTTCTCGCGACTGACGCGCCCATACCGGTAGTAGGATTTCCCGGCTGGTTCGAGGGTTGCTACCGCCTCCGGCACGTCCCGGTGTCAATAAGAAGGCGTCAAGGTGGTCACAGGTATCCATCCCTGTATGTCTCCCCCTGTGCGCCCGTTTCCAACCATGTCGTTGGAGCTACCGTAGTCTGTCCAACTACCAGCTAGCCACAAAGACGAAAAAAAGGCGGGACCTGTTGACAGTCTGCGGGCGCAGGGTTGTCCAGCTTATCGGGTAATACACTGCTACAGTCGCACTAAGAAATGGCCAAGGCTAGAACATGGTCTAGGCGCCGCCATAATACACGAGTCATGCCGACGATGATAGAATGTGTCATTTATCTACCCAACCAAATAATGGAATCGGCTCTGATTCGCCATCATTAGAGAGGCGCCCGTCGTCATGGTGCAAGTCTCACCAGTGATGGCGTCTGTCCTCGTTGAAGGGTGGTGAGATAACAATCTGTAATGTGTTGCCCTGATGAACCTCTTGACTTTCTCCCGGAGTCTGTGCTCCTAAGACTTCTTGCGTCCAGAGGCGGGATCAATCAATCAGCCCGAAATCTATCGGCACGGTTGCCATCCAACTTGAAGAAATCACTTGACAACAAGTATCCCAGCCTTTCCCAGTGCACCAAAATCAGATCACTCCTCGATGGATGGTATGCGTGATTTGCGACGCCAGCTGTCTCATTGTTATCGAGTTTGCTTGGCATTCCCAGGCACACATTGCGTTTAATCCTCACTTGTTGGATTTCGTGCCGTGACTTGACTTGAAAATATCGGATGACCTCCCCATAGTGAGTCAATTACACCTACAAGATGATTCCCCAATGCGGATATAACGATACAACAAGCGATTTTACTTCTAACATCATTTGCATTTCTTGATTTTAGGCGTAGATTAAAAGCGAATAGTGTTGAGCTCTACCAAGTCATGTTGGTCTAGGGTAGGGAGAGATGAGTCAGCAGGCCTGGAACTGTCACATGACGCAGTTGCAACCAGACGATGCGCGTCTTATCTTCATGATCAATCGTGTCTTCTTCTCCTATCGTTACCCCTCATCTATCATCATCTTCATTTCTCATCCAAGCACAGTCTCATATTTCCATCGCGTTGCGACTGTCCCGCAGGATGAAGACGTACCCGCTTTGGATCGGAGGAAAGGAAGCAGCCGGGAGAGGAGAAGTGTAAGAATGCAACGGCGACATGCTCATGTTGAGGAACATCCAAGCTCATTCTTCAAGGCAGTATACCGGTTGAAGACCCTGCAACTGGGGAGATATTTGCTCAGTAAGCTGCATCTCGAATACGCGCTACTCTCAGTGCCACTGACTGGAAAAGATGTCATGCCGCCTCCGAGGATGATGCTTCGCGGGCAATCGAGTTGGCACAAGAGGTGTTTAAGTCTGGAGTTTGGGCCAAGAAACCGCGCGAGGAACGTGCCTTGGTACTAGACAAAGCTGCCGAGCTGCTCATAAAAAGTCTCCCCGAGCTGATTGTACTCGAGGTCCAACAGACAGGACGAGCGGTTCGTGAGATGAAGGCTCAAGTTCCGTCCCTCGTGCGCTGGTTTAAGTACTACGCCTCCGTTTTGCGGACTGAGGAAAGACCCGTGCTTCCCACGTCTGGAAAGCTGCACAATTGGATTGACCGGAAACCTCTGGGCGTCGTCGTGCAAATCACGCCCTTCAACCACCCTCTGTTGATTGCCGTCAAGAAGCTTGTCCCGGCTTTGGCGGCAGGAAACTGCGTCATACTGAAGCCCAGCGAGCTCACGCCGTTGACCAGTCTCTTGCTGGGACCGATCTTGAAGGAGGCAGGACTTCCCGACGGGGTGTTCAATGTCCTTCCTGGGTTTGGCGTTTCCACAGGCAAGGCCCTCGTCAGCCACCCACTCGTTCGAAAGGTTGATGTCACGGGAGGGACAGTTGCCGGAAGAGCCATTGGGTCTATCGTGGGCGGCAACCTCGCGCGGTACACGGCGGAACTGGGCGGCAAGGCACCCTTGGTTGTCTTCGAAGAGGCAGATGTTGACGCTGCCGTCAACGGAATTGCTTTTGGTGCCTTTGTCGCTAGTGGACAGACCTGCGTTGCTGCAACCAGAATCATTGTCCAGAACACCATCCTTGAGAACCTGCTGTCCAAACTTCGTCCCAAGGCCCAGTTTATCGAAAGTCGAATGGGTTCCCCGACGAACCCGAATGCAACCATGGGCCCGTTAATCTCGACACGTCAATTGGAAAATGTTGAGACTCTCGTAGGCGAAGCAACGGATAGTGGCCACGCAAAGGTTGTCTGTGGAGGTCACCGCCTTACTGGCACTTCGTCATTTGACGGTTTGGACTTCTCAAAGGGCTATTTCTATCCACCTACGATTCTGGAATTCACCTCAAAGGACGCCCATTCACGAACCCGAATATGGCGTGAGGAAGCGTTTGGGCCGGTCATTGTGCTGGTTGGATTTGATACCGAGCAAGAGGCCATTGATCTCGCCAATGACAGCGACTTTGGCCTGGGGGCGGCGATATGGACAAAAGACCTCAGTCAAGCGTTTCGAGTGTCTGAGGAGGTCGACTCCGGTATTGTTTGGGTCAATACGCACCATCGAAATGATCCGAGCAGTCCATGGGGTGGAACTACGGGCCCGAGTGGCGTCGGCAGTGAGAACGGACTGGAAGCCTACAATGCTTATACAATGGTGAAGAGTACAATCATCAACTATGCGCCGAGTGAGGAAAGCTTGGCAGCGGAGGATTGGTTTAAGGAGAGCGACGGGGTTGTTAGGTACGGCTAGATTTGGGCGTTTGGACCATCGAAAATAAAGGCAATCTCTTCAAGCGACGGGCCCTTCGTTTCCGGGTAGACAAAGTAAAGGACGGTGAACTCGACAACGACCCAGGGAATGAAGATGATGTAAAATTTCCACTTCATGTCTTCAAGGCCGACTGGGACGGTATATGTCGAAAGAAGTGTGAAAGACGTTGCGAAAAGCTGGTAGCAGGCTTGGCCCCTCATGCGAATACTGTAAGGGAGGATCTCAGTGATGTAAAGACCAGCCTGGTCGTTGCCTTTCGCCTGGTACTTGGCCGGAAAGCTGAGAGCCTCCTCGTTCTTGTCTTTCGATATCAGCCAGCGGGGGCTTTCGGGGACGAAGTAGAGGCCGATCAACTGGATGACAGAGGGCAGACCCTGGATCGCAGAGGGGATGCGCCAGGCAGCGGAGTTCTCGATACGGAATGTGCCAAAGGTAGTTCAAGCCGCGACAATGGAGCCAAGTGCGTAGGATGTGTTGAAGAGAGCCGTGGCCTTGGCTCTGTGTGTTGGTTGAGCCAGCTCCATGATAAGAGGAGCTCCCGAGGAACCGAGAAAGACGGTGCCGCAGCCAAGAATACCGCGAGCCACCACGAACATGGGCAAACTCTGGGCGCACGACTGCAGTGTAGCGCCGAGACAGCATAGAATGGCTCCGGTGGCGAGACCGATGCGGCGGCCAAAGGTATCGCTGACGATGGAGACACAGGAGATGGTACAAAGTCCTCCGATGGGATACGCGGCGTTGAACAAGCCAAGAGTCGCGCCCTTGGGTTGGCCGAAGTAGTCGCGCGCCAGGACTCAACTGACTGGAGGCCGTTCATCATGGAACCGTCGAAACGGAAGCAGAGGTTAGCGACGATACCGTAGAAGAATTGGGAACTGATTTACCCCTGCGTGAAGATGGTAAGCATTGGGACAACTAGGAGGAGGTTTAGGTTGCGTAGGTTCCGGGACTTCCACCAGCGTAATGTTTCAACGCTGCTTTCCGGCATTGCCCGGGCGAGGTTCTCGCGCGTAGCAGTCATGTTTGCGGCAGGACCTGGCATGATGGGTATTGTAGATGTAGTTGTAGTGGCTGGGAGCTGATGAGTCGAGAAGACGGTCCCGAGGCGGGTTTTGGGGTGTTCTTATAAGGAATGCCCCCCTGAGGTCTACTGCGTCAACATCGAGACGACTTTGGAATGGCCGGCTCTCAAGTTGGACAATCAAGGTCCACCCCCGGGGCTGAAGAGTGTAAAACAAACGAGGAAATCGAGTTCAGGCTCTCGCCTCTTGTCAACATCCGGTCTTGATGCCACTGACACTGGATCTTTGTTGCAATGCTTCCTCGAGGGTTTTCACATTTACAATCCCGTCTTGGAGGATGTTCATCCAAGCTTTGGCTTGCTGTCAGACCCTACAACCGTCTTCGGGCGATTCACAACAAGAAGGATCTCAGATGTATCGCAGGATTTACTGGACGTGTTTCAAGTCCGAACTGTGAATACCTGGTATGGCGTGGTGATGTGATGAAGATGCGGTTGCTGATATGGTGAGCATAGAGAGCTACGGTTGGAACTGAACATCGCTTCAATATCCGGAATTCCTCCCCGCACCCCCAAGGCGTCTTCAGTCTCAGGGTGAAGGAACCTGGTACTTTCACTTGGCTGAGATTGCATTGCGGCGACTTGGAAACAGGATCTTGACGCACATGTGCCAGTTCAAGCCGTCGGAAAGCTCGATTGGTGATCGAATATCCAAAACAATCGACTTTGAGCAACAGGCACACAGTTGGTAGGTGGCATTCCCCGATTGAAGGGCCAAGAGATGTTTTATCGTCTTTTGTCGTCGATCAACACGCCTCGGCGAATCCGGCGACCTGACCCACGACTTGCAGGGGCGCCACGGTCAAGATGCCGAGAGGTTGTAAGGCCGGAAGAGTTGCCGCGCTGAGCGATGATGACGGCAGCTGGAACGCCCTGCTTCGGAATCTCGGCAGCCCGTAGTTCGATGCTCTGTTTCGCTAGCGTCTCGTGGATCGGACGGTGGAGTAGAGAGGTGCCGAGATTCCCGAATTCGACGATTGGGCGGCATCGTCATTGGCTGGACACGGCGCTGCTCATCCGGGAGTTCAAGACCCCGCCGTCTAAACCCTGAAGTTCTGGATGAATCTGGTCGTGGCTGGGCCGTGTCTGCATGTCGGACAGAGACGCGTCAGCGGGGGCGTCGAAGGATGAGCTGGATATGACGTATTCGCATGATGCCGTCTACGTCGTTCAAGCATTGGATCTCTGCGTATGCATACCGAAAGGCTGAAACAACTAAGTACATGGTCGCCGTGTTAGGTTCAGGCATGCTGAATGAATGAGGGGTAGAGAGCGTGGGTATATAATGTATACTCGACCACATGCCAACCAGCCAGATAATTCTGAACACACAATATCCAATCTTCTTACGTCCCAACTTTCCAATCCAATTCATCCAACATGTTCGGTTTCGGTATGATCCCCTTGATGTTGTAAAACCTCAACCAAACGCTCACACTCTCTATAGACGAGGCTCGCGAGAAGCGCGATGAGGTGTACGACGGTCAACACGAAGGCCACCTCAGCCATGAAGTCATCGCTGGCGGTGCCGCCTTTGAGGCCATGAAGAAGTTTGAGGACAGCCAACGCAACAGTGGTGAGTCCCCCGCTCCCTTTCTATCACATCGCTAACCATTGGCAGGTGAGACGGTGAACCACGGTTTCGCCAAGGAGCTCCTTGCAAGCTTTGCTGCTGCTGAGGTCGACAAGCTTGCCGAAACAAAGGGAATGGACTATATCGACCGCGAGAAGACCAAGCACCACGCCAAGAAGCAGGCTGAGCAGCTGTACGACCAGCAGTACTCAGACGACGACCAGTATGACCCGTAAGTGAGGAACTTTGTTGGTTGGATTGTACTAATTGCTGCAGAAACCAAAGTCGCCGACATCCATCGATGGATTATTAGACGGCGATCAACTATAAAGCTTAGTTTTAGGTTGAATCAACATTATGAACCTACTACGCTTATGGCGCTCAAAACCTTGTCATGTGATGTATCTAAATCTGTTCGTGTTTGGCTACTCTAGACACACTCCTGAGGCATAGACAAGTTCTACTGAAACGATTGAATGATCACTATTGGTGGTGCTCGTGGCAACAGCATCTTGCTCCCGGTCTCTGCTCACAAATATGGTCAACCTGCAGACTCTTCCCTGGTCCGCGAACGCAAACCCAAGCGACCGAGCTGGTTGGCAAATGCCCGCCCCTTTGTGCCGAAAACGTCACTTGTTCCAATCTCGGGTTTTCGTCGAAAATTCGTCTTGCAAGTCGCTCAGGAACGCAAATGACAGGTGAGTTGTGATCGACGGGTTGTTCGAGCTTCTCTGGACGTTCTTGAAAGCTGTCATACGGACGCTAAAATCGATTGAATACCGAATAGGCGATGGGGAGGCAAATCAAGAAATGTTTATTCAAGTCTTATACAGTTGAGATCTAGACCTTCATAGATCCCTAAACCTTAGTCGTTAATAGTAAGATTTCCGGGGATTTCTATGGTGGCGTTCTGCTAACTAAAATGATCAAGAGGACCGGATCGAAAGTATACTGAAGTCGTTGGCGCGAGATTTTGTATGACTCTCATGCTTGTATGAAAGTAGAGTCTTGTCTCAATTTCCTTGAGCCATTTCTGTCTTCACGTTCTGCCACTTCTTCACGATGAACGAAACGAGGACACATTAAGGAAAACGTACCTTGGAGTTTTCATGACATTCTCAAAGCATTATTACTATTGCACATGATGACTTCTTCAACCAGCTCGCACCCTGTGTAATTACCAACTCCTCTGCCACCTCCAATGCCTGGATGGAGTTCAGGTGGGCCTGTTTTCGCACACTGGGGGCCGCAGCGTGGGACTGTTCTACACCGCGGTATTGTTTCCAGTTATCTCTGTACCTATTGTCCTACTGAGGCTCTGGGCTAGCAAATATCTGGTAGAGAAATGACACATTGACGATGGTCAGTTTTCCAACCATCCGATGGTTCTTCTCAATAACTAACGCCGAGTAGGTCTCACGGCGATGGCCACGGTACACTCAGTCTCATTCTCGACGTATGCGCATCGTTAATACTTGTTGCAATGAATCACTGTTGCTTTCCGTGCGAAACATTCTCCTCCCAGTTTCAGAAACGACCAAACTAACGTTCCGTCGTGAAGAAGCGAGATTAGGCACCGGCGACCATATTCAGAACATGACCATAGAAGGCATTTCAGTATTAATACAGGTATGAAGACTCCGTTAATTCAACAGGGCTTGGAAGATGGTAGAAAACGAAACTTACGTATCTCAAATCGCAAAATGGGCCGGGGCTCCGCTCTACAGCCTAACGACATTGTTCATCAAAGCATTAACCTTGATGTTCTACCTTCGTTTTTCTATCGAACTTACCTTCAGAGCGGTCACATACGGTGCCATCTTTATCGTCATCGCCATAGCGCTGTCAACACGATCGCTACTTTTGCTTTCGACTGCGCGAAAGATGCCGAGTGCGATCGGCTCTTTGCTGTATACATAACCTGTGCAGCTATCAACGTCTTCACAGACACTTTCATACTGATTCTGCCATTTTGGTTGCTTTATCCTTTGAAAGCTACCTTCGCTCGAAAGGCTTGTATTGCCCTCGTTTTGATAGGTGGTAGATTGTGAGTAATTGAGCTACAGACTCGGCGGACCAACACAGAGAACGAGGCTAAATATATCATAAAACAGCGTGATTGGAGTCAGCATATACCTTCTCATTATCACTGTCAAGGTCGAGGACGGTCTGGACGTGACCTACGGATGGGGCGAGAGTGTTGGGCGGAGGTGAGTTTGACGTCGCTATTCCGATTCCCTCACAAGTTTGCTAATGAAGGCGCAGTCTAATTGAATCGTGGGCCGGACTGATTTGTGCCTCTTTGCCATGTCTCAAGGTGGTCTTCTCACGATACTTTCCAAACTTTCCTCTTTGGCGCCGGCTCAGTGATGTAAGTGTTATTCCTCCTGTACGGCAGCTCGCTACCATCGCTTCACTTCGTGTAGGGACATAGAGCCAAGAATCTTCAGCCTGATGTGTTAACAGGCGCGCACTCTGAGTATGATGTCCAAGAAGTATTTCAGGTCATAAAGTTTCTCCCATGATGGAATGACTCTCAGTATCAGTCTGGGCCGTGATGGGTCAAGGGAAAGTAGATGGATGGATGCTGGCTTCTTTGTTATCGCCATCAATGAACGCAAATAATGTCGCCAAATTAAAATAGAATGAAAAATGAAAGTGTCCTGAACTTTGATCTTCGGCCACAGCAACAAACGCACTTTCAACGTAAAGCCCGCCGGCGTCGGCAATTAATCAACATCCCCGGTCCGTGATGCGCTAAACGCGACGGCGCGGAGTTGGGAAGTAAAATGCGCTCCAGCCCGCAGAAGATCAGCTACAGGGATATTTAGGGGCGTGTAGTATTACGCATGTGCCATCCCAGCCTCGTTATCAACTAGTGATATGCCTGTTCGCGAGAGAACAAGAGAACAACTCATCTACTTCGTCCCGACAGCGTTGCAGTCTAGCACGGGAATCCCTGCCCAGTCGACGGGTCGTGATGGGATCACCGGCCCGTGTCGTCAAAGTCCGTCAACACCGCGATAATTCTATAAAAGCAGTTGCCAAGACTCTCTATGGCCTGCCCTGCATCAAACAACTTAGCTCGCTCAAACAGTACTTCAAATGAGACATTCTTCCCTGGTCCAAGGCCTTGCAAAGCCGCTTTCTCGATACAACGCCAACAACATCCGTCATTCGACCATCTCGGCTTCTCTTCGATATCCCTTGCAACAGACAGCAGCGTTCCATCGTTACCCGGCGCTCGCAATGAAGGCTGCCCGCATTACATCATGGGGCTCGGCGCCGGAATACATCGATGTTCCAGACCTTGAAGCTCCATCGCCCGGCCAGGTGCAGCTCAAGATGTTGGCTGTGGGCGTTCCTCGAGTGGTGAGAGGCCGTGCAGCTCGCAAGCACCCGTCTGCCTTCAACGCAGAACTTCCATTCGATCCCAGCCTCGACGGCGTTGGAGTGGACGAGGCCACCAACGAGCGATACTTTGTCACCCCCTTCGCCGGGGCGCTTCTTGCCGAACGGGTCAACGTGAATCGGAACCAGCTTGTCAAGCCTGATCCAGCCGCTAACCCTGTTACTGTGGCGGCTCTTGCTAACCCGGCATCAAGCAGCTGGCTGGCTCTGCAGTGTCGTGTTGTTGGAGGTTGCAAGGGCCGCACCGTCGTCATTCTCGGGGCTACGAGCGCCAGTGGCCGTCTTGCTGCCATGGTGGCTCAGTCGCTCGGTGCTGCTCGGGTGGTAGGCTTATCGCGCAGTAAAGATACTCTTGCCACTGTCGACGGCCTAAATGATCGCATCGTTCTGACCGACCCGTTGGTTCTCCCCTCAGACATCGGGCCCGTGGACATTGTCTTGGACTACGTTGGAGGGCCTGCTGCCATGAAGCTCCTACAGATGGCCGAGGTGAGATCCGGCGATAACTTGCAGTACGTTCAGATCGGCGGTCTTGCGGGCTATGAGAGCCACATCTTGCCTGCTCGCCTGATTAATCTCAAACCTGTTCGCATAATGGGATCCGGCGCGGGAAGTGTGAGTAGGGATGAGATGAAGAGGGAGGTGGCTGGATTGGTCGCCGCTATCACCAGGATGAAGACACCCTTTGGCGTCTTTACAGCGCCCTTGGCAGAAGCACACACCGTGTGGGATTTGGAGGATACTGAGGGCAAGAGACTCGTCCTGGTCCCGTGAGCAGGCAAGACCGGATACAATGGTACTACAAAATAGATCTATCGACTCTTCTATAATAACCCTGCTCCCTATTCGTGACTTGTAAGAGCGTGAGGAATGGTGACGTGATTTTGCAATTGACAACCTTGGTCTTTCTCACGCTCATACTTGTAACTTCTCATTTTACGTTGCTTCCCAACGCGTAATGTTTCTCTATTCTCGGCGAGAGCAAGTAGGCCTGTGCGAATTGCCAGATACTGCATCTGAGCTTGGAGAAACGGCTCAGGAGTGGAGATCGCGTATTGATTTCCGAACCGTTAGTGCTTGGATTCCTAATCATCAGTGATTTATAATCATACACAATGCCACACAACTATGATGGAGACTGATCCCCATTGCGTCATTTATACATCAATCACACAACTCCCAATGGTATATCTGACTTGATTCTCTGTCTTAGAAGTGTGCATTATATTCGCGCGTTTGAGCTCCTGATCAGCGGAATGATTTCTCCAAGAATTTTGCTCACCGGCGCTACGGGCTACGTGTAAGACACAAGCTCCCCATTAACCTAGTTTCATCTCGTATCGGAATCTCGCAGTACCGTACTGACCTTCTTTCCCAGCGGTGGATCCGTGTTGAGCCATTTACTCGACTCCAGCGAGTTCACCATCAAACCGGATGCCATCACGGTGGTGGTGAGACGACCAGAGGACGCGACGATCCTGAAAGACAAAGGCATCGGCACCCTCTTGGTACGTGACTTGGACGATTCGGAGGCTTTGACGCACGCCGCGAGCTCCTACGACGTTGTCATCAACGCTTCGACTGGCTTCCATACGGCTTCAGCTAAGGCGTTAATTACTGGCTTGGGAAACCGAACAGACATCAGTAAAGACGTTCATTTCATACACGTGAGTATACAAGGAGGTCAAAATAGCAAAATTCCATCCTGACACCCGAAAATAGCTTTCTGGAACGTCAAACATCTCCAGACAAGACATCACGAAGCGTTGGCCTGAGCTGCGTACTTTCTCCGATGAGAGCGACGACTTATACGAGTATGAGAAGAAGAGAGAAGAACACGATGCATATCCTCAGCGAACTACTGATATAACCGTTATTGATCTTGGCGTCAAGGCTGCTGTGAAGACCTACATCATTCAGCCGCCTTTGATCTACGGACGAGGAAGCGGTTTCTTCAACAAACAATCGCAGCAAATCCCCACACTCATTCGAACAGCCGTCAAAAATGGCTATGCTGGCTACGTTGGTGATGGAACTTCTAGCATTGGAAACGTTCATGTCGCAGATGTGGCTAGACTCTTTGAACAGCTCGTTGCCAACATCCTCGCGGGGCGATCTCCTCCTGCGGGACGCCAAGGATTTTACTTCGCAAACACAGGCACTCAAACCTGGATCGAGACGGTCGAGCATATTGGTGCCATTGGTTTCGAGTTTGGCGTGCTGAAAGATGCAAAAGCTCGGTCGATTCCACTTCGGCAGGCGGCTGAGCAGATATTCAAGGGTGACGAGAAGTTGACGGAGAATGTGTTTGCATCCAGGTAAGCGCTAGCATCGCTATATACCCAGTCAAAATAAACTGACAAGGCAATAGCTCTAGTTCAAAGGCAGAGAAGGCTCTTAGATTGGGATGGAAACCGCAGGAGACGGAGAGATCTCTGCGTGATGTGATCAAAGAGACATTTCAGGACTTGTTGAGAGATAATGACCTTGACAAGCCACTCGTGTTGAAATGAAGGTCGAGGATACTTGGTCTGTCAGGCTCATTATGAGATTCAGAATTTGATGGAGATGAAAGACACTATTTAGAGACAATCTCGAGTTCCTCTGCGTTCCCAGCACGTCCACGCTTGCACAAGACTGGCCATCCCACCACAAAATCTGCCGCTTCCTTCTACTGTTCCCAATTGAACTGAATAGGAATATGTAGAAGCCGGTCCCCTGATGCACTTTCGGCTGGCATCTTTCCGGCCCTGATGTTGAGTTGGAGAGACTGGTGAAGTAGTCGAGGCGCTGCCAGGCCTGCATCACGAGTAGTCCGCCATTGGATGAACTCGTCCTTTGGAACTTCATCCTTCAAATTCTTGTTGCTCTTGTTTTGCTCGAAGACTGTCGTGGCAGCCAGCGGATTGACACGACCATCGGCTCCTTCAGGTGAATAGTCATGCCCAGTCCAGATTTTGAAGTTTTCAGGCAAGTTCAGCATCTTCCTTGCCGAAGAATACAAGGCGGAGGCGTCGCCACCTGGGAAATCGCACCGCGCAGAACCGACATTGGGGTTGAAGAGAGAATCGCCGCAAAAGACAGTTTCTGTAGACGCGAGTCGAGTCTTAGCAAGAATATGACTTCATTCCGGTGACAGCATGTACATACCACCAATCACGTAGCCCAAATGGTCAGGTGTGTGGCCTGGCAGATGAATAGCTTTAGCCTCAAGCTGCCCAATCGAGAAGATTTCGTCGTCATCCAGGAGCTGATCAAAGGCGTCTTTGTATTCGCTGTCTGGGATTCCGTATCGGCATCCAAAGTGCTCCTGTGTCTGGCCGACGCGCTTGCCGATGGAGATCTTCGGACTCTGGCTCTGGCAATAAGCCAGCTTGGATTGCAGATATCCAGCTGAAGTAATGTGGTCCGCGTGGACGTGCGTTTCGAGGATCTTCACGACCAGATAGTTCTGTTCCTTGACTAGAGAGAGGATCGCGTCGGCAGTCTCGGTCGATGTGGTGTTTTTGGCGGGGTCAAAGTCGAGGACCGGGTCAATAACGACGGCATGCTTTGTTTCGGGGCCAGCCACGACATACTGCCAAGTTCCAGTCTTGGGCTCGAATAGGTCGTGGTTGATTGTGTCGGTACTCATTTTGACCCAGGTGTTTGCTCGTACGGAGATTTACATATCGAGGTCGAGAGAATCCCCATCTTTCAGTATTGTGCGATCATTAAACACTTGAGGAACTACACCATGACTTATTAAGCTGCTTTTTGTTCTCACTAATCGACGTGCCCGAATCGTGACGCGGTCGTTGAACTAAGATTAAAGACCAACTGGAATTTCGGGGACTTGCGGGGAGGTGAGGTCCCCGAAGTGCCACGGACCCACCGGAGCGCCGGACGGAGGCCGCCGATAGCGTTGAGGATGACTGTACATGGAATAATTAAATGTTGTGAGTATAAAAAAATAAAGTAATAATAAGATAGTATGTTAACGTTTCATTTTTTAGTATAGTAGACTAAAGATTTGCTTGGGTTCGTATAAGGTCTGCTAGGATATCCCGCCGTGGCACTTGGGATGTCTTCACGGGGCTGGGCGATGATGTTTGTATGTAGTTGCTGATAGAGTGTTTTGGAATACATCGGAGCTTCCTTTACGAATGAATTACCTCGGGAATTCCCAGCTTAGGCACCGTGGCGATGGTAGTAGTGTTGTTAGTTCGTTTTGTGGTTTCGGTGTTATAGCTAATGCTTCTGCTATGCCGTGTGGGCGTTATGGCTGTTTTATCAGATGGATAATCATCCTTATCACAATGCAAACTCACTCAACCCAGATGGGAATCTGGTAGCATGCATATCTCCGCCATAGATACTAGGCACCAAGCGACATCGGTTATCCCTTTCGGGACTCACCGTTCCGCCCCTTTTCTAGCTTAGCACAGTTACACACAATACACGCAGTCAGACCATCAGATTCACTCCCGTAGGACTCGCTGCCCGCGTCGCCCACGGCCTAACGACGGCGCAGCAGCGCGTTGTCAGACGCAGAGGCGGAAAACAGGGCACTCTGGTTCCTCGTGACGATTGAGGTGCTCCCTCAGGTGTCGGCGTCTTCAAGACCGCGACCGCCTTCACAAACACCACTCAACTTTGGCCAAGCTTCGGCACGAAGCGCATTGCGCTAGACTAGGAGTTCCCACGTGAAAGAAACCCCTACAGCTATTGTGGTAGCTCGATGTGTGCTCCTTGGACGCTTGCTTCGAGACGCACAGGCCGGTTCCCGTACGTGTACGCCTTGTCTCACTGTGGCCACCTTGGCAGTCTTTGCCTGCATTCGATTGGCCACTGGGAATGCATGTCAGCTGCCTTACGTTTCTAATTTGCGAGGTCCGCGTAGAAGTCGGGCGACTTGGCTCCAGCCCGTCAATCGGCAATTCATTTCTTTCTTGGCAGCCCGGTGCTCCTGGCTACGAAATGGCTGGCCTCGCGGACTTCCCCGTACTGGTCGAGAGAGTTTGGATTGTACCTTCCATTACATCTAATAAATCGGCAGTTCAACAAGAATGGAGGCTTGTGCGTCGATCGCCCTTGAATGGCCAGGACACGAAGCTGACTCTCAACTCCTGACTTCGACCGAAGGCGTAGATTCACGTGTCAGAGGCCGTCAAGGACTCAGCAACGAAATGGTTATTATTTCGTTCCGGGGGCCACGCGTGTTGCTTGGTCTGTCGCGCTGGATTGGATAGGACGCGTCTAAGCCATTTTGTCAGCTTCTCCCCCTTCGGGCCACTGGTCAACTAGTTTTGCGTCAGAACACGCGCCGTGGCTGCGAAGTTGGACCCTGAATGGTTGGCTGTGGATGCGATGCGTGAGGGGTTGACACAAACTGCGGCTGCGTTGCTGCCCAAAATACCTTCTGCCTAATAAGGCTGGCTGCTCGATATTCTCTTCGCCAATTTCTGCGTGATCCTCGCGTCAACCACTTTCCCACCAGTCAGTTATTCAATTGGCAGCTATTGAGTTACCGCGAGAAAACCACATCGAACAGAACCGACCGCACCCGATCGACTCCCAAGTCCGCTATCATCCTCTCGAAGACCCAGCCGACCCCCTCGCAATGGCTGCAAAGATGACTACCGAGACCAGAAGCCGTGATGAATACACTGTGGGATGGGTCTGCGCTCTGTCCAAAGAGCAGATTGCGGCGACGGCCATGCTCGATCAAAAACATACCTATCTCCAGAACCCGCCAAATGACCACAACACGTACACGCTGGGGTCTATCGGCAAGCATAACATCGTCATAGCCTGCTTGCCCAAAGGACGCATCGGCAACAACCCGGCAGCGACACTTGCCACCTCGATGATCTCCACCTTTCCGTCCATTAAGTTCGGGCTCATGGTTGGCATCGGCGGCGGTATTCCACCCAAGGTCAGACTCGGCGATGTGGTCGTAACACACCGGAGGGCCAGTTTCCCGGCGTGGTCCAATGGGACCCCGGCAAGGCCAAAGAAGGCGGCAACTTCGAACGGACTGGGTCGCTCAACAGCTCACTTACCTCGCTGCTTACCGCTTTGACAACACTGGAGACGGAGCATACGATGAACGGGTCCGCGATACCGGAGTATCTAGACGAACTGAAAGAGAAATGGCCGAGACTAGTGCCAAAGTATCTCAAGTCCGACTCACTCAAGGATGTGCTCTTCAGGGCGAATTACGGGCATGTTGCCGAAAGCACGGATTGCGACGCCATCCCTGGCAGTGATGGAGATGAAGAGGAGGGACAAGAGAACTGTCGATTCTGCGACAAGACCCAAGTTGTCATGAGGAAGCCCAGAGATATGAGGGTGCACTATGGCCTGATCGCATCCGGTAACCAGGTCATCAAGGACGCTGCCTTCCGGGACAGACTCACCAAGGATCTTGGTGGTCATGTTCTCTGCGTTGAAATGGAAGCGGCGGGATTGATGAATAACTTCCCGTATATCGTCATCCGAGGCATTTGCGACTATGCAGATTCGCATAAGAATAATGACTGGTAGGAACATGCTGTAGCTATGGCTATAGCATTTGCGAAGGAACTTCTTCAATATGTCCAGCTAGGTAATATTAATAGAGAGCGCCTAGTGAGAGATATACTCAGCTAGGGTTAGTTATTTCTTAGTAAAGCTAGCAATAAGTACTAATATTAGATATAGTTTGCAATACTATATCTATAATTCGAGAAAATATTATATATACTTAGGCTAAGTTGGATAGAAAGGAGATATTAAGATTCTTAATTGGCTTATGCCTATTGACTATAGCCCATAGTAAAGTGACTACCTTAGCAGATGGCAACCAGCAACTGGGACTTGGCTACTTAAGTCGGAAGTGTTCTGGGATTGGCTAGCTTCAAGCAAGCAGACGCTATTCTGCCCGGGTATGCCTAGGGCTGGAAAGACGATCCTGACGTTAATCGTTATCGATTCCCTCAATTCAAAGTTTGCCAACTTGAACACCAGTATTACGTACATCTACTATAACTTCTAGCGGCAATACGAGCAGAAGATTAATAACTTACTAGCAAGTATGCTAAAGTAGCTGACTTAATGCTGGCCTTCCCTACCTAAGAGCATAAGGAAACTCCATAACGAGCATAAGACCTAACGAACGCGGCCATCCCTCGATGAAATCTTAGGACTCCTTCAGTCCGTGGCGGAGATGTATTCGAGAGTCTTTATCATTGTTAACACACTTAATGAATACCGAGCAACCGATAGATGCTAGAGGAGGTTCCTCTTGGAGCTTTTCAACCTTCAGATAACGCACGAGATAAACATCTTTACGATATCGAGATTCATTCTAGAGATTCGTGATCGCTTTACGGGAAGCTCATCAATAGAGATTCGTATAACCACCGACGATATAAAAAGATACTTGGACGGTTATGTAGGGCAGCTACCATCTCGTCCAGCTGGACCAATAACTACAAGAAGAGATTACGATAGGTATCTCGGAAGCCATCGATGGAATGTACGTCTTTAGCTAATAGGAAGTATAGCGGGGCTACTAACGATCAGCAGGTTTCTCTTAGCGCAACTCTATCTTCATTTGCTTGCCGATAAGCTGACACTGAATGATATGTGAAGCGCAATGGAGACTTTCCGGAAGCAAGGTCAAGGACTAGGCGAAGATCAGGATCAAGTTCTCGCTTATGCGTACGAACAAACCATAGAGAGAATCAACGGATAGATGCCAGGACTAAAGATACTCGCGATGAAGGTCCTATCATAGATCACGTGTGCGAAGAGACAGCTTACTACGATAGAACTTCAGCATGCCCTCGCAACAAAGGCGGGAAAGTCTGAGCTTGACTATGGGGACCTGCCACGTATCGAAGACATGGTCTCTGTATGCGCTGGACTGGGGACATCATGCTCCTGAGGATTGGACACCGAGTCAAGAAGTTATCAGCTTTCTCGAGAGCAAAGCTAAGGTCGAGGCATCGAGTCAAGTGCTGATGGCCTCCAAATACGGCCCATATTCATGTGGCATTAGAGCTGTTCCGAGGAATTTCACGGGACTACATTTGGCAGTATACTTTGGAGTGAGCGAGGCCGCAGAGAGACTCCTTGGACTCGGCTATAGTCCAGATTTGGAGGATGATTACCACCGAACGCCGCTGTGGTATGCTGCCAAGAATGGACACGAGACCGTTGTTGAAATGCTGGTAGCAGCGGAAGCTGATGCTAATGCTATTACTCCGAAGCTTTTGCACGGAAGGCTCTCCAAGCAGCCGCTGAGGGAGGCCATCGAGAGGTTATTGAGAGGTTGCTAGCAGCGGGGGCTGATAATAACGCTGCTGCTGCTGCTGAATCTGGACGGCCGGCTCTCCAAGCAGCTGCTAAGGAAGGCTATCTAGAGGTTGTTGAGAGGTTGCTAGCAGCGGGGGCTGATGTTGATGCTGCTGCTAATGAATTTGCTGGATGAACGGCGATCCAAGCAGCCGTTTGGAAAAGCGATATAGAGCTTTCTGAGAGGATACTAGCAGTGGAAGCTATTATTAATGCTGCTGCTGCTGTCATAAACGGACGACGATCTTAGCCGCTGAGTGAGATCTATTAGGGGTCATAAATTGACCAGAGGCAAAAGATTCTTTAAGTTAACAGCAGTATAATCACACGGCCTCTATTTTTCAGCTCATTTCTGCGTCTCGTTGTGGAAAGGCCGGTGTTGACTCGAAGCATAGCTCTAACCGGACGCTTCAGTTGTGGGCTGTTGTGAACTCTCTTTAGCAACCCAACTCCCATGCCTCTTCCCGAGGAATTTTTGGCAGAGGCATTTGTCGATGAAGAGAAATTGGCGGCTCAAATTCTTGCTGGCGTTCAGGAACAAGAGGGCGCAGGTGCCTCCGACACTAAGTTGAAGACCAGGGAGAGGCGAAGAGGAAACGAGGAGGGACCGACAGGTACGAGAACCCCTTTCGTCTGTAGTGATGAAGCTAATGTATCTGGCAGCGAAGCATTTGAAAGAGGGGCCCCTTACAGACTCACTTCATACGCTATGGAAGATAGGCTACTATACCGAGTGGTCTTTAGAGATTGGATGGAAGAGAGACTTGCCCGAGAGGAGGAGTACAGGGTTTCTTACGACACCTCCTTACAGTCACCGAATTTCCAGCAAGAGATGTGATTTCATGTACGCCTCTCTGAGTAACTCTGATGGTCTTATCGTCAAGGGTTGCGTTAAGGTTCCATCGGAGTTCGGACACAGCTTTCCATATATTCTAGAGAACTCGGAGACTGAAAAGGATCTAGAAGGTGATACGAATAGGGCGGGCAGGAAGACCATCGAAGCATAGCGAGGTGATGTGGAATGCGTCGTTAATTTTGATCGGACGGTGAGCCAAACTGTTAATGATATGGAAGTAGATGAGAATTGGGCTGAGGATATCCGCTTAACTTGGAGTCAATTATCACGGTGGGATGGTGAAGGTGCTGAGTGGTGATTGGGGCGCCGGCTCTGAACCATTCAGCTGCTAGTCTTCCGAAGTTCGTTCCCTGGTCGAAGTGCACATGTGTCACACGGAGTTTAGTGATTAGGGAGGTGCGTAATTCAAACATTTGTAACTGTATCTTATTCTTCTATCAAATGATTATTCAGAGATGGATCAATAGAAGTAACTAGGTGAACGCCAATAGACGCTTTGGCTGTTGGCTCAGTTAAGAAACCCATCTCGATATTTGGTAAAAACAGACGCACCGTCTGCTTGAATCTGACATTTCGAGAGATAACTTGATCTCCGTATAGACCAGCATCAGCCAGACAACTTCAGACCTGCCAAACCCGTCACTCTCCCCACACATACCGTTCATACTCCCAGACAGCCTCGAATCCAAGTTGTTCATAGAAGCCTCGAATTCCAACAAAATCAATAAAAATACCCTCAACGCCCCTTTCCCGCATATTCTCTATCGCTTTCACCATCAACGCCAACCCAACGCCCTTACCTCTCGCGCTCTCGTCCACGCCAACGGCGGAAATCAACCCCGTTTTCTCTTTCGATGGCATCAACGGTAAGAAACTGTAGATGTCGCTGAGGATCGCCGAGGGAGAACACATCGTTGTCCAGCCGATTTGCGCGTTTGTGTCAGGTTAAAAGGCCACCATTACTTCATGGTGTTGGCCGTAGGCCGCGAGGGTTTCGTAGGCTTTGACCCAAGTCTGGATGCCAGTTAGTATTGGACACTGGGGCAAGTATGTAAAAATGGACGAACAAAATTAGCCCGTTGCTTGGTCACGCATTCCTCGCAGAGTTCTGGTGACCATGAGAGAACTTGAAGTTCATCTTGGCAACTCGTTCGAGGATTGCTAGTGGCGCAACAGCGCCGCGGATGTCTCTATAAAGATCACAAACAGCTGGTTCTTTGGATTTATGAAAACCTACATGGCATTAGTGCTTCCGACTATCTTGTAAACTGCTATCATTACCTCTGTGAACAAAGAAGTCTTTCACTTCTTGCGGGAAATCTACTGGCATCCGCGGCCAGAATCGAGGGGCCCACGATCCAATCTCCAAAGACTTCAGATCACCTTGTTCATGAGCACGAGCCAGCTGGTTCAACTCAGCCTGTGCCTTCTTCATAAACGCAGTGCCGAGCCCTTTGCCTTGGTATTCTGGCAATACACCGACGGCAGCTATTTTGCCGTGCGATCCATCCTCCAGAAAGGATAGGCAGAATCCCTTCTCATGTATGTAGTGTTGGCCCGGAAGGAGGAAGAGGATTTTTCCCAGTCGCTGTCGTTCAATCGGCCATTTTGGAAAGATGGTCTGCCACAGGTGCCAAATTCTTTTCAAGTCTTCGTCGGAGTTGGTGAGCTGTTTGATGTCGTGGTTGATTGGCGATGCCGTCGCCTTGTTCTCAATCTGGTCAGCCATCTCGAGAAACCAACTCACTTCAGAGATGTTGTTGTGAGTTTTGATTCAAAGGAAAGACGATTCTGTTTTTGAAGAGTAGTGAGGGCGCGCATATAAGTAGAAACAAAGAGTGCTAGGACAATAGAGAGGCACGATGAATGCTACGCCGGTGGCGTGGTGGCTGTAACAGGTCCACTGACGTGGCTGGTCAGCACAGGGATGCTCGAACTGGCTGGTGGGGCATTTCCGACGACTCGATCCTTCTGATTAGCCTGCCTGAATTACCCTATAGTGTGTGTTAGTGATGAGACGGACCAGACGGTAGACTAGGCAAGTTAGGTGTTCCGGCATTCGTAGAATGAGACGAAACCCCAGGGATACATAAGGCTATGCCAGTCTCTCCAGAAGGCGATCAAGCATCATGACTGGCTAGCTAGGTCAAACAACAATCTGCAGCCGTCGTCCTTGAAGTGCGGTTGCGTCACTTTAGTCTCCTTTTGAGCGTGGTTGATCATCCTGCTAGAGGCGACTTTCTTTCACCAGGAAACGGCCCATGATTCATTAAAATATCCCGATAATCCTTCAAGCCATAGCATTTCTCATCTTATGACAATCTTTCCTCGCATTTGCCCCTCTCAAAAGGCAATTATCTGTTGCTCCAGGCCAAATCCAGCATGATTCTCGTCAGATATCTCTCCGAACTGCAGACGCGTCTTTTGTAGCTCCTCTACTAACGGGTGAGCACCAAATCGGCTTCCGGCTGCAGCTTGATCAAGAGCACTATTGCGAGTCGTGCAAAGAATCTTAGAAAACGACACATCGCTGGTACAGCTGTTGAAATAAATAGCCATGGCGCCTATCCAGATACCCACGAGTCCGACAAAGCACAGTGAGCCGTAAGCAATCCATAGCGGTATCGAGTCGTACGTCCACCGGCCGTTCGAGTCGGACACACTGCAGTTGCCGATGACGGTAGAGTAGACGTGCACACTGGGTTCGGCAAGAAGCGAGATGGAGACGTTGCGGACGAGTTCCCTGAGCTGGGTGCGGAACTGTAGCTTGGGCCAATATAGGGCTTGGAAAACCGTCTGGTTTGGGTTTCCTTCTGCTGTCTGCTGACCCACAAGCGACGTGTAACTGAGCATGGTAGATGATGTGGTACCGCCGCCTATGGGCAACCACATGCTGCCCTTGATATGCTGACCCAGAACATCCGCCAGTCCCTGGTAAGCCCAGAAATTAGTCCTCGCGTAGCTCGCTGATAAAGATCTGTTAGAGGGAAAGGTTGGCCAGGAGACGTGACCAACAACGACCTCGTCGCCATATTCGATAGTGCGGATGTTGCTGACAAAGGAAAACTTCAGGTCATATACGACCCGCCGTGGCTCGCAGACAAAGTACTCTAAAGAATGCTCGAGCATTCCGTTTTCTCGCCGCTCTTGTTGTGATACCATCCCTGAAACTCCTCGGTCTACGAGCAGAACGGTATGATACACTGCCACAAGACCCGAGCTTGCTAAGCTGCGATTGACACGTCTGGCCTCAAACGAATCGGATGGAACCACGAAGCAACGGTACCCGAGTCCAGGTATGGAGGCAGTGTATGTACAGTTCGGTCCGCAGATTGAAGATGTGTCGAGGATTTGGCCGCCGATGAAAACACGGCGAAGTAGCTTCTCGATGAACGGAGATGGCCCTGCGTAGCTGTATCCGGCGGGAATATGGGTCTCCTAAGGGTCCTCGTCGCCGTTAGGAAAGTCTGGATCTATCTGCTGTGTTTCATTGAAGTTGGCGAGAGCTATCTGTGGGCTTTTCCATGTCCAGTCGAATTTCTTATCAAAATCCAACACTGGTATCTCGCAGGTGCGTGTAACTACGACCTCTGTTGTCGACACCGAGATAGAGGCGGGCGTAACGATTGCCGCGAGTGGGATAAGCCAGAGGACGATGGCAATCGCCGCAAGTTCGGGGGTTTGTCGCCAGACCTCTCCAACAAAGAGAGAGGTCACGTCGGTGGTGATACTGAACAAGGCGTCGATTACCTTGATCGAGGATGCCGCATGGCGGACAAGCGCCCAAACGAGCTGTTTGATGGCTATGCAGAGACTCGCGGCGTAGCAGGCCTTGACGAGAAAGGAGAAGCCTGTGCCGTACCGAATTACCCATTCCTGGTTGGTGGCCGGCTTCCCATCAAGGGATGCGTAATAGGCGTGGTGGCCTAGGGAGAATGCCAGACCACATAACCAGAAGCCCACCATTGTCGATGGATGATACCAGTGGATAGTCATCGTGATTTAGTAGCGTTCTGGCTGTTTTCCAATGGTTTGCGTGTGTTACAAACTGTCCGGCGCTGAGCTTTGAAAGACGCGGTCGGCAGGTTTGCTTAAAAGAACTGCATGGTTGGGCTCTGGAATTCGTTGACACTCAAGAACGCCTGCCAAGACAGAGCTGATGAGACTATCGACGCCTCCAAATGATAAAAGCAAGGATGGGTCCTTTAACACCCAATCAGGAACCACTCTAATAAACTTGCCTCAATTCTTTAGTCGTAGCGTGTGTCTTGTCTCTTGGCAGTGTGTGTCTCGGCAGCGCGCAGACCAATGATGTCGGTGAAAGAAACCCCCCCTCACTGCTTGGGCTGTCTGCCTTCACGTCATTTCAACTTTAAAAGTATATCCTAATGTTCAAATATTCAAGGATCAGTTTTATAATAAAGCGCACATCTAAAAGAAGTTTTACCCTTGCAAGCGTTGATGATTCTAGGAGCATTGTCTTATCTTAAGCTTCTAGGCAGGCGTTAGAGTCTTCTTTAATGTTTCTTATGACGGGAAATACTGGCTTTGTAATAAACGGCGCATTGTTTGGTGAGATAGTGAATGGTCTGGACAAACGCGAGCCGTTTTTAATGTACACCTTGTATTCAACACTATTTCTATGAATATTTGTACTCAGCAAGGGGGGCGAAAACAAGGAACGGATGGACTAGTACAGCGTAATAGAGAACAATGGGTATAATGAAGCCTTGTTTTGTTCAGATTCACTAAGTATCCAGGATAATGGTGTCGTATCTACCAGCAGTATATATGTACAATGGATAAAACTAGCATCAACTCGCAAATGCAGCCTCTCTTACACCATTCGAGCGACTATGAATCCTCCAGCGACTTAAGTCGAGCAAGAGGCAACGCTGGGAACGTTCTGGCAGGTGGCGTAGTCCTTGCCGCCGGTGACCTTGACGTTGGACCAGGTCCAGTTGGAGCAGCCGAAGCTACCACAGACAATGGCAATGTTGGTGCCCTTGGCGGCAACAGCACCTGAGCCGGAGATGTCCTTGAGAGTCAAACCGGTGATGGGCAGGCCGCTGGTAGGGTCGCCGTGAAGGTCGCCGCCATCGTAGGTCTGCTCAATCAGGATACCGTACCTGGAAAGTGTTGTCAATACAATGTCATGCTGTGAACAAGAGGTGTCAGCTTCGACTTACTTGGTGATGCCGGACATGGTGATGCCAGAGTAGGTGACGCCCTTGACGGTCTTGACACGGATAGCTGCGGCGAATCAGTATTTCTTCTTAGCTACTTCTCTGCGAACCTAGAACGTGCCCTGAACGGAGTTCTTGACCTGAGTGTTCTCAAAGTTGACCGTGTCGACAACGTTGTTATCTCGGTTGCCTACACTACCGATGGAGAGACCGTGGCCACCGGAGCAGAGACCTCCGCTGAAGGTGATGTCCTGTTTTGTGGTTAGTGCCTCTGACTAGCCTTGCCGTTCTCACGATCTCAGCTTACGTTTCCAGAGTTGATGGCAACGCAGTCATCTTGATTGTAGACCTTGGCACCAGTAATGTTGACACCAATGCTATCGCCAATGTCAAAGCCATCGGTGTTGTGACCACCTCCGGTGTCACCAGCGGCGTCGTCGATGGTCATGTCCGTAATGGTCAGGCCATCAACGCCGTTGATGCTGACAGCCCTGTACGGGTGTGTCCTTGATGTAAATATTCTTGATGGTTGAATCTGTGAGATCATGCGCCGAGAAGAACTTGGGCTTCGTCTTTCCGCCGTTTCCGCCCTTGCCGTCCCACCAACGAGCACCGTCGGCGTTGAGGACAGCGCCACTGGCACCCTCGACGGTGATGCTCTTCCTGGAGATGTAGAGGAGGGGACCCTTCCATTCCTTGTAGCCCCAGGTAGTCTCACCCTTAAATATGACCTAGAATACACGTCAGTTAAAGAAACAGATGTGAGCAACGCTACGACTCACGTGGGCACCGTCACTGAGCTTTCGGAGGTCAAGAGTCTCGCCCGCTGGGACAGCCACATCGGAGAGCACGATCGTGGCGCAGGCAGCCTGAGACTGGCTGGCGCTAGCGGCACCGTTGGAGCCGGAAAAGGTGCACGTCGTAGCACGCTTGTCGAGATCAGGCGCCGAGGTGATCGCTGGGGCCGGTGGTGCGGCCATGGCGCTGCCAGCTAAGGCAGCTAGAAACAGGGCACTTCCGAACTTGGTCATGGTGAAGATGGATATGTTTCCAAGGCTCTCAGATAATGAATAGTTGACTGGTTTCCTTTGTCTGCCTGAGAGCGATGCCTTGTCGTGCTTCTCTGATCTAAAGGGAGCTCATCCAAAGCCATATATATGTTCCATGTCTTCAAAACCATACGTTTAACAGTACCCAGTTCTTCCCTTTTCGTCAGTTTCGGGCCTTCGCCTCCATCAAGAAGAGCATGGAATGCCACTACACAGAGACGGGACATGTTCCTCCTCCAATTATCTCAGCTGTCAATGCTGCTATAATGGCCCGTGTATAGTGAACTGGCCCGCACCGTTTCAAGGGCTTGAATTATCCAGCCACTGCCACCTTGCGAACCCTATATAGAGAGTTGCTCATATGAAAGGTTTCGAGGCGGTCCCATCCATACAATCGGCACAAATTGCCGAATGATCCTGGTATGGTTGCACATCGAAGCTTGGCACCTCCTTTCAGTCTGGAAAAGAAATGCGATTGGATAGTATACTTGACTTCTACTATAGAATTGACCGTCTAGTTGATGGATTTGACTGGAAACAACTACATTATGAATCGCAGATAGCGCCACATTCACTCCGTCAAGTCAACAGCGTGTCCAGCATCAACAACCTCCTAGGAAGAAACAAGCGCCATGACATCAACGTACCGCCGTTCCCGAGGAGGATGCGGCTCTGAACACTTGGCTTGATTGGTGGCCTAAAACCATCTTCAACGGGGGATATTGCTCCGTTAAGAAGACCGGCGTGGTATAACTAGCGCCAAGAAATCAGCAGTCTTGGTTTTTTTGACCTTGGTACTCTTACGTTATACTAGTCCTCTACCATACGCCGTAAAGACTTATCCACACTGTATGTCCATGAGTAAATCCTGTCCTCCTCACCAGAGTCTAGCTCCATTGTATTGTTCTTTCCACAGCCGGTGAACGGCTTAAAGTCGTACACCGACAATAGTATCGCCGTTTGGAGCTTTGTCACACCCTCATCTTGTAACGTTGAGATGTCTCGCACTACGTCTTCCCACTTCCCCTCCTGCTCGTCGGGGTCAATATTGCAATACTCGATACGCAGCTCTTCCAGTGTCCCGCCATGGCGTTCGAGGAAGGCCTTGAGCGTTTCTGGGACCATATCTCCGCAACTAAACTCGACATAACGGAGGCGCCTAAAGGTGAGGTCCTCCGGGATGGCCGCAACGGTGGACATAGCGTGCGCCTCAAAGACCAGCTCCACCAACTGGGGCACTGACGCAAGTAGTCTGGCTACATGGCCTTGCCGCAGGGTATCCTCCCCGTCCCAATACTTGTGCCCGTTGCTAATGACTAGATGCAACTTGCTGAGGTTGTTAGCGGCTGCGAAGCCCGTGATAACGGGGTCCGCCAGTGATGATATATGATTGAATATTCTGATGGGAAGCCCCGGTTGGTATATTTCATCGAGGATATCGTGTGAGGCATCGACTCGGAACTCTGTCAGTTGAGATTGTATGCTTGGTTCTCGGAGAACCTCAAGAGCAATAAGAAGGCCTCTTGTCTCACGGGCAACGGAGCGCACAGAGTTGTACTGGAGGTAATGCCCAGACTCAGAGTCTTCTTCATGGTCCTTGTAATGAGACTCGTCGGCGTAAGGTAGCCCTGACACATTGATGTTACGTTCAAGTTCATCATCCAGCCAGTCCAGAGTAAAGTCATCCACACGCGACATTGTCGGCCCCCAAGCTGCCCACCAGTCGCATCTTGGGGGGAAAGGCGGGCGTTCTCTGCGTTTAGTTCCCAGACTCCTCCACATCTTGACCACGGGGCTCGATGACTCCCGACTCTGAGCGCCAGTCGTATGTTCCTCATCAGCAGTTCGATTGGTAATGACGAGGCTTCGCAGTGAATTCATCTTAGGAAGCGCCCTTTTCAGTGCGCTGATGTCGGCATGAGCGAGACGGTTTTCGTGGTGGCCCTTAAACACGAGCATGAACAATTCCCAGAGCGCTTTCTCGGGGCCTTGGGACCATTCTCGCCCCGGATCATCGAAAATCTCATCGTCAAAGAAATACGGTCGCTTTCGATCTGGCCACAAGTCGTCGCGACAGGCCACAGCATGATAGACACGCCAATCGGAGAGCGACGGCGCCAGCGTTGTGTCATCAATAACCAGTTCTCGCACGCCGCTCAATAGAAGTGGATTGTTCACAACCAGGCGGAACACGTCGAGGTCGAGTTGATGGCATGAAAGATATAATACAGGGTAGAGAAGAGCTGATGCATGATGGTGAAGCTGCCTACAGTTTGCGCGGAGGGCTTTGATGGCAGACCCTGGCAGTGGCGTAATGATTGCTGAGATGATCTCTGGCGGAAGGTCAAGAATGTTGGCCATGACTGCGAAACTGGCGAACTCGGGAATGGACGTTGCGGATGGCTTTGCACGAACCTCAACTTCCAGAGGACATTTACGCCCTTCTGTAGTAATATTCGGGATAACATTGGCCCGTTCTCAGCGCGCCATCAAGCAGTAAGCAAGGATCTACACGAGCCTACCCGGCTAGGTCTAACTTACCTCTTCTTCTATCGGCGAAAATATATGAAATCAGATGATGGCGTCTACTATGATGCTCTGGCTGCTTGAGAAAGTTACAGAAGAGGGCAAGGTTGCTTCTGTTCTCCAGGGTAGTAATAAGTTGAGCCCGGTCTTGGAATTCATTATACTCATTCGTGTCAATTTCATCTACTTTTCCCACAACTACCACTAAACCAAGGCTAGTTTACCCATTGATTGAGGTAAGAAGTATTATCGCTGAAGACATGTGTCTAGCTTTGGTGCAAATACTCAGTACGTACACAGAAATGGGGACACCAACAGGTGGACACAAGGCTTAGAAGTATGATCCTTCAACCAAGAAACCAACAGTGAACTGAGGAATGTTAGTGCGTGCTCTCTATTGATTGATGAAAGATGTTAGCGTTTCTTACCTTGACATGCTGCAGGATATGCGGGAAGCTCAGAGTCGCAATAGTGTCCTGGGCTGAGTGAATGTAAGGGCTCGAGTCTGCCATGTTCTCGTCACAAACATATGCGGCAGGGAAGCCGGCCGAGTTAGCAGATGCGCTGCAAACCCCAAATTATTAGCTACCAGAGACTCTAGACGGAAATTGGATATTTTTGGATATTTGATAAGGAGGAACTCACTGATCGCTGCAGCCATATCCACACTCATCGGTTGAAAGCTCCAGGTCCGTGTAAACAGGAACCAGCTTCATCGCGAAGTTTGTCAATGCCGTGTTCACATAGTCCGTATAGACGGCAATGACGTTGTTTGGTGAGTACCCGGTCATATCCTGGTTCATCACTGCCAGAACATCAACGCCGGAGGTTGCATAGGCTTGCATGATGTCCCGGCTGCCCAGAAGGCCGCCCTCTTCGCCACTGTAGAAGTGAAATTCGAGGGTGTTCTTGGGCGTGTATCCTGCATCAGCAAGGATGCGCAAGGACTCAAGAATCACAACCACTCCCTGTCAGGTGCATTAGCCAGGTGTTAAACAAAGCTGAGCTTTGCAGCGAGATAGAAAGAGATGGCAGAACTCACAGAGGCATTGTCATCAGCCCCAGGCGAGCGTCCGCTCGTCGTGCTGCCAACGCTATCGTAGTGAGCACTGACAACCACCACGCTGCTTGAATTCCCTGGGATCTTGGCAATGACACTGGGCTGGTCGTAACTGTGCGTGTAGCGCGTGACCTGGATCTTTGAATTGGACGAAGCAACGCTGACAACGGTGTCGTACATCCAAGTGGCGCTGGTGGCGGCGTATGATCCCCGGTAGTAACGATTATAGAAAGCTGCCATGGCGTTGGCCCAGGTGCTGAGGTTAGACTGGCTAGCCTGTGCAATCAAAGGGTTTGCGTCGGATTGATGCGAAGGATTCGAAGGGATTGCCTGCACAGTAACTATGTCGCTCGATACGCTGTTTAAGCGAAGGTCCTCGAGCTCCTATATGATCTTGGTCAGCTATTTCATACTCATACTAGGGCCGGCGATAGTAGCCGGTTGAGAATGTTCATCCTACCTGAGTCTCGGTTATGTCCACAAATCCTATCTGCTTGGAGATCAATTTGTCAAACTTCTCCTGCTCGGTAAGCCAAACACCCGGGTCTTCGTCACTCGTCTTGACAAGACGCAGGCCGTTGTCGCGATTTTTCGATACATCTTCCCGAGCCGAGGGAGAGTTCGGGTGCGGCTCAATAGCCCTGGCAATGGCAGAGCCAACACCCGAAAGGAGCGTGGCGACAGTCTCAATCTTGACCATGACGAAAGGCGAAGTGATGATTGGCCTTTCCGAGACAAATTATCCAAAAATATTGAATTGGATGAAGACTTCACACGTCTCTAAAGTAGAAGAAATACTATATGGTCAGGTTCTGGATAGTTATTATATATCCAGCTATGTCGCGTGTCATCAACTAAAGCTCCTGCTAATCTGGGACTCGGTGGCTTCATTTTCGCATATCCCATTACCTTTAGGCAGGTGGCATTACCCTGGTTGCATCTAAAGTGGGCGGCATAGTAATGGTATGATAAGAAGACGGCTCTCTCCTTCTAAAAGAGGTGGTTCCGAGGTAAAATGGCTTGGCATTCTTTTTAAGCTTTGCAATCGAGGACATCGCACCGTTAATGGACTTTATTGCGTCCGATATTTGGATCTTTTACAGTACCACTTAAGAGCACAAATCACAACCTTGCGATAAGCCGACGGGCTCGTCGCAACACGGGAGAGAAGTAGTGAATAACCCACCGGGATATCGACACTCCACATGGCGATCAACACACCCTTCGCAGCGTTTCATATTTGTACACGTGGGGTCAGCGCGCATCTCTGGTTAACAGAAACTACAACCCTGCTGCAATAGTAACCCTACTGTAATGTTTCATATGGCGGTGCCGAGGAACACTTGGTAAACCCAAACCAATAAAACAGGCATCTAAACTAAGCTTAGATTCTTGCAAAGTGTATTAGCATGGGCTTCAGATTCTTCTAGCATAGAGGAACTGACTTAGGAGTAGGGGCAACTCCAATTGAAGGAGCCTTTCAGCGAGGCCGCGGTACCCTCGAAAACACATGGACGGGAGAACTTATGAACATTTCGCGACGCATAAAAATATTAACGACTGTCTGATTGATTTATCTCATTTCTTATGAAGAGATACTATTATGTAAGACTGGGTGACCGAAACATTCATCTAAACAGCTTTTGTATCCTGTGAGCACTGTTTAAGGCCAAATGTCAACTAAGATCGGACGTATTACAGGTTTGGATTTACGGGAAGATTTGTTCATGCATCCTTTCTAATCGCCCAAGTATCCGTGCTCATTCGATATCAACTCACTTTCTACATATGGCACTCGGCGCGCCTCAATACGCAAGATTGTCAGTTAATTAACCGACAAGCACTAGAGCTCGATGTAATACATCCAAGAGCAACTTTAGCAGGAATCCGGTCATTGCTAGCAGCATAATGGATTCATATATAGATTGGTCGATGTGTACGTACATCTGTTCCTCTAAGACAGTACGCCTAAGGTGCTGTATCTGTCCTGCCCTTCACAACTAATTCAGTGCGTGACTAGGCTTCCGGCCACAAATACGTTACACGTGCCGTCTTGGTCGAACTAGAACTGGGTGCCATAGATGCCATTCGTGCCGGTCCTAGCGGTCGACTATTCTGCCCTGATAACTTCGGTTTTTGGTCAGTCCAAAGCTAGCATGGGCACGCTCTTCGTCTCCAAACTACGCGAAGGGTTTCCCGATCGGATGATGGCCAAATTTCCCATCCTGCCGTCACCCGAGTTTCCAAGGCTGTTGTCCAGTCATACAACGCCGCTCTATCACTTCATCAGCTTGTCGAAAACTCGGATGGATGAATGTTTCTGCATTGACAACGAGGCCTTGCACAATATCTGCAAAGGACCCTGAAACTAGCCGATTCGACATATGCGGACCTCCATCATCTCATTTCAGCAGTCATGTCCAGTCGTACTGCTCGACTTCGGTTTCCAGGGCAGCTAAATCCAGACCTTCGCAAACTGGCTGCTAATATGGTGCCAGTTCCTCGTTTGCATTTCTTAACAGTGGGCTTCGCGCCCTTGAGGAGTGTTTTGAGCTGACCTTTTCGGGCAGTTACTATCCCGGAACTCACTCGCAATTGTTTGATCTGAAGAACGCGATGTCTGCTTCCGACTTCTGTATGTGAGTCCCCAACATGATGTTTCCCACACTAACAGCCACACAACCGCCGCAAAGTTAGCGTGAAGGAAGTGGAGGAACAAACCCATCATGTCTAGAGTAAAAGTCCGGCCTAATATCTGGACTGAATTCCCAGTAACCTCCAAACTGCACCCTGCTCTGTTGCCCCCTGTGGAATGAGGCTTTTGCCGACCTTTGTCGGCAACTAGACTGCTATTTAGAAGCCCCCCAAACGCGGAGAAGGGCGTTTCTTCACTGGTACATCGAAGAGGGTATGGACTAGATGGATTCACGGAGACTCAGCTTAATATGAATGATCTTGTTACTTAACATCATAAATCTAAAAGCTGGCATTGAAGATGATAAAAAAGTATGAGGCGGAAGAGCCAGTTGGGTTGGAGGAGTAATCGATGGCTGATTGCTTTGCGTCCTCGTGGCAAAGAGTATTCCAGAGAGCACACACCATGATCAATCACACCTTCCTTAAGTAACGCAGAATCTTCCGACATCGAGTGAACATTGGCTATTGCCTACTTCAATCCACCTTGAGCGGTCTTGGCATGCGATACTCATGTTCTCCAGACCCCAATTGTCTTTTGAGAGACGCATCGAACTTCTACAGAGCTGCTAATCAGATGTGTAGCATCTAATTGGAGTGGAATCCAGTGAAGAGATTTGCTCTCATCTCACGTTGTCGATGCTGTTTTGTAAGCGATACGCAGCAGCCCCAGCAGATGTTATACCAGCTCGTGACCCATGAGTCCGACTTTTGCATCGGCCAGCACCCTAGCCTTTACTCCGTACCTCCAAACTCCGCGGAGTAGGTCCCCACTCCGTCAACCGGCGAACTTTTACTGCAAAGGGATATTGACTTCTATTGAGCCTCCCGCTTTACCACATTCTACATAGCTTCATAGCTAGCGCAGATGACGCAGAACTCCCCGAGCTCCGTATCAAATCACCGATATGCTCTCGCTGTGAAAGAGTCCGTCCGAATAGATATTGATTCCTCAGTAGTTTAACACGCTCGGGCTTCTCGGGTTGTTAAGCTTGATTGATTTATCAGCTGATGTTGTTTTGCTCGCCAATCTAAGCTATAAGCCTGTACGCAAACTCTATCCTCCAACCATTATATGATCACATGAATTATTTAATAGAGGCGAGGTTGGCATGATACGTTCACTATTAGAAGACACCTATCCAATTCAATCATAGTCGCTCCGTGGAATCACAGCTCCGAGTTCTCTCACTTTACTTTCCCAAACATGTTCTTCAACCGCTTCCTCATCCTGGCGGCCTTGGGCCTCGCGAACAATGCCCTTGCAGGTAAGCAGCAGCCTGGAGCATTAGACAAGCTTCGGCTAATCCAATTTCAAGCAGAGAGCAACAACGTTGAGACGGAGGCTGCTTATTCCTTCTCAGGATCCGGCTTGAAAAGTCACCCGCTCGCACGGAATCCACTGGATTATGAACCTATTCGCAACGCTCTCATTCGCTATTTCTACTCCCTGGATGAAAATAACTGGGACGGCCTTTCGACGGTCTACGCGGAAGATGTCAAGGTCTATTATCCTGGACCACCGGGACTGATCGTTGGCTTGTTGACCGTCATGAAGTTGCTGCGCGCTATGATCGAGCCTCTGATAACCCAGCACTCATTGACTACACAGAGTATCGACATGACGGTCGACGAGACGGCCACGGTCAAGACCTACGGTCTGGCTTTTCATTTTGGCACTGGAGATCTCCAAGACCAGTCGGTTACAGTATGGGGCAAATATGAGGATAAGGTTGAGAAGTTAACTATGAACGGGGTGGCTGATTGGTGGATTGTGGAGCGAAGAATATTCTTTCAAGGACCGTTTGTGGGAAACAGATCGCTGATCGATCGGGTTTGCGGGGTAATTAAGGGAAACCTAGTCGAGGAGGACCTTTGTTGCCAGATTAACTTGGGTGACTTGGCTCATCGGGAAAAGCGACGTAGAATCAGGGAGACTATAGATGTGTGTTACGGACAAGGAAGAGTGCGGAGATATTGACGAGATTTAGTTGAGATATTCCATGAAGTAGGGACTGGCTTGGCCTTTTCGGCGCTTTGTTTTGGATGCGGCTCACCGCGGGACATAGATCTGGACTCGGAGAGTGTCGATATGAGCACAATCTTACAGGAACACATATATAATGTTTGCATTTTTGACTGGTGATGTTTGGGTGCTAACATTGCCGAATGGCTCTTAGAACCAAATCAATTAGGTTTCTTTTCAAGGACCCTCACTCAGTAATAAGCGAATTGGGATGGAATGGAAACTTGTATCTCAATTCTGGTACCACTCCTTGTGAGTTAACCGCCGGAGTCCGCCGGAGATCGCAGGCACTTGGCAACCGCTCATTATTCACCATTCCGAAAGCCCGTGTGTCTCCGGCGGACTTACGGACTACTTTGATGAATACCATCCCGCCTGTGTGGTGTAAAGAATGAAGTCAGTGCCATAAGGCTGACCGAGCATTTGTAAGACCTTCTCTTCGCAGTTTATTCAATCTTACACATGAGTGAATAAAACGCCCAAGCATGCGCTTCCTGTCACTGTTATCAGCCGTTGTGGCCCTGCGTCATCTCTCCAATGGCTTTGACCAGCTGCCACTGAGGCCTCATCCAGCGAATCTCGCATCGCGACCTCTCCCTAACATCGTCTTTGATTTAACCGACGACCAGGACGTTCACCTCGGTTCTCTTGACTATCAACCCCTGCTCAAGAAGCATTTGAGCGATCATAGAACCACATTCCCTAACCACTTCTGCACTATTGCTCTTTGCTTCCCTCCCGAGTCAGTTGTGGACCGGCAAGACTGCTCTCATTACCAACGTGACTGATGTCAGCTCACCCTATGGCAGGTATCGCAAGTTCGTTAGTCAAGGCCTCAATGAGAACTACCTTCCGGTATGGCTACGCGACGCTGGATACAACACCTATTATACGGGGAAACTATTGAACGAACACATTGTTGAGAACTATGACAAGCCATTTCTTAAAGGATTCAGTGGATCGGTGCGTTCACAATTCATTCATCTTTCTCCCTAGTACACCCAGTATCTAAACCATTCCCAATTTATAGGACTTTCTTCTGGACCTTTTCACCTATCAGTGCCTGAACAGCAGCTTCCAGCGAAACGGCGGCCTTCCAACCTTCCATCCTGGCGAATGCTCCACAGATCTAATAGCACAAAAAGCATATGGCTTTCTGGAAGACGCAGTTATAGACAGCGAACCGTTCTTCCTAAGCCCTGCTCCTCCGGCGTGCCACAGCAATGTAGAAATGGAGGGTGAGGGAAAGGCTGGACTCCGATTTACAGCGCCTATTACAGCAGCAAGACACCAGGATTTGTTCAAGGGAGTTAATGTTCCACCTACCCCAAACTTCAACCCCGATCGACCATCAGGGGCGAGTTGGATCAAATCTCTCCCCAAGCAAAGCCAGAAAAAAATCCAGTACAATGACAACTTCTACCGACAACGCTTGCAGGCTCTCCAAGCGGTCGATGATATCGTTGAGGGCATTGTGCAGCGCCTAGAAGAATACGGGATCCTGGATAAGACGTACATCATCTACACCACCGACAATGGTTACCACATTGACCAGCATCGACTTCAACCGGGCAAAACATGCGGGTTCGAGGAGGATATCAACGTCCCGTTGATAGTTTGGGGTCCTGGTGTTCCAGAGAACCACACGACGAATTTCGTCACTACACACGGATCTGGCACCTACCATCTTCGACATCATCGGTCTAACTCCCAGGGCGGACATTGACGGTACAGCTATTCCTCTAGATGCAGATAGCATCGCTGAAACTGAACTGAAGCGCCATGAACATGTGAACGTCGAGTATTGGGGCTTTTCCTTGGCTGAAGGAAATTTCGGAGGTAATCCGTCCAACGTCCCCGCGCCCTGCCTACCATGCTAATGTCTTTCCGTGCAGAACGATTTACCTGGAACAACACCTACAAAGCTATTCGAGTAATTGGCGAGACGTATAATCTGTATTACTCGGTTTGGTGTAACAACGAGCATGAACTATATGATCATTTGATAGGTTTTTGCAGAGAAAGAAATGATTGCTGTCCATCTCACAAATAAATCCATCGAGGTTAACTAACACCTCTTGACACAGCACGATCCTGGCCAAATGGAAAACCTTATGAGTAATCTACCCTCGGGAAACGACCTGAACAACGGATATCTAATGGGCCTGCCCGTTTCCAAGATCGCCGCTTGACTAGATGCGCTTCTCTTAGTCTTGAAATCATGCAACGGCCAAGTATGTGTTCTTCCTTGGGCAGCTCTACACCCTGACGGAGCTGTTACATCATTGCTTGAAGCACTGAATCCAAAGTTTGATCTGTTATACGAGGTAGATCAGCAAAAAGTATCCTTCGATCAATGCGAAGACGGATCTATTGTGGATGCCGAGGGGCCTCAGTTTAAACAGCACGGTTTGTTTTATCGCGATGGCTATTCATGGGATAACTGGGTATAGCATGGTGTTTGGAAACTCATCACGGACAAGTATACGCAGTCTTTCCAGGGCACTCACGAGAGTTGAACCTCGTCAGTCACGCAACATTAACTCAGCTCTAGCTTACCTCTTATTCACCCTGTTATTCACCATTCCACATTTGAGCCATATCCAAATACCCTCTACTAAAAATGTCTCCATGTCCCATGTGCTATCTACCGACAAACGGCTTTATCGAAGGCATCTACGTCCGGCGTTCTCTGCCGTAATTCCGCCGAAGACCACCGGGGGAAATTTAGACTAGCTTACATGTAAACACGGGTACACGGAGTAGGTAGTGGGGAAATGCGTCATAGTCCTAAGGAATGGTAAAACCCTCCTCGTTTGGGTGTTATTAAATGTTTCATGTTTGGTCCATATTGAAGGTCGGATGGGATAACTAATCTACATGTTTGCCTTTCCAGCTACTGGCTAGGAGGCAACGAAGGGCATGGAAAGTTGAAATCCAGGATGTTGCTCCATGTTGTTCTTATCGCGATAAAGATAAACCATGGAGTTTGTCGCGCTTTGAATCTATTGATGCAAACTAAATCTCGCGTTGACAAAGCATATCTCGGCTGACGCTATCTACTACATGCTCATAAAGACGGGAATTCCTTGACAGCTCTATGAAGTTGTCATTGATCATGCAGGCTAGAGCTAATTGATAGTGAATATTCCTAAATTCGTTTGTAGTTGTGGTAGGAGGTACACATCCTCATTATCTGGTTGTTAATGGAAGTGACGGCTTTAAACAATAGGTCACAGTACTTCGTGAGCACAACCATTCCGGCCTTGGCTTCCTGGGCGCGATCGGAGGATAATTTGCAATGGCGTACTTGAACCCCTGAAATGGCGTTGCCAATAGTAATTCCTTACAAGCATGTTTAGCCACCAGATTCCGATGAGCAAGCGTTGACTCACGCGCTAAAATGAGATGGTGATATGGCCGATAGTCCGGTTATAAGCCGACCGGTAATACCACCCTTTGCACGTGTGTGTGTGTGGTCCTGTTCGTCGCGAAAGATGCTCAATGCCTCCGCATAATGACGCGAGCGCTTGGTTCGGAACATCGGCACGACTTGGGGTTATCCTGCCGAGCTACCCGCCTTGACGCAGAATTCCCGCTACTCCTTACTCCTTTGAATGTCAGATTATCAGCTTCTGATCAAATACCTGTACTCCAACAGTCATTTTGACTAGCAAAGACCAGTCTATTCCGATTTCACCCTCACCTGGCACTATCTCTGAGAATGCCTGGAAAGAACGTTCTACTGCTCATTGCAGACGACCTGGGAAAGCAACTTGGATGCTATGGTTGTTCATACATCAAAACACCAAACATTGATAAGCTTGCTGCAGAAGGGATTAGGTTTGACAATGCCTTTGCAAGTACGGCGTCTTGTAGTGGAAGTCGATCCACCATCTACACGGGACTACACACGCACGAAAATGGGCAATACGGGCTCAACAGTGGGAGGCATCATTTTATGACCTTCGATCACGTTCAAACATCGCCATCCATTTTGCCCAAGCATGGCGTTCGGACTGGTATTATCGGAAAAGTCCACGTCGGCCCAGATGCTGTCTATCCTTAGGAGGTCAGAAATGAGAGCTTGACCAGAGATGTTTCGTAGACAGCCGATCGAGCGGCAGACTTTTTCCGGACTTCAAAGGATGATGGCAGACCATTTGTTCTTGCAGTTGGCTACCGCGATCCTCACCGTGATCGAACCCGCGGTGGCTTTGGAAACGATGAGCCAGTCGACCCAAGCATCAAGAGTATCAAGTATCGACCAGAAGACATGGTTGTTCCTGACTTCTTATCCGACACTCCAGGTGTTCGAAAGGAGCTAGCAAGCTACGCTGAGGCCATTAGTCGCCTTGATCCAAGGCATTGGCCTGATGCTCGACAAACTGGCGGAAGCTAGCTTCGATAAGGACACGCTTGTCGTCTTCATGAGCGACAATGACCCGTCTTTCATGAATTCAAAGACGACATCGTATGATGCTGGTATTAGGTTGCCTCTCATCGTTCGACATCCTGCCTTGCCCTCTTCTGTCAACATGAATCTGGTGTCTTACGTCGACGTGCTTCCAACTATTATCGACTGGACCCTTGGGAGTTTGACTGAGCAACTTGAACCAAGGCTGTCCGGTCGGTCCTTTCTTCCGATACTAGGCTCTACTGCTGAACTCTCCGAGTGGGACCATGTCTTTGGGTCGCATACCTTTCATGAGTCTACAAATTATTGGCCAACTCGATATATCCGGACTACGAGGTTCAAGTACCACAGAAACATCGCGTGGAGGTTTGACTTTCCATTTGCCAACGATATCTACGGGTCTCTTACTTGGGAAGACATCCGGAACGCAGATGTGAGTCCCAAGATGATTGGAAAGAGGCCGCTCAGGGACTACTTCTTCCGGCCTCCTGAAGAACTTTACCACTTGAGCAAGGACCCCGAAGAAGTCACAAACGTTGCCAAGGATCCAGAATATGCATCTGTGATTGAGGGGCTGAGGACCCGGCTGGAGGACTGGCAAAGAAGAACGAATGATCCGTGGCTATTCCGTGATGGGATCTCCATCTTGTTGAATAAGCATCACCTTGATGCAGGCCTTGCTGTGCCTAACATGTGGGACTTGGATATTGACCGTCCTGAGACGAAGAGAGCTGATCTCGATGTCTATGAGAACTTGCCTTTTGGCCTCCCAGGATCTAGGTCATAGTTTCCAGTAGAATTGCCTTCGTTCAATTATTGAAAATTAGGTTGAAAAGATTTCTTTCTTAATTTAATGCAAAGAAGCAATGCACAGTGATAATACAGAGCTCTTCAAATTCAAGTCATGTGTATTGCTAGAGCCGCAAGAACAGTCGCTATCATCCCGCCCTTTGTTTCCTGAAGTGGTAAGGCGCTTTGCCGCTTAATGCTGCCGACGAGCCGCGGTAGAACAATTCAGCACCAATATAGAACTCGAGAGATGATGCAATCGCTGGCATGGTATTGCGTCAGTGGTACCAACAATGATACCGTTTGTACGGGGAATCCACCTGTCAATACGTCATTTCTTCATAAGGATTAATCCGGAAGATTGGCAAGGTACTTGATGAGTGTATCCCTTTGGCTGTCGTAAGGCAACACTTAGGTCTCGAGCAAGGATCTGATCCAATTAGAAAATGGCAATCGAAAGGTACATTAGACCTCATACAAATCTAGGTAGCAATACAAGTCCTTATACTTCTCGGATTGACATAGAGATACATTGAACTCGGCAACGATCTCTATTTCTGCTGCTAATCTGCAACATCAGCGGATGATCAACATCGCTGCATGTATCTTTGCCTTGGCTGGGCTCATGTGGGGCCCGGTACGGAAGTGTTGCCTTACGACAGTCAAAGGGATAGACTACAGCTCTTCGTAACTAATAAAGTGCATCGCGTACTCCACACAGAGAAATCCCTAGGCAATACGATCTTAGCCTTGTATACTGTCTCTTGCTTGAGTGAAAAATACCATTGTCATTGAAACTATCTAGTCCCATTTAACTGTCAAAGAAAAAGTCCAGTCGCTTATTTCCCTGATGATGGCTGTGTTGCAGGTAGTACGCCTTCTCCTCGCTCGTCATCTTATCCCAGCGATCACGCTTGTACTTATTCCGAAGTGTATAGTAAACCTTGGCAAATGCATAGGCTACAATGGTTCCCACGGTGATACCAATGAGGCTCTTGTTTCCGCGGTGGTAATGAGGCTTGTCGTCCTCTCGATAGATGTTGGAGGAGGCAATTCCAGAAAGTTGAATCGTGATGTTGTACAAGGCGGCGCTGACTGCCCGTGTTCGAACGGCATTGGAAATTCGAGAACACCAGCTGACTTGAGCTGCATGCACCGAGGGCTGTCCGAGAATCATAAACGTCAAGGCATACTGACCCCATGGCGCCAGGTTCTGCACGGATGTGTACTCAATAATGAGCAGTGGGAGTACCCAGATCTGCGCCAAAAGTCCGATGATGGCAATCTGATGAAATCTCTCCGTGAGGTACGTCACCCACAACATGTTAACTGCCGCGAAGACTGTAGCCGGAATTACTAGCAGTGTGGTGTTGAAGGTGCTGAACCCGAGGGCCTTGAGTGAGAGGGTGAGATACGTCTTCGGCGGAGAAGTCGGAATTTCGAAGAGAATGCCGATGAGATAAACTGGCCAGAGATCGTAGTCCTTCAAGCTCTTCCACAGCATCGGCAGCGTGATGGATTCTCGGTTGTGCATGTCGCTCTTGGACGGGTCATCTCGCAACACCCGGTTGACAATAATCTTCTCCTCCCTCTCGTTGAAATAGCCATCTGGGTTCCACCAGGTCTTCGTTTGCGTCGGGCCAGGAACGAGGAAAAGAAAGCTCAAAGCGCCGAGGACAAGACTGATAAGAGCCTCTAGTAGAAAGAGCCATCTCCAACCCTCTCGTCCAGCCACGCCTCGCATGTGTAGAATGCCGTACGCCATGAAGGATGCAATGACGCCAGACATGGAGTCGACGAACCAGAAAAAAGCCAGTCGGATTGGCATCTCAGATTTCTTATAAAAGTACGACAGGTACAGGATCGAGTCAGGTATGAAGCCTCCCATGAAGAGGCCGATGAAGAAACGGCAAGCGAAGAATCCGGCGCGGTTGTGCATGAAGAATTGACCGCCGGACGCCAAGCTCCAGAGTATGATCTGGACTGGGATCCAACGGTCGGGACCGAGACGCTTGCCAATCATCTGGGAAGGGATCTCGGCAATCAAGAAGCCGACACGATACATGTTTTGCGCATTGTTGTAGTCGTTGGTGTCGATTTGGAGGTCGTTCAGTAGGTTGTCTGCAGCGGCGTTGCCCAAGTTGCCTCGATCAATGTTGAGGCCGAAGAACATGACGAGAATCCATAGAAAGATCCTCACATCTGTCTTGCGCCTCACTGCCTGCTCCTCGCGATGGGTCCAACGCTCGTCAGGGTCGAAGCGGTGCAAGTTCTCATAGTCTGGATGAGGCTGATAGAACTGCGCCAGCTCGGAGTTGTCAAAGACGCTGCGCTCAGTGGCAATGGCGTCTAAGTCCTTGGGCGTATGTCGGCGCGTGAGGGAAGCCCAGAAGCCGACGGGCTGAGTGGTGTCTTCAGGCTCCGCCAAGTCGCTAATGGGTTTCTTTGGTACAACATCGTCCAAGGAGTGATTCTTTTGATCCAAATCTTCCTGGGGTGTAGTCCGTCCATTTGGATGGACTTCTATGATTGTGTTTGTGCCCATCTTGGTTCACTGAAGAGGGAGAAGTCGTACGTCCCGTAACGAGGAAGATAAAGAAACAAGAGTCAACGGCGGGGAGTTCATCCTTCAAACACAAGCAATCAAGGTTTATATCCCAATAATACTACTCTGTAGACAGGGAGTAGACTGCGGTGTAGCAACGAAGTGGACTGGCACAAGCGCGCGTGCGACTGGGTTGCGATGATGCGATGCGACGAACTCAAGTTTATCTCTCAGCGATTAACAGCCAAAAGATATTCCCAGCGCTATTGTATCCGCACCAATAGTTACCGGTTGTTTAACAACATGAGAGATGCCGTTATCCGCATGTACTTAAATGATGTCAACAGTTCGTCCGCAAGCACCAGTCGCGTGGCGCATGCTTGGCATCGGCCGATCGATCCGAACGCAAGTCGCAAAAATCTCTTGCGAATATCGACCGATAAACCCCCACGAAAGAATTTCAGAAAAGGCCTTTGTCTACTTTGAGTAGTGATAATCCAGAGTTAGCGCTGGCGACATTATGGTGATATATGAGGACATGACGGCCCCACCCCGACGTCGGTTGTGAACGACAAGGATGCTTGTCAGTTAGGGTCATCAGCGAGTAACCTTTCATCAACATTCTCATTGCAAAGCAAACATTACTTTTTTTGAAGTAAACAATATTAAGCAATCACTTAACGTTTCCACCAAGGCATCTGTCTAACACAATCTGACCTTTTCCCCTTTTCCAAAGCTCAACAAGAAAGAGTACCAAAACCCTCAAGCTCCTTGCCATTCTCACCTTTCCCCAGTAAAATCTACTGATTTCTCACATAAATGCCAAGGTCCCCAAAATGCTTAGAATCCTTCGGGAAAGGGTGATGTGTATACTCTCTCTCGATCATATTCCGCACGCGTGGCGAGTCAGGGTCCGACACGTAAGGGCTAGATATCATTTCAGTACTGAAAGCAATCACCAGTTCTGTGACTTGTAGAACTCGATCATCTTACCTGACCCAAGTAGTTGCACCTTCCGTCCCGTATGGCTCTTCCGTCCAGACTGTGTTCTCCTCTTCTGCGGAAGTGACAGTGGCCCAAATCATGACGGCAGGCCTCGCTACATCAGCAGTGATTTGCTTCACAGGCACCCCAGCGCGAACAGTGAAAACCAGAGTGGAGCTGTCAAGCTCAATGAATCCCTTCACGCCGTCGAGAACGGTGATTCCATTGTCGTTGAGAATCTGTCTGCATGCGTCCGTGTAGAGAGGTTCCTGAGAGTAGCATTGGACATCATGCCCCGTCCTGTTTTTAAGGATACGGGTAAGAGTCAAAGCAGCGGCATGCTGTGTGTGAGTACGATGGGGTCCCCAATCCAGTCGTGCCAAGGGTCCAAGGGCGAAACAGACGATTTTGGTGATGCTCTTGGGCAGTGTTGCGGAGGCCAGGGTTGCTTCGAGCAGGCGGCATGTCTTGCTGCTTTCCCAGGCCTGCCAGTGTTTAGTGAACACAGCTCTGACGTCTTCAACCTCACTGCCTGCCTTGTCGCGAATCGGGGTAGCGAAGATCGAAATAGGAGAATACAGCATTTGCGGTGAAATATACGGTTCGCCGCTGTTCGTGAGCCTCTGGATCGAGTTGAATATGGCATAGACATGTCTCCTAATTACTCAATATTAGCAGCTCCGACTTGAGTTGAAAACTGGCGTCCTCTCACGGTTTGTCGTCGTCTTTGTTGGCAGGTGTGATCGTGTCGTAGACATAGTGAACGCCGTTTATTCCCGTAATCGTGACTGAGTCAGGATGGCTGGCAATCTGGTCGTCGACATCCCTCAACTGAGCCAGGCTAAACAGAGGAACGCCCGAATTGTACAGGTCCCAGGCGTGTTCGACAGCCCGGTCCTTTGCCTCCCCCGAGAGGCCGAACGCTCTCGACAATGGACCGTCGCCTTCGACCATTCTGTATAGGCTCTGCGTCGTGTTGATGGTGTCGCCCATGACTGGGAATGTCGTCACAGAAGGGGCTGAAGCTAGTGCTGATCAAATTGATGAAGAATTAATTAAGATTGCACTTGTCTCGGAAGGAAGGGAGACGGGATATTTGAGCGGGGTAAAGCATCGGTGGTGATATGTGTGACCTCGTGACGTGTTGTTTGGGGTTGTGCGGATCATGTATAGCACATGGGACCCGAAATGCGTTGTTTGTCGTACGTATCACTGACTCGGTAGGGGAAAGAACATGTGACGCCCAGTGCCATCAATCGCAATACCTTGAATATAGCAAGACTTCCCGGTGACATGGGTCACGTTGATCTCATACTTTAAGGCCGGCCTACAGTCCACATCAGTAGTCAGGTGGAAAGGTCAAGAAACGAACTTTCAAACTTACCCGGGCCGAGACGAAGAAATGTGAGCGTGACGTGTAGAGAGTACGAGACATTTTGTTTCGTCGTCGAGATTTCTTAATCTGATCCTACTCGCTCAGCGCCTTGCCTCAAAGTAATAGCCAGTATTCATAGCCCAATCTTGCTCTTTCTACATGGCTCTTACTAGTCTTCTCTGCTAGGTATATCAAGAAAGCCCAAGGCGTGTTATGCTTCTAGACCATTACGTCCGTTATAACGAATGCCCCAATGCCGTGCTAGCCTAATTTCAACACCGCATAAACAAAGTTAGACTGGAGCGGCTGGTTGGGGTCAACATGTGCGACGTATGACCTCCGGTTTGCACATGGTGCGTATCTGCCTTTGGCGAAAGTTCTGATCCCGGGTAGGGACCAGTCTAAGCAGTCAAGATAAAAGACGAGCGAGCCTGTGTCCAATCTATTAAGTCGTTACTATTTGCCCTTTCGAGACCATTCCCTTGGCCACCGTACTGTCAATTTCAAGCTGTGCAAGAAGCACCGCAAATAGTGCGTCACGACGAAATACACCAGGCACTACCTCAGTGAACTCTTCGGGAATGTTTGCGCTATACATAACCATGTACCGTTAGAATCAGTTTCTAGTAATAAGTTTTCGTCTGAAATGGGTGACTAGAAATTAGGAGCAAGATAATATGAAGTACGCGATACTTATTTCCTGAAAAGCCTTGGGTGACAACGGATTAAAAATAACGAAGAAGATTGGGATGCTTCATTTTTCTTCCTACTCTGATATTCATCTATGAAGCTCCTTAGTCGATAGCTCAATGGTTACCGTACTGGTCGAGGAAAGAGGAACGCCCCAACCTCCACGAGTCTTCTTCGCACCCTCGGCTGCAACAGCCCAAGCTTCACCAGACGCTTCAACCCAGACAACAGCTTGCTTGGCTTTTGGTGCCTTCTCAGTCTGCGCCAGAGTGATTGAGATGTGTCCCGCCTTCGAGTCAAAGGCAAACTCCTGGATAGATCCAGCATCAACCAACACCGCAACCTTCAATGGCCCGATGAAAATCTTCCGCCTACTGACATCTCGGGGTGTCACTGTCACAGCACTATGCTTGAATGAGAGCACGCCTCCGTATGCGACCAGACCAATTTCCTTTTCCTCTGCAACATACGTGCCGCCGCCAAGAGCCATGCCTAGGAAGCCCATTCCGTAATCTCCCGTGATACCATCCCATTTGAGCGTGTCCGGGAACGAATGGAAAGCAGCACTAGGAAAGCCATCCTGGTTGATATTGGACAACGGGCCGGTAGATCCAGCGTATCCCACGCGCAGGAGGTATGAATCGGAAGGGTCGTCTCGGAACGCAGATAGAAGTACTTGGGAGTTGAGACCAGATCCGTAATGGTGGATCTGGCGCTCAATTCTCTTCAACTTGCCTCCGTAACTATCTATCGTTAGTAAATTCTTAGACAAATAAATCTAAGACTTGAGCATACATGAAGTCCCAATATCGACGGGCATTGCCGTTCCATCCCCAGTGGGGAACGGTTGGCATGTAACCAAGAACACTATTGATGGTCTTGGTAGCCGACTCCACAAAGCCAAAGTACCTATCAAAATTGGTCAGCACGGGTAAAAAGGCCTCTTGTTATAATACGATCTTACCTCGTCCAGAAAAACACCCCTTCTTGGCCCGTACTGTCCCATGCCATCTCACTGCCATACGGAATATCCTGCGAGTGCCAAAGCTCTGCCCGAATTCGCATAGCCTTTTCAAAGGCCGTTACCTCGGTGTTCTTATTCTCTCTTTTCAAGTCTTCCAATATTTCTCCAAAGACGGTCTCGCCCATGAGACCGACATCTGTATACCAAACGTCGTCTTTCATACCCCTCATGACAGTGCCATAAGCTTGGCTGAGATACCACTCCCACGAGTGCTTGGTGATCTCGGGATATGCTCGAGCCACTCGGTACAGAGACCAGTATGCTGCGGCAGGATGAACGTAATTGTAGGCCCGACCGATATCGGCGGATTGCTCTTTGTTCCAAGATGTCCAGCTGCCCCAGTCAGTGCTCTTGTCGTATTCGAAGTCGGGGACCGCTGAGGGCTCGTAGAAGAAGATGGACTTCCGCACGGAAAAGTCGTCGTCTTGGATGCCACCCCAAACAACTCCATCGATGAAGTCTTCGAGAATAGCAACCTCTTCCTCATTCGGTAGAATAGCCTGTTTGACCACCGCAGCAACGTATGCGCCGGCACCACCCTCATCACTAAGCCCTGAGATCCAAACGCGCGAGTCTTGGTCGACGAGTGAACCTTTCTCGTAGTCATATGTCATGACCGAGGGTGCACGTCCAAATGGATCAGATGTGTCGTTGAACAAGGCCTTTGTAGTGAGGAAGTTCCCAAGGTCGGTGAGTACGTCGGGGCTTGGTTTGGTGATGAAATAATGGATTGTTTGAACTCTGTCGTCCTCGTATTGGATGGTCAAGCGGACTCGTCTCCAGGCGGAACCTGACGGGGTGATGGTGAAACGGTTATCTCCTTCGTCTTGTACCTGGACAGATCCGGAGGGCGAGGCTTCAATGGACGCCACGCCAGAGTCAGCATGGAGAATGAGCTGTGCCGGTAAGTCCCTTGGAATTATGTATCCAGGTACGCTCTGAGCAACTGGCACACCAGCCTTTCGGACCGCATCGTCAAGACCTCGCACACCTGAGTCAGACACAGAAAAGCGAACACCAACTTGTAGCGACTTCCCTGGCGCAAGTTTCTTAGAAGACGCGGCATTCCAAGGCTCCTGGTTTGCCCACTCCTTCTCCGCCCAAGCTTGTGTAAGAATCTGCCACTCGTAGAAGCCCTCGAAAGTCTGACTTCCATAGCCCGTCTTCTCAAAGACTGGTTCTTTCAGGTTGCGATACGCCTCCAAGGGCGTGTGGGTGTCCTTCAAGGGTGTGACAACAAGAGCCTTGCCGGTGCCGGCGACTGGTGACACGCGTATGTACCCAGCTTCCATGCCGATATATGGATCGGAGAGTGAGCAGTGCGCTGCCATCTCGACTGCGGTGCGCCCGGTAAAGATGCTGTTGAACTCTGCCGGTAGGCCCAAACTTCCAATCTCCGCGGCTGAGTCGCCAATATTTTTGATGGTAAACCGAAGTCCAAGATCTCCGGAGACCTCTATCCACTCTCGGGTAATATTGAAAGGTCCCGATGGTAGAGTCGCCTCAAGATTTGATGCTGCAAGGGTGGCATCACCCGCCTCGATCGACTGGACTGGCTTGCGACTCTTCGCTGAATCACCATCAATCCACGTTATGTCGCCCTCCTCGCGATATCGATAAGTGATGTCTCCCCAATGGTATTGGCCATTACCTTGGCGAAGCGAGAGAAGATCGTACGGCAAAAAGTCAAAGTCGCTGTCCGCCGGTTGAAGAGACGCAAGGACCTGGGCGTTCTTGACAATGCGGGCCTTGAAGTTGCTGGTGGCGATGTCTAGAAAGCCGTCGTCAAGGCCCAGGTCGTCATTTTGTGCCAGGGCATGGCTGGCGAGTGTCGCCAAAAGGAGGAGGCACTGGCGGAAGCGCTTCATGGCTTCAACAGGTCCTTAATGCATGTAGAAGAATGCATAGAAGAAAGACTGTTCGTATCTCTCCACGGCCTAAGAAGAGGGAATGCTCGAAAATGATTCGAGGAGCCTTGCGTTATTGTAGTCGTGCCGATAGTGTCTTGCGTTCTTTCGTTGCTCGACAAATTGATTCCCAAAGAAGTTTCAGGCCAAGCTGTGCTCAAAAGGATAGCCTTATTTCCTCCACGAATAGTCTTGCAGCTGTCCTCGTATAATTTACCCAAATGCAACCAAATAGTTGATCAGTCGGGTAATAGTGCATAATTGGTGCCATGGATCTGGTAATTTCCGGCGCATGACTGGGCCGCTTGGAACATCATGTTCTTGATCGACGTTACCTGCCGAAAATGGCCATCACACGGGCTGGGTTCTGCAGCAGGAGTATCAGGATGACGGAATCTTCGGCGAAGAAGAAAAGACTTGACGAATTCATTCAGACCATCGTTGTCTTCCGCATTTCTCATTTAGGAACTTAGGAGAAGCAGAACAGGAACGAATTACCTGGGACGTTGATAATTACATTTGGGCCTTTTAAGACGTTTCAATTTGACTAGGAAGATCTGATGATTTGATTGCACATTCCCAGTTACATTAGAAGTGACATTTGACCTCAACGAGCCGTGTATCCTCCGTCAAGCTTCAAATCTATGCCGTTGATATTTTTCGAAGAGTCTTGACACAGGAATGAGACAATCTTGGCAACTTCATCCGGCTCGGCAAACTGTCCAGTTGGGACCGCTCTGAGATATCTAGGACAACGTGTTTAGTTCATCAAAGAGCCACAATTTCAGAAGCGTCAACTCACTCCTCTCGAACCTTGTCGTCGGCCCAGGCCTTCTTCCCAAGAGCCGTCCAAACAGGCCCTGGACTCACGCTGTTGGCAGTGATTCCGCGGGCCCCCCACTCGCTCGCCTGACATCTCGTCAGGCCTACAAGTCCAGCTTTGGAAGCACAGTAGGCGCCATGGCGATCCAGCGCTACATGCGCTGCTTGACTTGCAATGTTGACGATCCTTGCTCCGGGAGCATCCGGCTGCTTGGCCTTGTACTTGAAGTACATGCGCGCAAAGGCTTGGGCTGTTAATGTTGGGCCGTAGAGGTTGATCATGTAGTGCCGCAAACTATCCTCTGGCGTCGTCTCCTCCAAGGGGCTCAGGTTGACGTAGCCAGCGCTGTTGATTAAGAAACTTGGAAACGCCACATCGTCGGTTGCAATGGCAGCAAACGCCTCTTCGACTGATTCAGGGCGGGTGATGTCGCATGCGTACGTTCTGATGTCTCGGGGGTTTGGCGAACCATACACTTCCTCGAGGACCTGATGGACCTTGTCTTTCTCAAAGGGCGCGTAAAGCAGAGCAAGCTTTGCACCTTGCTCTCGGAGAAGCTTGCCGACGGCACTGCCTATGCCACCTGGTTTCACCCATGGGTCAGACTTTGGTTATATCTCTCAAGTGCAGTTTGACCCGGGTGCTGAACCGCCGGACATACCTATACCGCCAGGAATGATGGCCAACCGGGATGCGAAAGCCATGATATATTGGTTCACTGAGTGTACAACGTATTCCTCCTGGAGCAAGAAGCCGTTTGCGAGCCGAACCTGAATCTGTATGTGTTGATGGATTATTTGACCTACTTTACCCCCCCTCGTCCATCTCCTACCTGTCTCCTCATCTTCTCCTCACTCATCCCCTCATCAGTCCCACGTGATTCATTCGGCAGTTGCAACCAATAACATCAGCCTTAGTTCTGCTATAACGTTCAGGGATCTTGGCTTATTAGCTCTGGTAAAATGCAGCACTAAACCCCACGATTGTTTCCCCGTTGCGCAACCTTGAGTTGCTGTTGTTTTAGGCACAGCAGGTAGCCCGGAGGTTGTGCTTGAGTAGCGCCGCTGGGGCACAGCTACGAGTACGCCACAATAATATGTTCGATTTTAGCTCACGTCTTAATTTCACTCTAAATTCTAAATCAACAACGATAGATCATGCTGTCTTTTGTGTCCAGGCTCTTGTTGGCTCAAAGTAGACTGAAGGTCTTGCGACGAACATATGCGTCAACTGAAGCACCAATGTGTCTTGCTTACAAGCGAGCTGTTCGCCGACGCCAATCACTCCACTTCATTTGAGGTAGAGAAACGAGATGAGAATCTAGATCTGCTCGACCCAAGCAGTCTAATTCTAGGAGAGGCACTGACTGGCATGTAGGAGATCCGATAATGAGACGTATACTGCCCGGCATATCATTTTTGGGGCTTTACCAGGTGAATTGGATCGTTCGGGCTCGGCCTCGTAATGTTGCAAAGAAGTCCAGATACCGGGCTTGCAAGGATAGCCACATCCGCCACTAAGATCAGCGTGATGATCAGCGCAGCGAAGCTTCTTGTGGGACTGATAGGCAGATCTATCGCATGTCGAAGCCTTCCACGATGGGCAGCGAGCGAAGGGGAGCAATGCGCCCCCGAAACAGCACGAGGTCACGAGCCAGAGACTTCACATCGCATGCATAGAAGATTTTGGTACTGCCATCGTAGTTCCCTTTCCAGACATCCAAACCTCATGCGTGGACGTTCGTGACTTTCCAGGCGGTAAATGCCCGACCAATACGGCCTATGACTCGCACTCCAGTCCCCATTCAGGGTGGTAGACTGCTATATTTATTACACGGTAGCATTCCACAATCAAATCCAAGGTAGCAAGTGTTAACCACCTGCTCGTTTGGGCAATGGCCGAGTCACCGCTCGCACCAACTCTTCCATAAAGTTATAAGCTTCGGTCCTAACCTTCTGACCTTCGCCTCACAAGGCTGCCTTTAACCAGGGCCAGGGAAGCGGCGTGACAAAAGTCAGCCTGCCAAGGAGCGCCGACCCCTGTTCTCACGCCCTGCGCCTCGTTGCCAGCACAGCGCCCGTTGCGCTCATTCGTCGAGTTCCAGGCTAGACATTTAGGGCTCGTTTTAAATGTTCCTTCGGCTTCAAGGCTGAATGTGTGGATAAACCAAGACCTGGTCGATTGGCCCGACTCGCCATCATCCTTGACCGTCATGTAAGGAGTCGACATGCGAGGAATGCAAGCGCCCGGGTATATAATGGCACGAGGGACTCCTTCAGCCGCAGCCTCCAAGTCTTTCGACCAAACCACACATTCATCCCTCACGACCATCTTCATCATGCAGTTCAAGACCCAGCTCCTCTTCGCCGCCACGGCCGTCGCAGCCGCCACGCCCAACAAAGTCGAGACGCGCGAAGTCCACGTCGTCCACATCCTCGAAAAGCTGCACGTCGCAGGCCCCGCCAACAACCACAGCCCCAACAAGCGCGACGTCCAGGCGCTCTTCGCCCGCGCCGACCTCGACGACTGCCAGGACATGGCCACAGACCTCATCAAGGGTATGCCCACCGCGGGGAGCAATCTCGACGACTGGGCTGAGAGCGTCAACAACGCCGCCACCCCCAGCGACCCCTGCAGCCTCTACGCCCCGGCTTCTCTGTCCGAGGAGCTCATGGACTACATGACCGACTACATCGACTGGCTCGTCGATATCCAAGACGACGCCGAAGAGTTTGTCGAGGAGTGCAGCCAGTACGGCAGCGGAGAAGTCGTCGAATCATGCGAAAGCGTCGGCACCGTCTTCTTCACCGAGAACAACCAGACCGAGACCGTTCGCCTCGAGGAGATCATTGCCTCTGCGACAGCCGCGGCCGATGACGATGACAACGCTGCTCCTGGTCGTACAGTTGGTCTTACTGCCGCCATCGCTGCCGCTGTTGGCGCCGTTGGCGTTGTGATGGCTCTATAACCGCCCAACCTACTCGAATCGCAGTGCGATGTTTTGTTAATCCGTCTTTGGGAGTTTCAGCGACTTGATTTTGTATGGCTAGAACACAATACCACCGTTACTGATGTTTATGACTCGTGGTTCTTTCCATCTACGCGACTACCATTCCCATGTTGTAATGAAGCTCGTCAGGCCGGCTACAGACACGCGCTAGCTAGTGACTTGGTCAATCAAACCTACTCGCAGGCTCGTAGGCAACCCGAAACTGAATGTCTTGGGATCCAGGATTGGCTTGACCCTGTTGGTTAATTGACCCATCCTGCTCGTCGTTTGTATCCCTCATTTTCGTGGGCACCTCCTGCTTCTCTCTGAACCGAACCCCATCGCTAAACACTTGTATACGGCCTTGAGATTCTCGACGGAGATTCTCGAGCCAAATCTCGGGGATGCCCCCCTCAAAGATGACCTTCCTCAGGCTAGGCTGCCGAGCCATTTCCTCTAGCCATTCCGGCTGTGGGTAATGCTTCAGAATGAACGTGTCTCCTTCGTCTTCCTTGCCCATTTGGTGACGTTCTTCCGCGGCCGACAGCTCACTGTCCACCTCCTCCCGGACCTCGTTCTCACAAAACTCGAAATCCAGGTGCTCGATGCCGGGACTGTGTTTGAAAAGGCCACACAGAAAATCAGCCCACGAGGGGAAGACCAAGTTGGTTTCGTTGATGCCGAAAATCAGCGAAACACGGCGGAGGCGTTCGAACCGCAAATGGCCATGGCATATTATGCCGGTGCGTGGGCTAGCGAAGGGCCTGGCTGTTTGGAGGACGATGATCTCGCTGAAGGCGAAAAGGCTCATTTCCGTGTACATCTTCTTGCAGGTTTTCATGACATCTGGCAGGGAACCTTCGCGTCCTCGAAAGAGAATTTCGGGGTATTTAATTGTTGCTGCAATCGCGAGCTCGTCCTTGTGTCGGACGAGGGCAAATCTCTGTATCCTCTCGCGGATCTCGCCAGGGAGACGGAAGAACGGTGATTCGGTTTGGGGATGCATGTTCGCCATGATGAAGAAACGACAAGAATAATGATGATGGTGATGGTGATGGCGGTGGGCAGAGGTTTTATGGTTCCGAGGTTCAGCTTACCAGGCAGAAACGGTTCCCCGCAATGGAACGCCTTACCTCGATGGCACGTATTATTAATTATCCATGTATTCGTACTTCGTATTTATCTAAACGACAATTAGGTCAGCTAGCCTGTTCAGAGGGGGTATCATGCCGTAGTACTCGTTTAATTTGAGTCAACCCGCGCTGATGTTGACAACCAGGTAGGTAGTGGCATCTGGAAAATTAGCGACTGGTCGTTTTGCGGATTTAAGGGAGGGCGTTGCGAAACAATTAACAATTACCGACGCGATATCAGGCGCAAAGGTGGTCAGCCATGCTGATGCGGTGGTCTGGGCAGGGAAATAGTACAATATAAACAAAAGCTGGCTTTGAGACTGGGGAGAATGTCTTAGTAGAGCTTAGTTTGATCGTATTGTTCACTGGTGACAGGAGCTGACTCGAATATTGACTTTCCAAAGATGCTTTCGTGAACCTTTAGCAGATCTTCTCACGCTACATTTAAGCCGTGGCTACTAACGGGAATATATCTCAAAAGCATAGCTGTGCTATATCCAAAGAGCCGTCGATGCCGTCGAGAGACATATTGCTACTAGCAGCCATTCTATTGCTTCTAGTGTTGGTCTCTAGTACTCATCAGAATCCTCGTGAAGAATGCCCCTCAGACCAAGGTTGACGACCGAGACAACGCCTCCAGCCACGGGAACAGCCATTGCAGCTGAACAGGTCGCTCATATAGTTAGTTACCGCGTCCAATTTCGGGGGACCAAGGCCAAGGAAGAAGAAGAGGGTAACAAGTGTTGTCCCCAAGTCGATAGTGCCGGTGACGAATGTCATCCCAGTAATGCTAGCAAGTTCCCAACATGTAGCATTGGCAGATTAACACATTTACATACCAATCAACACCTGTATTGATACGAAGCCACAGCGCAAGAGTAACCACAATGCCACCTTAAGGAAATAAAAAGATGGCCGATAAAAGGGCGTACGAGCGCGTTTCTGCCAGCTCTTTATCGCAGTTGGCTGCAGCAACTCGATTCGGCATTGCAGCATCACCCCGGCCGTATGATGACCGGGAGCTGGTGTCCATAGACCAGTCCCCGGCGGATGCCTTGGAAGAGCTGCTGAGTTAAGATCTGGAAATGAGGAAAGATGTGAAGGGGAGAACATATCGTGGAGAATCCCGCGTGTTTGCGCCTACTTCCTAGCGTGCGATTGGTGGTTGGCACTATGGCGAAGGCAGTTTCTTTCGTCTTAGAAAAGGGCCGCTCGAGGCACAGCAGCATCAGGGACACATCCCTCCCGTCTCGCCCTGAACTCAATCCAGACCACGTCCAGCCTGAGCCTGGCTAGGTCAGGATCTCCTACATAAGCTCTGCGTGCAAGTGATAGACTGTTGTAAGATGCATTGGGCCGAGACAAGGAACCCCGAGACTTCGTAGGACGGACCTTCCACGGCTTGGTTTGCCTCAAGATTAGCTATATGACTGGTGGCTTTGCATATACCGTGATGGCTTTAATGCAATGCTGATTCAATTCATTCCAAATAACAGTCCACCAGGGCGTTCTCAGCGGCGCTTACACGACAGCTTAGATGGCATACCCGGTGCCAAAATCATAATCAGAATTTGCCTCGACACATCAAGTACGGTCACATGTTCACCGGCTACTATCTGACAACTAGAGCGAGAATGAGAGAATGACTAGGCTCTGAAACACAATGAACCTGTTCTTGGACCTCGAGTGGAGCTCGTACGATCTACTACGCCTGTATCCTACAGAGCGACCGTTGCGATGACCTGGGACAATCTATTTCATTACAAACTGAAAACGTCCTCAGACGGGGTCCACCGGCTACGTATTTGGGATATACAACAACCTGGCTTATTTAGCCCTTCCAGCCTCTATCAGCCCCCAGTACCCTCGCAGCGGGTCATACATGTACGGTGTAGAACGATGCAACGACCGATATGAGACGCGTCATTGAATATAGGAGAGCCAAAAGCTTGTAGTTGGAGGCTTTTTTCCACCTGATGAGATAGATCTTCACTAAAAGAAGTTTCCCTATTTGCACTATCTAGCAACAAGTCGGGCCAGCTCTTCACATATGGCTAGGCCCGGACACTTTTTCATAAATGTGTACTTCAACTTGATGCGTGCCTTGACTGTTGTATTCAGGTAGCTTCGGTTATGGATGGAGGTAATGTATTGCCATGGCTGTTGGCTAAGTTCAAGCGGTCTACTTGTTGTTCATCAATTTCATGAAGCCTTCGTCTTTGGACGACAGTTCTCCCCCAAATCCAATCCATCATTTCAAGAGAGGTACAGCCAGACTAGAAGCAGACACGACTATAAAAAGACATAATTAAATCCCGGGTACTGCCCGCACTCCTTCCTTGCTATTATCCAGTTCTTCCTTCCAGATACTGCACACTATTCTCAAGACTGCAGTAGACTATACTGTTCGAGGAACGATGTCCTTGCATAACATTCCATATTCATGAAGTGTTCTTTACAGACCTCTTCGGTGGTAGGCCAAAGGAACTCGCTCAGGCCGAACCACCCGCAAGGCGAATGCCTCTTCATCATTCCATCTTGGACTAAAGGGGTCAAAAACTCCTCAGAATATTCATCCAGCCAGTTCTTGAGCCCTTCCATTGAGAAGTTCTCCGATATCCAAGCGTCTCCTTCTCTCAACCTTCGGTACGTGAGCATCTCAGTTTGGATCGTTGCCCAGAGAAGTCCGATTCGTGGGTGTTTACAAGGCAGCTTGCGCCAGGTGCTGTGTAGTTCGTAACGAAGTTCAAGGTTGCATGGGTATTTTGGGTCTGGATCTCCATCCCTGTCGCACTCTGGGTTCCAATCCTCGTACATTTCAGCACTCTCCAAGGCATGGAGGAAACAAGTCCAGCCCGTCTGGCAATCTCCACTCCACCTTTCCATGACGTTGTTCGAAACGGCCTTCATAAGCTCGAGGGGCGACAAGGCCGCATGATGACATCTTCCAGGCTCTGCACTCCTCAATATCTCCTCAACAGAGATGTTTGCCTTCAGGGAAACATCAGCTCCCATGCTAAGAAGACAGATCATCACGGCAAGCGCCCCGAACAAGGTCTCTCCTGGCATTCCCTGCTGCGCTAGGTAAAATGCTGTGATAACGAGAGTATGAAGTGGCCCAAGTTTCAGCTCCATGCCACATTCCGTGCAGCGACGGAGGAAGAGCCCGCTCTTGGCGTTGATGTTTTGGCGGAGTGATGATCCAAAAATGGCAATGACACTATGACAGACTGCTTGCGCAGCCGTGTGACAGAAGGGATGCCTCCATCTCGTCGGGATCCTAGCATAGCCCTGCTTGAATAGTTCGCGAACTGCGGGGGTTTCCGCGTCCCATCGACCGCAAATATCCTTCTCTTCTCCGGGAAACCGGCTAGGAGAGTGAAACCCGTAACTTACTGCCTCAGGGTTGACACTAGTGTGGGAGCGAAGAATGGTTACCATGAATGCATCGAGTATTGTGTGTCCGAGGTTATCAATGTTATGACGAAAGGCGTGATATGAACCACGGCATTTGCGTAGCGTCGTGAAAACTTGGCAGCATGTGTTTCCACTGTCGAGAAATGATGCTGCAAGATGAAAGGGGTGGATAGTCTCAATTCCTTCTGGTAGTTCTTCACCGTTTTCTTTCAAGAGATGCATCAATAGATCGCAGTTTGCGGTCATGATTGCAAGTTTCCATGCATCCAACTGTAGAACTGTCGGATTTCCCTCCAATGACTGGACTATGACCTCTTGAGCGATTGGCAGATCGGATCTCGGCGTACTGGTAAAGTCATCACTGACTATGGATTGATGTAATGATTCCACAAATGAGGGCGGTGACGGAGCCAGGTTTGCTGGAGCATCTGGAATGATGGGATCGTAGGGAGTATACGCCACGTGGATTGACCATCTGCAAAGCATTGTAGGTGCGTGGGAGATGTTCGTCCTTTGTGAAGATTCAGGTGAGGAGGGGCACGAAGGAAAATGCAGAAAGTCTGACGGCGTCCAGGGATCAATCGTGTTCCACATTTGAGGCGTCAAGGCTGATGTTTCAGCTGGGCTCGTGTTTGACGGCTCCAGGCCCCAGTTCTTTGCCATGCGAAACCCGTGTATGTAGAAGTCGTGGAAGTAGTCAACCAGTGGTCTCGGTTACGTTAGCAGTAAGTCCACATCCGAACGTGCTCCGCTCAAGCTACAAGGCAGATGCAAGCCTGGGCCGAGGGATGGTGTTGATCGTAACCTACCTGCGTTGCTCGCTACACATTTGAATGAGTAGATCCTTGATCCGCCCTTGGAGAAAGAGGCTCGCATGCTGCTCCTTGTTCTTCTGATAGAGAAGCTCCATGTTTGGTGAAGGGCCGGCTGCCTCTCGGCCTGGGGTCAGGGCTTCGGGACTGTGGATGTTCAAGTACTCTGGAGTTGCGTCCCGAGGTCCGAACGGGGAAGGCTCATCTAGATTCTTGGGGAGGGAGGAAAGAAAGGCTTTGTACGGAAGGATCCATGACGACAGTCTAATGCAATTGGTTAGGGACAGGTTTCTCATCTGAGGTCCGTCTCAAAGTCAGGGATCAGAACGTACAGTCCTGGAGTGATGGCTTCCACTGGGTGAGGGAGTTTCTTATCCTTCAGATATCTCTTCAGCTTTTTGGTATCAAGTGGCTTGTCCCGGTCATCTTGTCGGATGACAACCTGTGAGGTGCTCGTGCCTGGTCGCTTCCGTCTCCCAAGAGCACTCGTAATGTCATCCTTGACCTGTTTTTCGGTTCGCTTGCTGACATTCCATTCTCGGAACCGTTTTGATACTCTGAAGGCCTAATAGAAAGCAAGACATTAAAGCATCAGCTAGTTTGCCAAAAACTGGAGAGCTTCGTGGGCGGGTGGGTTGAGATTGAATACTTACGCCGCATGAAAAGAGTAATGGGTTTTCATGGACTGGACCACCTGATCAAGGGTTGTTGACTTCCCCCCTGTGCCGTAGTTACCCGTGTAGAGCTGAACAATGACTGGTTTGAGACAGGACCATCGATCTGCGTGAGAAATGTGAAGATATTTGTCGTGGTCTGATTGTGGGAGTAATTCTACCGGGACGTGATCCATTGTGACGTGTTGACGCAGCAGGCAATGGCGGTAGGACTGAGAAAGGCTTCAAGAGGCTAGAGAAATCAACAATGGAGGAGGGAGGAAGAATGCTTGTGAGGAAGAAAAACAAAGCAGGATGGCATTGCAGCAGAAAGCAGGCTTTTCAATTAAAATAGCCCAGGCTGGCCAACGCATGAGCGCCTAAGCTGCCTCGTCTTGGTTGAAATCGGTCCCGATTGCGAACCAAGCCACAAGTCTAGACTACATGTTACTCCAGCGACGTTTATGCCCGGAAGAAGTATCTAGACAAACGACCAACGCGCAAAGGCTGGTTTCACGACATACGGAAAAACAGGCGGTGAAATCTCTCCTTGCCTTACGGGTGGGTCGAACAAAACCTCACAGACCAATGATGGTGTAAAGCAGTACTCATCATCCCAGGCACCGAAGCCACAGAAGGGTAGACGATATCTCGGGGTAAATAAGGGTGAAACAATGAGGGCATAGATAGTACATACACATGTGCGTCAGTGGAGTCGACAAAACGTGGTGAGCTAATCAGCGAGGTCAACAAAACGTTACTGGCGAATCAAGATCCTGACTTGATGTCGGGCGCCCACAGCTCCAAGTCCACTGCATTTTGCACTATCGGCCTGTTCCCTCGGATCCTCCAGACAAAACGTCGCTGGCCAATGATCAGTCAATCCCAGGTCACAGCACCGAGTATCAGGTGGTGACCCCAGCGTCTTGAGCCCCGTATCAAGACTTTTTGTTCTTCACTTTGCCAAGCTGGCCTCAAACTATTGGCAGTGCCTCACGGCATATGATTCATTGTGCATGCCTCTGTAGCCGTATCGTCATGTCTAACCTGCTTGTTCTCATCATCTCGGTCATGCCAAGCCGCGCAAGCTACCGATCAGTCGCCCATGCTCCCTAGATGATGGTAAGGTCAAGAGAGCGTGGTAAATGCGAACTACGCTAATACATTTCGCCTTCCTTGCCCTCCCAGAGATGTCGATAAATAGCTGGCCTTGTCCCTCACTCATTCACCATCTTATCATCATCCCCTCGACATCTTCTTCAGTCCTCACCCCCATCCTAGAAGTATCTACGCTACTGCCAGGTACTCCATTCCCAACACAAGAATTTCTTATTTCTTTTGCCCCCATCTATCAAATACATCCTTTTCTTCCAAACCTCCTCGTCATCCCTGTTACTAAAGCTCAAGGGCCAAGGTCTCTAACCACATCAATGCCGAAATCGTGAGTCCTTTCCCAAAATTCCTACCAACCAAGCCTTTGTACTTGGCTCGAAAACTGTCCCACTGAGTTTATTCATAGGGACAAGTCCGATAACTGGAGCACTGCTGCCAGAAGCAGCTCCCCGAGGCCCCAATTGTCCAAGAAGAATGGGGTGGTTTCGGTGACCCCAGGTCCCGCTCAGAGAAACCCCGCCATTGATGAGGAGCAGAAGAAGAATAAGCAAGAAGAAGACATGCTAGGCATTGGATCACACTTCAACACCAGCGAATAAGACTCCTAGGTTGGTGGCCGCCTTCATTCTACTTTTGTTTTACAATGCTGAACTGCCATTTGTATATGCACTGATCCTGATATCCCTCCCAGGCCTGTAATCGGCGGTTTCCATCACTATAGCTCACCAACACCTGCGATGGAAAAGTACGATGTTACGCTGTGATAGGCATTAGACTTTGTGAGGTAGTTGCAGAACATGATGAAGTTGTTTTCCATTGTATTGAATACCACGTGCCCTGTAGAGTGATTATTCTGTTTCACTAGACTAGACTGCACAACCATCCGTCTACCTCTTCCATGATCATCTCAATCGCCAAGCCGGAGAACAGCATTAGTGGTGATAACCGCCAGCGGACAGGTCCAGCACCTATCAAAGTCCGGTTGCCCTTAGAACACATCAGCTTTTTGACTGCCTGAGCACACACACATTTACCTGTTTTTATCCACAATTCAGATGTTAAATCTGTCTCTTACTCCGGTTTATTAAGGCTGTGCCCGCTCATCATTACTACCGCCAGTAGAAAGTGAGTCGTTTTTCTTTTCATCTGGGGATGTTGCAAAACTCAATTCGTACTATGACGCTTGGGCGTCAGCCATCCGGTCGCAAATCTTGTACGCTCAGATTCGGCCCACGAACAAAGAACAGCACAGCTGAACGATGAATTTCGTTTGATCCCTAGGTCTACCTGATTTCTTTCAATCGTGATTCTTCAATATTTGACGCATTCCAGTGACGACGCCAGTTGCCTTTCCTCGAGCGTCTGACTGTTTATTTTGTCTTTCAGATTGCAGTGCTTTTTCTGATTGCTCTGTCATTAGCCTAGCATGCTCGGCTCAAAGTCTCCACGTTGCCAAGCGAAAGGTCGGCAACTGATACCAGCGTCACCAACATCGCCAAGCGTTTCTGCGCATTGTCATGGATCCTGGGCGCTTATATCATTTAGCCGACAAACCGGACCCTCGCTATCCACAGTATAGCGGACACCCTCTTCCACCAATCCAAAAGCCGACGGCCCGGCCCGTACTAGGATTGTACCCCAGGCACATGTATGACATGACATGAGCTCGAGACAAGGGTGGAGCGATGGGGGGAACGAGCGACCATTCGCTCCCAGACGGAAGGCTGGATATATAAGGACATTCGTTTACTCAGATAGTTATTCCTTCCCTAGAAACTTAACATGGCTCTTCTGCAATTTCCCAACATCATCAGCCAATCAGCGCTCTCACAGCCACATAACATCCACCGAGCAACCCGCCATCAAGGCCAGGATCGCACTTGGATACAAATTCTATCGGCAGAGGAACGCGCGGAGGATGGGGCAGGCGTGCGTTCTGTCGGGCTCCTAGGAAGTCATCCCTTTCTACAGTGGCCATAGGGACTGCGACGCGCTGGTTACAGTGGTTACAGTAGTCGTGGCGCATTGGCTACAGCGGTTACAGCGGTCGTAGCGCGTTGGCCACAGCGCGTTGGCCACAGCGCGTTCAGCCGCTGCGGGCCGGATCAATCGTCGGGCCGCACTGACCCGATTGACGGAAATGCGATTTTGGGGCTTCTTACGTTATGCTATGTGCGCGGGCGATATGTTCATTGCATTCTCTATTGCCTATAGTAATTTGGGTGTTAAGGAGGGAAGATTGAGAAACGCAGGGCGAAAGACGGGGAAAGGTTAGGTTACGTGTGATGTGCAAATAACAAGACTCTTTATCTTATTCATTAGATAGCCAGCAAGATACTAGTGGAGCTCGATCCTACAGGCTCATGTAAGTCCGATTGTGCAAGGCGCAAACGTGCAACTTCACTCTTTCTCAGTACGCCCTCAACGTCATTCCGCGCAGCATGGTATCGTATTCTCAACTGAACACAATCAATATTCCATCAACGATTCATGGCAGCCGTGCTGCTAAATGACAGCGGGTATATAGTTTGGGACGTAGGCTGCCGCATGCACAGCCTCCTCAGATCTTCTACTAAAGGATGGCGAGGTAAAATAAGCCCGGGTATTCATCTCTAAAGTGAGCCTTGCCTCTTGTGCTCAGCTCAAGAGCTCTTAAATTAACCCGAAGACTTTAGACCTCCCTCTTGCTTCAAAGCCTAGTTATGCAAAACACTTATTAATGCCTAACGTTTGGCCATTGCTTCTGCTACCCAACCTGACCGCGAAGCCACCTTGTCAGACTGCTGATGATGCCACGAGAAAAGGGCGGACATTGGAGCGACCAGGCCACCAATTACGAGACTGGAAATGACATTCTTGTCCGCCCTGTTGCACAACCCGACGGCGAAGTCACCTTGTACGACGCCACAAGAATAGGGCGGACATTGGAACAACCAGGCTACCAATTATGACGCTGGAAACAATACTCTTGTCCGCCCTGTTGCTTGCGTCCACCTGCATGCTCCTCCTGTTTTGGTCGACCTGTCCGTTAAAGCAGCGGGAAGTTTTAGGAGGATGAATTCATAGTCAAGCGTCCCCTCGTTTGGATGCATTCACCATCAACACCCACCCTTCCACGCACTTCCATCGCCGCTTCAACCCAACTCACTACCACCATGTCTCAGGACGCCAGCTTTTCGGAAAATGGACTGCTCGTACCGGGATCTGAGGCTAACCCGTGGGCGGAAGATGTGACCCTCATTGGTCTAGAGTACACCAATAACGAGCCAGCTGCACCGTCTCAGCCTGAGATGGTGCAAGCCTGGTAAGTTTTTTTTTAGTCCTTCGCTAACGGGGCGAACGAGCGACAGGACATCGTCTGATGATCTTCCATTAGCAGCTCCTATCAACGCCTTTCCATTGGTCCTGTCTGGCTCGGACTTCGCCCCAACACCGGCTCCTCCATCCCAAGAACACTCGACCGCTGTCTTCGGAAGTGGCCTCCAGTGTCGTGTGTGCGGACAAGACTTCAAGACCAAGACAGCTCTTGATCGTCACGGCTCATGCAGCCATCACCCTTTTGCATGCACCTGTGGCACCAGCTTTGCCCGGTCCGACATCTTATCTCGCCACTTGACTACCAAGAACGGGGAGCCTCAACATCACTGCCCGCTCCCATGCAAGAAAAAGGGCCAGGCAGTCTTTCATCGTCTGGATCACCTCAAACAACACCTCGTCGAGTACCACAAGTGCGACGCTGAAGAAGTTCTCGGAAGCCGCAGACCTGCGCACCCTCAAACCGACTTTACCGTTGTCCCAGTCTGCTACTTCGAAGGTTGCCCCGATTCTCGCGACATCAGTTTCCATGCACTGCCTCAAGAGGATCAGGAACAAACCAAACCGTTTGCCAACAACGCCGAGTACTACAAGCACATGCGGACTGCCCACAGCTGGACAGAGTACCCCTGCTTGGTCCCCAGCTGTGATCGGATCGGCGCCAAGGGCTACTTCCGGGAGATGGACCTCATCCGACACCACCGACTCAAGCATTCCAGCGCGTCCGTTCAGGCCTGAGGTTTGATCGCTGTCCTTGAACGTTCTGACTTTGCACTTTCATGGCATCCTTAAGTACAAAAGAAGAAAAACAAGCTAGGATGATTCCTTTAGTTCTGTAATCAGTTCGAATACTTATTTTTAGTATTTTACAAGTTTTATCTATCCGTGACTCGTTGCTGCTCCTCGTGCTAACGCGGCGTTGCGACGCGATCCATAATTATCATGTGCCATTTACTTAACCAAGCCATCAGCCTCTGGAGCTCAGGCGAGGCAGGCTCCAAAGCCATCTTCACATGTTCGTCAAAGCCCAAACTCAATGAGAAAAAGACACCGCATGTTACTGCCAGTATCCCTACTAATAATGCCACACAAACAAACAGGCATGTCGACCCTTGTTGTCCACGCTTCTCGACCGCTTTGTCCGGTGTGGTGGCATGGAGTCCGGTAAAATCAATGTCCCTTAGCCGAATATCCAGACTGGTGTAGTTTCCAGGAAGGCAGTTCTTGCTGGACTCTTTCGGGCAAGCCACGGCTTTCGCAGACGAGTTGCCCGACGTTGTGGCCGCTAAAGGAGAGCAGGGCGTCGGACCCAAGTCTGGTGTTGCGGTTGAAGCTGGAGCTAAAGTGGGAGCCAGGGGGGGTTCCATCGAGGGAGATGGTTTCGAGTTGTCGGTTGACGCCACTACAGGACTCGGATCCAGGGATGTAGTTGAAGCTGAAGATGAAGATGAGGGTGGGTCAGGGACCGAGACTGGAGCGGGACATGACGTTGGGGAGGGGGTGAAAGCTGGAGGCGGAGGCGAATCCAGAACTAGATCTTGAGGTGAGTTCTCAGATATAGATGAACCTGGTGGAGGTGAATCCAGAACTGGAGATTCATCTGGACAGGGGGTGGAAGCCGGAGTTGGAGCCGAAGCGGAATCCAACTCCTGGGATGGAGTTGAATCTGGGGCAGGAGGAGACGTTGAAACTGGAGCTGGAGATGAAATCGGAGCTGGAGATTCAGCTGGAGATTCAGCCGAACAGGGGGCAGAAACGGCAGTCGGAGCTGAAGTGGAATCCGATTCCTGAGATGGAGTTGAGTCTGGGACAGGAGAAGACGTTGAAGCTGCAGATGACACCGGAGTTGGAGGTGACGCTACATCTTGAGATGACGCTGAAGCTTCAGGTGATGCTGGAGCTGGACTCGAGGCCAAGACAAGCGTAGGAACTTGATCTGGAGTCGTAGTCGGAGCTCCAGAACCATTGAGTGAAGGAGGCGATGAAGCAGACAGGACTGGAGAAGAGGAAAAAGCCGACGAAACCGACGAAGCCGGCGAGACAGCGGCAGCTCTAGCTCGAGCGCGAGCCTTGGTTTGAGCGCGAAAGGAACTCGGTGATGTAGGTGAAGCTGGAGATCGCGAGGTGACGGGAGACTTGGATGTGCGACGAGACTTGACGGAGGCGAAAGTCCGGGTGGGAGTGCGAGGAGGTTGCGTCTCCCTGTGTCTCGACGATTCCGTTGCCGCGGCGTACCGAGGGACTTGGTGGTTGATGGCTGACACCGACGGCATCGTGTTTGTGTATACCTGCGTGTCGTCTAGTTCGTGTGTCTGTTGTGTCTTTGTATATCTGTCCGTGATGGGGCGACGCCAAGTCGAATTGTTGAGCCAACACCGTCGCGGAAACGCGGGACGTGGGCAACGACCATCCCTCACGGTTTATATCACACACCGCAAGACGATACCACGCAAGCCCGGTTACGGTTGTGTGTTGCTATGCACAGACGATGACCTGATGTGCGCAGGTACGAATACGTTGGCAGTTCAGCCTCCATCTACGAGACTGTACTCATCCACCATCCAGTGCAAGTTTTGACGGCGGGTTTTGCTCACAAGACTTGTACTATAGACGCAAGCAATCACTATGCGGATGACCTGAGCATACCTGCACATGCGTCTCTTGAAACACTGACGTGTGGTCGTCAGGCGACGGGAGTCCTTCCTTCGGTACACCATACCAACGGCAAGTGGGCCACCCATCGCCCGGATCTATTTGCCCGGCCTATTATGGACACCGACTTGGACATAGGGACGGAGACATTCACGGCCAAGGAATCCGGGGTGTACGTGGCTTGTCGCGATGACACCGCGAGCCGGGCAGACGATTCGCTCGCCTTAGCAGCTTGTCGTATGCCACGAATGGAGTAATTGAGCCATTTCGGTCTTGTAGTTGGTGGGATGGAAGGGTTCTAAGAGCAGCCACGGTATGTCCTCGTCTGGATCTAGTTTCCAGCCGCAGCGGCCCGTTCTGCTCAGGCGAATACATGATGCTGCATTGATAGGGAAACCATCGTCCTCATAGCATCCGTCCATACTTGCAGTGTTTTCTCTAGTTGACCTCTAGACCGGTACGAACAGGGGCGAAGTGCAGAGGCAACCCCAGTTTAATGCGCTGGACAGCATCCGAGAAAACGCTGGCATCGGACGAGTCTGCGTCGATGTATTGACCGCTTTCACCGTCTTTCGTAGGCACAGCCACGGGCACCGCCTGAACGCCGCCCTCGTCGATATACTACAGGCGAAACGAGACGCTCACCGTCGCCATGGCCCAGATCCCCTGCAGACCGTCCTTTTGCATGCTCGTGTGCGCGGCGTCGAGGGCCTGCTGCTCGACATCGCGCACGCTGAGGCTCGGGTGCTTGCATCGCACGCAGAGCACGTCCGATAGCGTGTCGCTGGGCTCGTCGTATCGCCTCACCGCCATCTCCGTCTACCGCAGTGACGCCTCGCTCGAGTGACCGGCGAATACCGAGTACAGGTCCAGCTGGGGGAAGGCGTGTCGCATAACGGCCTGCCAGAAGCTCCATGCGCCGTGTTTGCCGTCTTCGCTACGTGCGTCGTTGTAGAGCAGCCGGAGGAGCCCTGACTCGACCAGACTCATTGCTGTGGCGGTTACAGGTCGTCTCGCGGTAATGCTGATTCGAAAGATGTTTGGAGGTGGAATGTTGGTTGTGTGGGGGATGAGGCACAGGTCTAGCCACAGTTGGTCCAGCCACGGAACATGTCGTCGTTTCGCCTCGTTCTCGCACTGACGAGAACAGAGCTAATAAGACTAGTACCCCATTCGCATAATTACCATGGTGAAATCGATGGGCATTGCAACGCCGCCACTGGAATACGAGTCACCGCGAGGCTTTGGACGGAGGGTAAATAGTCTCCCCGGGGAGGGGAATGCCTGGTCCCAGCAAACGCCACAGCCTAACGGAACATACACCAAAAGACGGCACATGCCGCGCCGGGGGGGGGGGCAACAAAGGGATCCCACGGACTTGGTTGATGGCGGGGCGCCGGTGTGGCGTCCTCCAGATCCCGGGGGAAGCTTGTCTGGGGAAAGACGCGCGCGGATCGATGCGGAGGACGGACTCGCGGTCAGGTTTGCACGGGCCCGAGGGCGACATCGAGATGTTCAACTAGGCGGAACTTTAATAAAACCGGGGGAAGAAGGAAGAAGGGGGGGGAGATCCCGACCGAGCGGCTGAGAGGTGATGTGCAATGAAGCTTGTGACGATCGCTCCATGAATCGTGCCGGTTGCGGGCTTGCAGGAACCGGCAGTTGGCGCCGTCGATGACATCCCGTCGGGCCGCGATATCGCCTTGGATCACCCGTGGACTATCCAGCTGACCGACTGCTCCGTCTGTAGCAGTGGAATGGACGGCGTGCTCTAGAGAGGTCGTCTTCATACTAGAGTAACTAGACTACTTACTTCGTCCAGCAAAGCCGATCGGAATCCCTGCGAGATCCAGACATGCATAACTGGGAAGCCCATCGTCTCAACAAGTCACTGGACAAGCAAGATCCCAGCTCTTCCCTCAATTCGAGGTCGAGTCCCAGGGCCTCACTGGCAATTACCCCAACTTCCCACCACGTCCAATTGCAGCCTTCCTCAGTCAACGCCGTGCATGGAGGCTTGTCTGCTAACAACGACTCGGGCCTAGCCAACCTCCCCTTGCGCTTAGTGCATCGACTTCGCGCTTCCGTGTGAGCCTAACAAGCAAAGGGCCCGTCTTGGCTCAGTACTGTACACAACCGTCGGTCAGCTGCGTTTCCCGAGGACCCCATTTTCTTACATCTATTTGCAGTCCTGCATCCCCCCCTCTCCCTGCTTTCGCCTCCTAGTCTAGGAAAACCTGATCCGCCATGCATCCTTGTTTCCTCCTTGTTTCCTCGTCGTGGGCGTGCCATGAAAACCCTCCTCTCTCCCCACTACGTCGCTCAGGAAGTCACTGAAACTGATCTCATCATCGCGTCCTTGGCCTGGGGCTTCACCATTGGCTTCGGCTGGTTGACGACATGGACGGCCGTGAAGCAGTCGACGCAGATCTATAGGCGACGCGGCCGCCGTGCGTTTTCGAATCCTTACCTTTGCATGATCTGGCTGGAAATTCTCGTGTGCCTCATCTTTGCTATTATCTGCTTTTTGCATTTGTTAGGCTATATACCCCCAAGGTGCGTCGTTCCCGCTTGTTCTCGATATATGGGGAACATGTCTGCAAAAGCTGCGCTGACATTGCATACCAGTTTCGCGTTTTACTTTTCTATTCGTATGTCTTTTCTCAAGCGCTGCGATAATCCAACGTGGACGAATTTGGCTAACTTGCAATCTTCAGTTACCACCTGGGCTCTTCAAGTAAGACCTCGCCGCTTGTCCACCGTGGATCAACATTAACCAGCTCTGCCAGGTCCAATTCCTCCTTCAAATCATCATCAATCGATGCTCCGTCCTCCTCACAGACACCAAGAAGGCGTGGAGGCTCAAGGTCAGCGTGGCCACCCTGATTACCGCCGTCAACATATCTGTCTACTGCATATGGATCCCTGCGCGTTTACAAATCTCGGAGCGATACATCTGGATCAACGAATGGTGGGACCGATGCGAGAAAGTCATCTATCTCCTCGTTGATGGGTGCTTGAACTTCTACTTCATCCACCTCGTCCGGGTCAACCTCATTATCTACGGCCTGACCAAGTATAAGAAGCTCGCCCACTTCAACATGTTCATCATCAGCTTCTCCCTCAGCATGGACCTGCTCATCATCACCATGATGAGCCTGAAGAACACCTTTGTTTACATGCAGATGCATCCCCTCGCGTACATCGTCAAGCTCAACATCGAGATGTCCATGGCCGACCTCATCGGCAAGATCGCCCGCGACAAGACCTCGTGCCCCATATCGGAAGGCACCTTTTCGAGCTCCACTGGCGAAGGAGTATATAATCTGGACGACTTGTCCACGCTGGAGAGTCGGAGGAGGACCATGACGGGGGATGAAGTTTCCGCTACGCTGAAATCTAGACGGGCGCTGCGGTATCACCCCGTCGACTCTTATGCGAGCCACGCCGCGGAATTTGGGGACCACAGACAACCCATCCCTGCAGCTGTATTGAGAGACCGTTGAGCTCGTTTCAGTATAACAACGAATTGCAAATATATTGGCCGGCCACCGGTCACATCACACATTCCAAGCCTGAAGCAAATATCTTGTGACGCCTACCAGTTGACTCTGCCGTTGCTCAGTAGCAGACCGAAACCACTTCGCCACCCGGTCTATAATTATCCGCAGTGATGTCCACAGAAGAATGCCAAGATGCGGGATGCCGGTAAGCCGGGCGAATACAAGCCTCAAGCTAATAATATTCCATGCTTCCCTGCTTCCCTACCGACCAACGCCCGGACACAAAACACTCTGTAAAGTTGCAAGTTGCACGGATTGCAACATACGTGGCAGCATTACAGACTCTCGCCAAGTGGCGCTTACGGTGGCTCTGCGTATCAGCCAAGACTGGCTCGATCTACATGATTGGTTTGGAAGTGGCGGATACGAAGGCGCAGAAACCATGAGCCACTCTCGGACGCGTCGAGTGGAGGTGGGATGGACCCTCGCTCATGGAGGCATAAGAGTGACGTGCTGTCTTCTCGACTTCCTCTCCGACATCTTTCTGCATTTCATTGAGCATCGCGCCATTTCATTAATATATATATCAATCAGCTATTTCCAGTCTTGTCCACGTCGAGGCAGAATGACCAACTACAACGAGTATCGAGATGACTACAAAAACCCCCGGGGAGACTACCCACCGCCGGGCGGTGCTGGGCTAGCGGATGCCTATTACAACGAAGCGGGTGGTGGGCATCAGCAACAGCAGCATCAACCACCTCCATACGGATACAATCAGGGCGACTCACGTGGACGTGACGACCGACGTGATGACCGACGAGACGATTATAACCAGCGGGATGACCGCCGGGACGACTACAACCGCCAGGACGATCGCCGGAATGACTACAACCGCAGCGATGACCGCCGAGACGACTACAACCGTCGAGACGACAACAACGGCCCCGACGGTCCCGACGGCGAGCGGGGCCTAATGGGTGCCCTCGCCGGCGGTGCAGCCGGGGCCTACGGCGGCCACACTCTCGGCGGCAAGACCGGCCACAGCAAGACCAGCGGCGTCGTCGGCGCTCTCGTCGGCGCCTTTGCCGGCCACAAGCTCCAAGACACGGCATCCGACTGGAAGGATGAGCGCGACGAGGAGAAGGAGGAGAAGAAGAAGCGCAAGGACAAGAACGACCGACGCGACGACAGCAGGGACGACCACCGGCGTCGTCGTTCCCGCAGCCGCAGCCGTGACAGCAGTCGCTCCAGCCGGTCCAGCCGTTCATCGTCCCGCAATCGTCGTCGGGACGCGGGCCCACGCAGCGGCCACTACGCCGGGCACTTCACCGCCACTTCGCGCGACGTCCGGCTCGACACGCACGGCGACTACACCCTCACGGCGTCGTGCAAGCGCAACGACGGGAGCTACCAGTCCAGCAGCATCAGCCTGGACAGGATCATCGCGAACGACGGCGGGAGCTTCCGCTGGGCGTCGTCGGGCGGACATGGTCGGGGCCCGCAGAGCGTCACGGTGCAGCACGGCGACACGCTGCGTGGCATCGGCGCCAAGTTTGGGTGTTCGTTTGAGGAGATTTCGCGACACAACGGCATCACGAACCCGGATTTGATCTATCCCGGCCAGGTGCTCCAGATTCCCGGCGGTGGTGGTAGCGGTGGTGGTGGAGGCAGGTTTAGTTCGTCGGCGAAGCATGTGCGTCTTCTTGACGGTGGTCAGAGACTGGAGGCTGAGCTGCGTCGTGATAACGGCGACTGGGTGATGAGTTCAATTGTCTTGGACGAGAGGATCAAAAACGACAACGGAACATTGGAGCTTGTCTAAAAGGATGAATGTGGGTTTTTTTCTTTTTCTTTCAGGCCAGACAGAAATTGATAGCTGAAATTGCCTTGACTAAGTCAAAACTTGCCTTTCTGCCGGTAATCCTCGGCCATGTCCATAAACGTCTGGCAATCCTCCCAAATCCTGCGTCTGTTCTGTAACCCCTTCAACTGGCCGTTCTTAAGCCCAACCGATATCCCTCTGAAGAATGCCAACCAGTCTGTCTTGCCGGGATGCAACAGCGTAGCCGGCACAGGCGCGCCTTTTAAGTCAGTGATCCCCGAGTCTGCTCTGTCGTGGAGCTCCTTGGCTGTAGTCGACGACCAGAACGAGTAGTCGAGCGATGACCAGGCTTCCCACATCCAGGGTCGTTCTCGGAGCGTCAGCGCGTGGAAGACAACTTGCGGGAGCGGCGAAAAGGACCGGGAAGCAATTCGAAGCGCTGCGATGTTGCTGGAGTCGAGGTACATGACAATCATGGTTCGGAGCTCTTGCGGCAGCCGGCTGAAAACATCCTTGAGCGGATGCTCACGACCCCCGATGCGGCTTTGACTTTCATACCCAGCCACACCATTACCCTCTCGCGCCGAATCAAGGACCTCCTGCAAGCCCACGACATAGCAGCTATTCGCAGCCAGCCACTCGCTCCCAGGACTATGCAGCCACCACTGCTCCGACGCCCCCTGGACAGCCGGATGGCGAGGAAACTCGTCAAACCTTTCCTCGACGCCGTCGACGTGCCACCAGCCCACGAGCCCCCCATAGTCGATTCTCCCATACCGATGCAGCGAGGCTCGCCGGAAGACCTCCAGGCACGTGGGGTGGAAGGGCATCGCGTAGTCGTCGATGTCCGCCTCGTCCCAGATGTACGTGTCCGCGCGGGGATCCGCGCAGTCGTGGCGAATGGGGAAGACGGTCGGAGCGTCCATGTCGCGGCTGGGCATGTAGTCGCTCAGGCCGCTGAGGAAGAACTGGCCCTCGCGTTCGAATTCTTCGTCGTCGTCTTCTGGCTGCCAGTCGCGCTTCTTCCGCACGAGGCACTGCAGCGTGTTGCATCCTCGCATCTCCTCGACCGAGATGTTGTTGCCGTTGTATCCGCCGCCGCACCAGCTTTGGCCTTTGCAATTCGGCCCCGCGATGTGCTCGAGTATATGCGTTTTCCCAATGCCTGTGAAGCGGCTGTCGATTTTTGATAGTAGGAAAGGGTTCGGGGATTCGGGGTAAAAGACCTCGTCCGAGCCCTCAACCGTTATGCCACGCCCGGCCTGACTGCTGTCCCTCGGGTCCTCGTAGCCTTCGCTGTGATCTCCGTAGATGTCACTGCTCTCACGGGGCGTCACCATGCAGCCGGGGCCACAGTCGCGGCTCGTGAAATGCTTGCTCTGGACAAACCCGCCTGCTGCGAAGCCGCTGTCGTCCCAGGCGTAAGATCGGGGTTCCCCTGCCCTTCGGACGCGGCCGATGTTGAAGCTGACGCCGCAGATTTGGCAGTAGATCTCTGAGTAGCCCATGGTGTGCGAGTGAAGATGTATGAAGGGCGTGGGGTGGAATTGGGATGAATGTTTTCACCTCGGTTTTCGTCCTCTGAGTCGGATATTTAAACTATCGACCCCTCCGTCAAATAGTGGGGCGTCTCACTGCGTGGCTTGATTGGGAAATGGCCGCATTCTTGGGACTTTAGAGTGTAGATGTAGGGTATGCGAAGTAGTTGAGGGATGAGGGTGCAACGGAGAGCTCACTGACTGGCATCAAGACTTAGAGTACCCCGGCTCCTCCCACATGAATGTTGATGGAAAAGTTTGCGTTTGTTTATTCATGGCCCTCCATGGTGTGGAAATACTGACGATAAAAAGAGCTTGACCGAGTCAGACTTTTCATTGTATAGGAATGTAACGCACCACTGACGTCATGACATACCTGCAATGCTTTGTTGGTATGAGGATTAAAACCAAAAGGGTTTAAATTGCTTCAGTCTCTGTCCATTGTATCATTGACGTGTGGAATTCCTTCCTACATCATTTGGAATCTTTCAACCTTCCATGTTCAACCTCGCCTTGGCCACATCGACACACCATCATTCTACAATCAGCAGCAGCTACATGAAACCATTTCCCTCCAGGGAATCCTCCATCCATCGCCATAGCCTCTTATCAGCTGTAAAGCATGGGTTCATCGCCGAAATTTGACTCAGCTTTCTCGCAATGGCAACCTTATCGGAGTTGACGTCCGAACTGCTGAAAGCGGCTTTCTCATGCCTTTCAACGTCATCCTGAGATATGTCGTCCTCCCTTAATTCAATGAGAAGCTCTATATTTTCCTGCCGTTGAGTACGCTCGTGGAATAGCCGAGGTATGTTCATCGGCTCGCCTCCCTCTCTTTCATACACAAGACGATAGAGTCTTTCAAACAGTTGATAGTCTCGTGTGGAAAGCATCCGCACGAATCGTTGAAAATACCACATCTGGTCGGACCTTTTCCAACAAATGGGTTCGACGTTATCGGAGCCCTTATTGAAGCCTGCTCTGAAGGCAGCAGTCAGAGACTTTGACGGTAGGTGGGCCATGTTCCTTAGGCTAGGGGTGGCAAGCAGCTCAGTGATGGGAACTGAAGATGCCGATCCCCAATCAATTGTGCAAGTGATGTTGCGGTCCTCATCAACAAAGATGTTTCCGAGATGAAGATCCGGATGGCTGATCGGGAACCCTCCCTTGTCTCCGTAAGACAGCCGCGGTATCATTTCTTCCAAGAGCTGACCAGCAATGCAGTAAGCAGGTCGATTCTTGCTGTGGTCAATCTTTTGGCCAATGGACACAAAGTCATTCCAGCGACTGGCTGCCGCCTTGAAGCTGCCCCAACATTGATATTCAGACATGTTGGGAATTGGGGCAAAAAAAGCAATGAGGGGTGAGTGAGAGTTCTTGGGCATGAGACTGATAGACTGCGGCAAGAGAGCTGAGATAAGCACCATCGTCATCAAACGGCCCGCGGTCTACCCCGTCTAGAGAGTCTCTCCACTGCCAGAAAAGTGAAGGGGAGAGGCACTCGCCAACTGTGTAGCTGCCATTTTCGTCGTCGAGGCGGTCAGTGTGATGTGGAGCCTCCCTGCGTTGACTAAATATCTACTCATTGTCAGGCATAAGTATTGTTTGTATTGAGAGCATCAATAATGAAACCTCTAGCATCACAAAACCATTGCAAGACCCGAATAGAGTACCGTTGGCAAGCTGGTCTTGCATTCATTACAGAGCAGTCCAAGAAGAGCGTAACTGAATTGAATCGCGTACGCACATAAACAACTGCCAGGCGCTGGCTTTCTTCCCCCATATATATTGTTTGCAGTCTTGATCCCTTCTGGGGCTAGGATTATTATACAGAACCAATGTGACTGCCCACCGAGTACCAAAGCAACATATTTGCTATGAGTCTTAATCAACGTTTCACTGTTCTCACTTCTTCCAAGTCAACCCCAGATACCCATACCCACCAATAACCAGCCCCGACACAAACCGAAACAAACCTATGCCAGGAACGCCCTCTTTCCAGCAAAGGTAACCATCCACGCTGCCGGCCACGACGAGCAAGGTCAAGATGGTATCGAGGGACCTGGAGTCACCCCGAAGATAGAATGTGTAGATGGCGATACCAAACATGGACATCCGAGAGCCTTGTACGGCAAAGCATGTGTGTGCCTCGGGGGACGTGGCGATGCGGTCTGGCAAGCCGAACTCGCGGATGGCACGAGCGGGCTTCCAGAAGGGGAGCATTCCACCAAAGGTGAGGGCGGTGGCAATGAAAAGAGGCGGGATGTGCCAAGGAGTGAAGCGAGGAAGTGTGGTAGTCATGTTGTAGATGGGTGCGATTGAGTATGTTTTGTTTTGGGACGATGAAGTTGGAGTGTGGGAAAACAAGACTCGTACGCCTGAATTGACTTATGAAGGAGAGAAGCTGACGTGAGATCCAATTTAGGTTAGTCTTGTGGCGAGGGTAGTTAGAGCTACTTTGTAGTCCGTACACACGAAGTAGTCTTTTTATCCGGAAACACTATCAGGGTCTGGAACAAATAAGAACAGTGGTTGCCCTAGCTACGAAGTAGCGTCCTGGCGAGAACAGGATGACCGAAGATTCCCGCTAAATATCTCCGTCGTCGGCAGCTTGGCATCAAGCGGGCCCAACAGTTTCTGCTTCAGATAGGCCCTATATCAAAGCAGTTGCAACGATTCATTGAGGAAGGACGCGTTGAAGAGTATCTGGACATGTTTGGCAAGTTCTCCAGCCTCTCTAGATCTGTTGCAGCTGCTTGTGAGTGATTTGCGATAGGTGTTTGTTCCAGTCTGGAGGCAGGGCATAGTCTAGAAAAAGATCCTCTGTGCCAGTACATGGGATCAAATGACACCCTTAGGTCTAACCCAGTGTCGTTTGGTAACACGGCTAACTCAGGCTAGAATTTCCCCAATGATTCACATCAAGGTCCAAAGGAACGCTTGGGACAACTTGTACGTCGAGATTGATGATGAGGGTCGTTAGGAACAGAGTATTGGGAAGTGGTATTGTGCTTACCCTACATGGAATTGGTGATCTTCTGCCAGGATCTTGATGACTTGTTCAAGTGTCTTGTTCTTCGAGGCATATAAATGCGGACATCATCGATTCGTCTTCTGAGGGAATCTTCCAAGAACACAGTGCTTGGTTTGGTGTGGGAGGTTGTAATGCAAGGGACACAAGGCAAAGAAGCCTAGGATGAAATATGGGCAGGAAGAAGGAACACCTCTTGAATCCTGAAACCCTCAGGCCGATCAGAGCCTCATCGACAGAGGCATAAAACTCTGACAAGATCGAGTCCTACGCCCGACGGCTCGACATTCAGAATCTGTGACGCAGTTGTCCTTCGGGATGACGTGTGCGCTTCTTCGTAAAGATCAAACACCCCTCCTGCATATTTGTGACCAGTACAATTTCTGTCATCAACCATTCAGACGGCTTTGCACTTGCCGTGTCATACGCGAGTCACTTAGCGTTGACGACCAATCGCGTCCTCGGACCGTGGAAGAGCAACTCCTGGAGCGGAGGTGCGTGCAAAGGCAATTACTCGGCGTTGCAATAAATTATTCCCAAGTCTTAGTCCGCGGAGCTTGTATCTACTTTAGATTGATACATTTATCACTGGAAAAACGACACGTCGGTGGAGGGCATTGGTACTGTGCGTAACAATGTCGGGATCTGCGGTCGAGAGCAAGGTCCCTCTGCTTCGCCACTGTGCTTCGCCACTTTGCCTCGCCACTCAATCCTCCAGTACAAACCATTCATTTGTCGCTGCGTTCTTATGCCAATCGGCTCTACGGTAACGTTGACCAAAACCCTTCACATTCAGAATGGCAAGCTCCGAGAAACAACATGACACGGCTCGCGATAGCGCGACTCCCAACAAGCCTCATCAAAAGGAATATTGGACAAGTACCTTGCCGACGAAACTCGTGCTCCTAATACCACCATACTGACCTGTACACGAAAAAGAATCGAGTAATTCGAAAGGTGCCAAGGGAAACGATGCGAACGACGTGGACAAAGACTGGGTGATCTTGGACCCGACGCAACCAAGGTACACGCACGACTATGTCCAGAAAGGACGAGGCACCGTGAGCGTTGAGATTGGAACATGGCAGCGTGACTTGTTTTTGTTTGATTGCAAAAAGACCGTGCCTTGTAATTGCGACGTGGAAAGGCAGCAGGCGGGTGAAGGCGATGAAGACGTGGAGAAACAAGGACAGAAAACCTAACCTACATTCGTCGGAACTAGTTCATGGAGTTTTCATGCCTTGCAAACTTCGATATCATTGCACACCTTTCTGCTTCGGTCGTGTGACTTATGACCCATCTCATATTTTGGTCTACTTGGAGGAATATAGAGAGGACAACTCCCTTTCTACAGTAGTAGTACTCATAGTAACAGCCCCCGAACTCAGTTCCTTCATCTTTATGCTGATCATCACCACCGCAATTTCTACCGCAGCTCATCGTTTCGCTCCCATACTTTAACGTACTTTAATGCCTTAGCATTCGCCATTGCTGCATGGAAAGACAGGCTGCAGAAGCTGTACAGAGAAAATTAATTATCGAATGTCCAACCTTTATTAGTAGTATCATCTGTCCCACTGAGTCTAGGCTTAAGCCTGCAACTAATATAGACATGGTTACAAATGAAACACTCATATATCAGTCAATGGTGACTTTCTGACGTGGAGAAGGCTCCAATATGAGACCAGGTTGTCTCGTCTTGAGCCCGAGTGCCATTGTCATATGGTGACAACGTGCTGGGCAAAAGAATGGATGCATACATAAGAACTCAGGCATAATTGATGAACTCTTTCTCCGTAGAGGGAGGAGTGATTAAAGGCGGCCATTATGCTCTAATAATTTGATGCAGCTGGCCTCACCACGCTGGGTTTATGGGCCCAATTTACGCCCTGTTTAACCATTGACAGCATGATAGTGGCCGCAGCTCTTTAACAGTAGGCAAATTGCTCCATGTTACTTGGCGATAGGTCCTAAACTGCTTTCTTTCTTCGTAACTTCGTTTCGTGACGGTCGTGTATGTAAATGTCCTCCACTAATCAATAGTGGGGGCTTCCTACACTTTCTAAGCGGTCTCGGTTGTTGGTTGAGCGCAACCGCAAACAGAACTAGGCTGCAGTGTAGCGGTGTGACAGGGTCCCGTTGGAGGTATATATACCATGTGAAGTCTGCATTCCAGAGCGGAGCATTTTTGCAGGTTTCCTTCGCACTTCCAGCCTCAACTGCGGCACAGCCAAAATGACCAAGGTCGACGACACAGCAGCGAACTCCCCTCCTCCGCCCCAAGACGAGTCAGTACACAGCGATCCTACAATTCCCGCTTGTGGTCGTGATGAGGTTATCGAAGAGGGCCGCAAGGCTTACCGGCCGGGCGGATTCCACTAGGTGTACATTGGCGATGTCTTCAATGAGAGATATGAGGTTCTCAACAAGATTGGCTACGGGGTTTATTCTACAGTATGGTTGGTAAGAGACTTGAAGAATGGGTGAGTTTGCTCTTTTGGCGCAACTTTGTTTGCTCGCTTTATTCTTTCGACTAATGACGTTATAGAGACGGCCCCGAGAAGGACTTCAAGGCTCTCAAGGTATTGAGTGCTGAATGCTATGGCCAAGGCCATGATACTTTTGAGAAGGAAATCTTGGCTCACCTACGGGAGGCGGATCGCAAACATCCTGGCTATGCGTATATCTGTCACCTTTTGGATGACTTTCAACACGAAGGACCCAATGGCGTCCATGTGTGCCTTATCTTTGAGCTCATGGGGGAAACACTTCGAAGTTTTGGGGTCTGGTTCAAAGAATTCTTGGTTCCTACTCCCTGCATGCGGAGATTTACCATTCAACTCTTACTAGCCCTGGATTACGCTCATGATCACAACGTCGTTCACACTGGTAGGTGGCGTGCTTTCGCAACCAGTAACCTACCATCACTGACTCAGGGCTACTCTTTAGACATCAAACCCGACAACATCTTGGTCAAGTTCCGCGACCATTCTCAGATAGAATCCGGCTACCTCGCAGAGGTTTCTATCCCCAAGCAAAACCGGACAGAAAAACAGTACACAGTGATACCTTCTGCACCACTCCGCAGGTTCTACTTCACCGAATACGATAGCAAGCATGTTGATGAATTTGACATTGCTCTCGGCGACTGGGGAGTGTCTAGCTGGAGCACAAGGCATCTTACAGAAAAGATTCAGCCAGTTGCCCTCCGCGCTCCCGAAGTCCTTATCCAAGCGCCCTGGGATACGAAGACGGATTGGTGGAATCTTGGTGCTGTTGTTCTTGAAGTTTATCGTGCTGTTCAAATGTTTGCCGGCGCAGTTCCTCCTGACGGACACTATGAGGTCAAGGAGCACTTGAGGGAGATAGTTGAATTCTTTGGGCCCTTTCCAAGACAGCTACTGGAACAGGGAAACCAAGACCTTGTCAGCGAGGTCTTTGATAGCCACGGGTGTGTTAAGAACGTATTGCTAACCTTTAAGCCCGGGCTGGACTCGGATTACTTCATGACCAATCTTAGCAAGGAAACGAGAGAAGAGTTTGTGTCGTTTCTCCGGGCTCTAATGAAAATCAACCCGACCGAGCGTTTAGAGACCATGGATCTCCTACGTCATCCATGGTTAGGCGCTGTGCAATAGGTCCTAAATAAAATTAGTATAGAGTAGATGAGCTCTAGAAATACCTATGGCATGTCTCTGATAAGCTCTTCATTCGATAGATCCTTTGTACGAAGGTTCAATGTGTTTGATTTCAATGGCTAGTAAGTAAGTAATTATCATTAAGCAACGTTGCTCGTTTTATTTAAAGGAAGTCTGATCTCAAGGAACTAGACTTACCAGCAGCCTTGGTCATGACTGCCAATCAATCCTTATAGATTGCAGCATATAAAATCGCCGTTTCCAACGCTACAGTATTGGTGAGGAAGGAGGTACAGTTGGCAATCAAAAGCATCGTCGAATTGCAATTGGTAGTTAGGCAGTTTCAGTCGACACCCGAGCCGAAAGAGCCCATATCAAAGTGGCGCATGCGTGAAGGGATCACGGGAAATGACATACAGGCAGAGTCGTCGAAAAACCTAGGAATGCTGACCGCCAACAAAAGACTGACCGAGGAGGCAAGTCATCAGTCGAGACAGAACAGACACAGCGCAGGAACCAGCTGAAGAGTCGTAGCTGTCAGAGGCGACGCCAAATACAAGTTCTGAAATTTTCAGGGACAACACCATTGTAGAAGATGTCGAAGTTTCTTGCGTTGTAGTCGAGGCATCCATTGTAGTAACTTTGGCTATCGTTCAAGACGCCCGTGCTGCACGGTCGTCTCTAGGTCATGGGCGAACGGATCCATATCTCAGCAGCCGAGTAATGGCCCCAAGTAGAGAACAAAGATGAACAGATCGACAATTTTTTATGGTAAAAGAATAAACAGAAACACATGGCTCGAAGATCCCTAGAACGAACTCAAGTCATGGACAAATTAGGATGAGTCAAGGAAGAGTGCGTGTACTTTCGGAGATTTCTGCGCCATCATGCATTTTGACGGATATGACAACGAGCGCTTGAAGAAGACTGCTCCAAGCAAAAGACTATGATAGAGGACGTTGTTACTTGTTCTCTTTGAACTCGTCTCTCCAAGTGAGGTTTCCTTATTGTCGCCTCAAACGAGTTCACCATTAAATACAGCTTTAGCCTCATCTCGCCGCATCCGGCGTATCTTTTAGCGATAGCAAGCTATGAAGTTCGCCTGCAGCAGTTCAGCAGTTGGCAAATAATCCACAGAATAGTCACTACGATGGCAATGCTACGTGTGGAAGTATCTTTCCCATGATCTAAGACAAAATTAACCGACTAGGACATTTCGGTGAGCATTGTAGCTCAGATCATCACTCCATATCCTCACTTGCAAAAAAGTGAAGGAAGCACAAAAAGACACACAACAGTGAGGATTCCCCGGTCGTCACCGACCCGAGTACTAATTCACCGCTTCTCAGCTTGACTAAGGGAGAGCGGACGGGATCCCGTATTTTCTAAGAGCTATGGTCGTATGTGCTAAGGTGTGATGCTCGAAGCGGTTTTGCTGTTGCGTCTTGGGAAGTTGAAGCATCTTGACAAGACGCCATTCAGCGTTCTAGAATGTTGGCAGATGAGTTTTAATTGAAGTGGATGGCCCCCTAGTTGTCATGAAAACTTTAGCGTCGTGTCAATAGACTACTTGACGGTGAGCTGTCAGTGGAACCGTAGTGCGAGTCAGTTGGAGGTATCGTTGTGGAACCCGAAAAGGTCCAACTACTTCGGATGCTGTTGATCGTGCTTCTGAATTATCTCTAAATGAGAATTAGGAGCAATGAAGTATTGTGGCATTGGAGTGGGTGACTAGCATTGTCGTGTCAATACTTAAGAAAATGCCAATTACTGTATCATCCCAATTCGCCCAGTTCCTAGTAAGCCGATGCAACGGGCAAAGACTAGAGAAAAGAGATAAGAACTCAATCATGCGTCTTTACAGAACCGGAACGAAGGATTTGTAAGAATACGCTAATTAATACATAATGTAGCCACAGAAAGCGAATGAAGCCAGTAGCGGTATCTTAATGAGATTCTCGGTGGTTTGATCAGACTTACCAACCTTATGAGAATTCCAAACCGAATCAGCGCTGCAGGCTTGCAGTCGTCAATTTTACCTCGTATGTGACGTTGAAATCAAAGTGGTAAGGGGCGACACATCTCGCTAGTAGTGGCGAAATTAATTCTCGTTGCTCTGGGGGGATGCCTTTGTTGAACTTCCCCATCAAAGATTTCATTTGACCAGCTTGCTTCATGCGTGGAAGATTTGTGAAAGAAACTGTTCCGTAGACTCTTAGTGAATCAAGTCAAATAACGCATGATGCTTTGTCACTATCCACCAGGAGTTGGTAAGCTCAATGCTTGACGGGAAGTTTCCAGGAGTACAGAGGAAAAGAAAGTACGAGCGTAGCAGACGAAGCAGTGCCATATTCGCAGTTTATGAAGTTGTGAGAATCTGTCTATGAGTCAGTATAGCTAAGTCTTGGAAAGGTAGATATTAAGTAACGCAATTTAGGACAGCACCATACAAGTAGTAATACACACTAATGCCCAATGGAGGTAAGTCGTTACTGATACCAATCCCACGATGAAACATGATAAGACCCAATGTAACAGGTCATGAATATGATTGCGTTCAAGTACGACATCGAAAGCGAAGACATGTATATTGACATACTACTGAACGAAACAGAACTCCCGACGCAGGCTCAGCCTTCCATATAGCTTCAAGTCTCGCGTCCTTTGACCCAAGACAAGCCCCCAGGCAATTCAACCCCAAGCAGCTATGTGTTTTTAGCTGTCATAGCCATCGTAACATCCAACATAGAGGCTTGATGCGAATAGAGGCTATCGGCACTTCGAACCTACGCTAAGCCTTCACGCCTACCTCGTGTGTGCGTCACTACCTCACGCTCACAATACATTGCAATGATACGACGTAATGCGATTTATAAACATAATCCGGTAGTCCCAGCTCAGCTCAGACCTAACGACACATGCCATCAAGCCGACGCAAGTAAAATCTTGGCGTCACGAAAGGCACGACTGTAGGAGTCACTGATCCCCAAGCCGTGCCCCGGTCCTCTATATCCCTCGTCCGTTTTCATAATCTCCTGGAGCGACGGTCGATGAAAAGACAAACAAGCACACAGATGTCTGTGATGATGGGAAGGGCCCGGAGGATCAGCGTGGCGGCATCACCGATGAAGAAGGCCGCCGAGATCAGACACAGCAACGTTGTGTCTACTACCACCGATAGGTATTGCTCCCTCCATTGTCCTTGTCGAAACTGGGTGAAGATGCATGTCCAGTGTACAAAAGTTGACAGAGCAAACACGCTCAGTAACAGTCCGCAAGTGTAGGCTTCGCGCAGGCTAGACGGCAATATCGTCGGCGGTCGGAGGGCTTGAGGGTTACAGGCCTATTGGGCCAGCATTCGTTAGCTTTATTTTGGTAACGCAAAGGACAGGTACACTGACTGGGAATGTCTTCCAGCATTGCTGATCCGGTGAGTTGCTTCCGGGCACGGAGGAGCTTTCGAGTAATCGTGCGAGAAGATTTGACAGAACCGTGGAGCTGCAAGCCGAAATAACTCGACAGGTGGAGCTCAAGTCGTAAAATGAATTTTGTTCCTGCTCGTGGGTTGGCTCTGTTGTCGTGCTTTTTGTCTTGGCCGATGAAATAGTCGTAGCATTGCCAATGTCGCCTCGATTGACCATACGAGCGAAGCGTCGCAAAAACTGGTGTCGGTTGTCACGTCCAAAATGTCGTTGGTTTTCCACGGGCTCAAGCAACGCGGATAGCTGCTTACCGACAAAGATCGTGGTTCTGAATTAGGACTCGGTTTCGTGGGTTCTTTCGAGTGTGTAGGATGGTGATGATGTGAAAAGTGTGGCTTCGCCCTCGCTGCCGCAGCACGACCTTGACAAGAGAAAATGGAGAGAAGGATATCAGGCTCTCCACGGTCAACAGGCCCGGCAGAGTGGGCGTTAGGCAAAGAGGGGAAAGGAGATATTGTCCAACCAGGCTCCGACACGCGGCAGACTATCTACGCCACACTGGTTCGCCATAGTCAGCTTCAGCTCAAGAGACAGTACAGAAGCTACTCTCTTTGTGGTTTGCCAAGGTATCACTCTAGTACAGTACTTAGCCTACATGGGCTCTCTCCAAGCCTCTGACGGTTAGGAATGGCCCGTCAGGTCAGGCCAATAGCCGGTCCTGCCGGTCAAGAGACGGGTCATCCATCCCGTCTATCTCGTATCTCTACCTCGTACGAAGTACTGTGCTTCGTACGCAATTCCCAACTCCCGTATTTCGCCCAAGGCAGCAAACTGGGAAGAAGGGTGTCTCAGACTCTCGTTGACGAGCGGGGGTAAGCCGTGTTTTATCCTGCAGCCTACAAAGTACGCAACGGCTAGGTTTGATCAGAACCTCAGCGAATGTCGCTTCTCGTTCATCTACGTATCTGCCGAATCAAGACCAAGGCCAAAACAAGGCGTCAGTAACCCTTGAGATTTCCATCGGCTTGCATAGAGGCAACCAAAACCTCGAGCTACTCCAGAAGTGTAACGCTCACGAATGACGGCATCCAAATGAGAGATTCCGAGTGGATAACCTGAAAGGGCAAGGAGTATCAGCCAACCACAGCTGAACATGTGGGATGGCAATGATGAAGGCCCTGAGCCACTGGAGGTTCGCATTTTGCTGTGGTTCGCATTTTGTCTCCCTACCCGAGGGGGGACGCTAGATTTGATGTGTGCTTTTTACTCCGCCGCTTGCATGACCATCCATCCGTTCAAGGTCATCATCATTCCCTTCCATCTCTCTCCCCACGACTCACCGGGCCCTGGCCTCTATCCTCCCCTGCCCTCACCCCCCCTCTAAACTCGCCTCTGCCTCTTTCTTTCCACTCCCTTCTCGCCTGCCACTTCCCCTTCTGTTCTGATTGGATGCTTGTATGTCTACACACCCCCATTTCCAGCCACAGATCCACCGATCTTGTTCTTGTAATCCTGCGTCAAAACCCATCTCCTCTCCCTTCCCCTCTTTTCTTAAACCGCCCCGACAAGCCGCATTTTAGTCTTCCCATCAACAGTTTATATATTCTCCGTTCACCTCGGTCGTGGACCGTCAACAGAGCCTTTACCACTACGCTACACTTGTCCTGCTCGACAACAAGTCTGCGACCTTGCAAGTCTTTGCCCTGGTGCAGTGCCCATTTGCTTGGCCTGTCTTTCCACCGCTTCCTTGGCGACCACAGCAGGAGTTTGCGATGACTGTGAGAGATTCGCTTCTACCGATCAACGCCTCGCTGTCAATCCTGGTCCTCCTCGCTAGAAGCCAGCAGGATCACATTCCGTGGGTACCTGCCGCGACCAGTCTGTGAGAAATATCTCCCAATGTCAAGCTCCTCCGTATTCTGACATAGGTAAAATTACAGAGCGTTGCTAGCGTGGACCGCGACAGGCTCCATTCTCCTCGCCACTCATCACCACTTTCTTCTACAGTAGGAATGCCTTTTCTCTTCCAATCCCAGTTGCCCTTCAGTTAATCCTTCACCTCTTGTCTAGGAACCGCCGGTCGATTACCGTCTCGACCTTGAGGTTCTGGGGCATTACCATTGCCGCCCTGCAGCCCCCGCTACCCGACGCCGTCCTACTCATTCCCATCTCCATCACCATCTCCGCGCTCTGCCTCAACGCGCACCACGATCGAGTCCAGACCAGACTTCCGCCATTGCCTCTCCCAGTAACCGCCAACGCTGCTCATCGCTGACTGTTTGGACTTTTTCCTGATACCCCTATCGCCACCATGAACTTCAACGAGAAATGGGTCACCCATCTGCGGAACACACAGCCCCACGAGGTTTCTTCCACAACGCAGTGCCCTTCATGCGAACCCCAGCCGCCAGACGATGAACGGATCTCGAAGATGCTACTTCAGCCAGAGACCAAGCCCATCTCTCAGGACCAGCTTGTCGCCGAGGTGAAGGGCATATATGCCGGCCTGGTCATGGTCGAAACGAAGTGCATCGAAGTTGACAACACGCAAGCATCCAACGCCAACGACGAGCAGTGGCAAGCCCTGATTGCTTTGCATCGCACCTTGCTCCACGAGCACCATGATTTCTTTCTAGCCTCTCAACATCCATCAGCAAGTGTGCCACTCTGCCGACTTGCTCCCAAGTATGCTATGCCCGCTCGCATGTGGAGACATGGCATCCATTCTTTTTTCGAACTCCTTCGCCATAGGCTACCATCATCCTCGGAGCATATGGCTACCTTCATATACCTAGCGTATAGCATCATGGCGCTGCTGTATGAGACTGTTTCAACCTTTGAAGATAGCTGGATCGAATGTCTCGATGATCTTGCCCGCTATCGAATGGCAATTGAGGATGACGACATTCGGGACCGAGAAGTCTGGACCAGTGTCAGTCAGCACTGGTACTCCAAAGCATCAGACAAGGCCCCCACGACAGGACGCCTTTGCCACCACCTTGCTATTCTTGCCCAGCCGATTGCCCTACAGCAGCTATACTACTATACCAACTCGCTTTGTGTTCCTGTGCCATTCGCCTCTGATAGGGAAAGCATTACAACCCTGTTTGACCCTGTCAGACCCTCGAGCCTGTCGCATCGGCTGCCTCCAATCGATGCCGCCTTTGTGCGAGTGCATGATATATTCTTTTCGAGAAAGTCCGAAGACAGGCTGTCAGATACAATGGATGGGTTTTTGGAGTTGGTTGACAATCACGTTAGTCGGGTCACGAAACAATGGCTCGATTCGGGGTAAGTTGTGGTCATCACCCAGTACGGCTCGACGTTAACACAGGACCCAGGTACTCCCCCAACATTTCCCTCGCCTCCTCTCTCCTGAGTTATGGAACCGAATCCGACGTCCTTAAGAGAACTATGAGTCAGCACCCTGACGAAACAGACACTTCCGTGGATGCAGCGTTGTCACCCGCCGAGAAGTTTTCTCAGGCACTTTCATTCGCAACCAAAATTTATGAAACGGTGATACGTCGCTGGGGAGATTCCAATGCTCTCCCATTTGCTCACACATCGCTGGTCTTCATCCACCACATGACGCATTTTCCAGATGCTTTGTCGCATCTCACGCAGACATTTCCCTGGAAGCTGATGGCCATTATGTTGAACAGCCTGCTTGGTTCAACACGGGAACCTAGGATGGATGGAGACTTCCCTCGTCCGGAAAAAGACAACCCTCCCAGGCCATTACCAGAGGACTACGATATGCGAGGCCTTGTGTACTGCGATGAGTACTTCCCACAACGTTGGTTCGACAATGGAACGATGGATGAAGACGAGAAGTATTTTGAACTGGCGTCGACGACTTGGAGCGAGCTTCACGTTCTGAAAGGTGCTTCATCGACCAGACGAATGAAGACGAAAAGGTTTCGGAACTTACCTCCATGGCTGATGAGCGAAAGGAACGGACCTACACTCCTATGGACCCTCATGGATATGTTCTTCGCGGTCTCAGGGCTGGTCGCGGTTGTCCTCTCACACGACTTTCTTCACTCGCACCACGACCCACCACAGTCCTCGCACAAACCCATTCGCGGGATACTGGGTCTGTCCACGTTGATGCTCACAAATTAATCTTGGCGTCTGGCGGCACATTTTCTTGGATACAAAATAGGATATGGATAGAGCCCTCAAGCTTCTTGAAGGACGGAATACGCTACCCAAACGTATGCGCCACTACATGAGTAGTAGGTATTGATACGCTGAGGTTGGAATTAATGGAGGTATGCTGGACAGAGTCCGATGCCCTAACTGGTTTCGATCACACTAGTTACCGTCGAAGTCGCAGGACTCGACTGCCTAGGAGAGAAGCGTCTTTTCATAGGATTGGCGGATAGTCAATTCTTTCTTTGTATCAATCAATACTGATTAAAATTCTGCTACTTCGCCGCTCATATATTGCTACCGCTGACACGTAAATCTCTGACATATTTTCGTAGAACCTGCGTCACTTGCGGACCTTGACAGGTCTACTTGCAAAAGCCACCATCCCAAGGATAGCAATAGTTGAATACATCTAGCACATAGCTCAAGCTATTGAGATGGTAAATTTCACTGCATGGCTCACCTCAACGATTCGTGCCTCTCTGGGCATCTTGTTTCTCTCTACGTGCCTCTTCCGTGGTTCATACCATAAATAGAGCCACCGAATGAAAGCTGATGGTTCTCCTTGGGCTCACGAGCAGCTCAGACACGTATGGTGGCTTGATAAGAAAGTGAATGCCTAACGTGCCGGCTCTTTCAACAGCCAGTTATCGCCTCCCAAAACGATTGTTTTCCACGACCACGCCCTCGCACATAAGGCAACTGTGCAAGTGTCATCAGGAAACAAGGCACCTGAGTGGCGTCAGTCTCGACCCCTATACCATTTCTTTGGTTTCACAAAGACCGATGATTGTTCTGAGACGGTTTACGGAGTTGTCTTGTGCAGTCACCATGGCTGATGAAGCCTTAGTAATACTTGCTCAATCAATTTGAGACATTGACTTCATCCTGCTTACCTATTTATCAGATTCTTCCCAGAACGCACCACAACTCAGCTCACTGCGGTTTAGCCTTGAGCATCCATCTTTGTATCGGTGTCTCTCGTCAAGGGGGCACAGCTGTAGTATCAAAATTCATCGGAAATGCCGTCATCCCATAGTTAGCTGCGTGTTGGTGTTGTCCGTATAGTGGCGGCTGCGACATCACCTGGAACCCTGACTTGACCGATTCATTCGGCCCAAACTGTGAAGGCGGATATCCATAGCCCTGTGCCGTAAACATTAACACTCCGTGCATCGGTGGTGGTGGCGGGTATGGACATGCCATTTACCTACTGTGGCCTTTGCAGTGTGTACTTCGCTCGCCCTTTAAGAGGTTCAGGCATTGCGACCTATGTTCTCCTTATACATATATATGTGTGACTGATGACGGGCTACACAGTAAGGACTATATATTGGTTCGCGTGGTAGAAGATGCAGCTCATGTTTCCCAATATTCCAAGTCTGGTTCCCTCAGATAATGGCCGGCGGCGTATACCCGCACCGCCGGCGGTGCGAATAACCGCACGTAACCTCGCGCGCCCCCGGCGGTATGGTCCCTAATTAACGATCAATAGCTTCTATAATTTAGGCCTTCAAAATCAAGGCGACAATCAACGAAGACGACGACTTCGATCACCTGAAGATGTCGGTCACACCCTCTTCTAAGGACCAAAGGTTCATTTTGAGGGGATCTTCGGATTGGCGACGCTGGAATAGCATCTTCGTCTCGAAGGCGACGGCCCTACGGCTCTGGGATTGCATCAACCCGGAAATCGTTAATCCACCGGCCTTGAAGACTCCGCCGGCCCTGCCGGCTCTGCCGGCCTTCGACCTCATGAAGGAGACCACGGGATCGCAAATCACTACAACTACTAAGGCTGAAATCGAGCTAGATCAGATGCGCCTTCTTTTGTACGATATTCAGAATCGGCATTACACTGAAGAAATCAACAACATCGCCACCCTGCAGGACTGGGTAGAGGCCACGGTCGAATCAAGGGTCTGGAAGTTCAACTGCGCGGGGCATAACCTTCAGATCGGTTATAAGAACCTCTCTGAAGCTGTTGGCCTGGACGATCACGAGGCCCGTCTCCTCGCTATCAATGCATGGAACAGCTTCTTTTACCTTCCAGCCAAGGTCCCTCGAGACCTGACGACGATGGTGGACGAATTCAAGCAAGTAATGCACGAGGTCTCAGATCTTGAGCCTGACCTAGCTAAGGATGCGACTTCCTGGTATGGCCGGCTCCAGACGCTTACTGAGCCCTTCCTAGAGGGAACGCTAGGGATCTGGAGGAGCGAACTCCATACGGAAATTACCAATAACTCCCTCTCGTATAAAAAGATTGCAAAGTTGATTCGACTGGAGATAACAATGTCGGAACTGATACGAGAGAAGACCTAAGAAGGGGTCAAAAGTGTAGGTGCTCTAGCTGGTGAAGGGGGTCTAGGAGGTTCCTCTCTCAACGACGAGCCGGTCGACTGGCCGCCTAATAAGAGAAGGAGGCAAGGTAAAAGGGGCAAGGGCAAGAGCAAGAACAGTTTATCATCAAAAGCCGGTATGTCGGGGATGTGAGCAAATCCATGCTTAGGAGCGATACTTCTACCTGATTTCAAATCAAGATCCTGCCTGGTTTCACAAGAAGTCTATAGCTACTTAGGGAAACAACAGACAAAACCCTTGCCTCTCGCTCTAGTCTTAGGGAGGAAATCACGAGACTGAAGATTAAGCTAGAAGCAAACGAGTGACTCTTGTGAGGAGCTGAAGAAACACCAAGGGCACGCTTCACCACCAAGGGCACGGTTGATACTCCGAGCCTCATACTCACTAATGAACTATTGTCGGAGGGTGGAAATGATAGAACTAGAGTGATGCCGCCCGGATCCAGTCCGAGAGGTCAAACATTTGTAAGGATCCAGGATGAATATCCAGCATTTGAAAATAAGCAGCCTTTAAAAGTCATTTGCCTTCCGTTTGCGGGATATCTAGGCCATAGGCCTCTGTCTATAGTGTTGGTATTAACAGTCTGATGGCCTGACTTCCTCAAGCGTCTATCTGCTATGGAAGGTTGTCTTATATTATGCCTTGGTTGGGCAGTTATGGGACTGGACCAAGTTGATTCCTTCCGGTAAACCATTACTTTCAACCTTAGATGAAACGTTTAATAAATCCTTAGAGGATAATAATTGGCATTATGGTGCAGTAACCTGTAGCCCCCACCACCCCTCATATTAGCGACCACAAAGGTTTTTGATGGACGAATCACCACATCCGAGTATTTTCACCGTGGCGGCCTCTGAGACCTGCGAATACGAAAAGGGAGCTATTCACAGTCCCTAGACTAGCTCATAGTTGACGTAATACCGATGCGGCTTCCACCGTGCCAAGTTTGTCCTTTTACCATCTTCTGAAGCCTGAAGTTACCACGTTCATTAGTAGTTAAGCTTGTACTGGCCCGGCTGTGTATTAAATACTCCAGTCCGCAACACTGAACTCGGTCAGTCGAGTCCTCTTAAGGCGAAGTACATGCTAGCGCTAACTGTCCATAGGTATGTTTTTGTTCAAAGTCGCCCTTAGTCTTTGCATCAGGCTTAAATCATGTCCGATGTGAGAACTGTTGCCAACTTTGGCATTTCGATACCCCCTCCAGTGCACAACTGTACATGATTCAACTTCTAAAGTGAGACCGTATTCGAAACATCGTCCACGATCTTTCAACAACACCCAAACTAGGTGCCGTCCCTGAATACAATAACGTCTGTCATCGGGTCCCTTTTCCTCTAATGACATTTTTAATTATTGCCTTGACGATGGAGGAACTCCAACCAATACTGCACTCAATAGTAAACGTTGCAGGTTGAAAACCGTATTCGTTCCCACCAAAAGACAGTCAGCTGGTACTGTCCAATGAAGAATGCGACGAGGAAAGAAAACGTTGAATGTCTACCAGGGATGAGACGCAAACTTCATAAGTACATCAAGTGGGCTCCCAGCTTTAACCAGAAGATCAGCCCATACAAGGGATCTGCCTTTAAAATTAATGACAAGGATTTCCCTGAGAAGGCAGCTCCAAGGAGATGAGGAGAAGTGGGCTTCTAATGTTACGTTGGATGATCATGAGAGATGAAAGCACTTACGACTAGGTTCTTTTTAAGGTTACAGTTCTACAACGTCACATCCACATCCCAATCCAGCGATCACATTCATGCCATGAATCCCACTGCGACCTGGATCCTTCATCATCTCCTCTAATAAATGCGGGGTATTTCGCTTTTATATACACCTCGGTACTTCTGATGATGAACGTGACATAGAAACATCCTTGCCTGCTGCTGCAATGATGGGGCAGTAAGCGTCGATTCAGCGGGGGGTGCGAATCCATGCCTGTGGGATAGCGCTGGTCGCCGACATGAAGCCGGCATTGCCGGTGTAAACTGGTCTGACTTTTCTTGATCCAGCCAGCCTAAGGTTTATGCCGTTCCTACATAAAGCGCCACTCCCGCGTACCTGTACAGAGCGTGGACATGTAAAAGGAGAAGAGCCTCCCTGCGTCTCTCTCAAACTTGTACTTCCACTTTCGGGCATACCGTGGCCATGGGAGTCAACAGCTCACTCACGAATGCCTTGGCTGCACTCGCCTTCATCAGCACAGTCTCCGCTCAGACATCCTACAAGGTCCAAACGCCTCCTCTAGACACAGATTGGACCTACGAAGTCGGCACCGACCCGTGGCCTGAGTATCCACGCCCACAGCTCCGTCGCGATGCCTGGCAGAGTCTGAATGGTATCTGGACATGGCGTGCTGCCGCTGATGGAGACGTCGACAGCCCGCCTGAACCCGGGAAGCTAGACCGCGAGGTGCTCGTCCCGTCGTGCATTGAAAGTGGCTTGTCCGGCCTGCAGGTGCTCGATGTGCATCACATGTGGTATGAGACGACTTTTGAGGTTCCGTCGGACTGGGAGGGGCAGAGCGTGCTTCTGAACTTTGAGAGCGTTGACTACAAGGCTGTTGTATTCATCAACGGCGTTGAGAAGACGACGCATATCGGTGGATACGACCGGTTCACTGTCGACATCACCGAGGATGTCAAGTTCAATGCCACAAATGATTTGTGAGTCCGGCACATCCATTACTTGCCGGCTGGACACCGTCTGATTTCTGTTTAAACAGGCTGGTTTTCGTTCATGATCCTACCGATGAAGACATCATTCCCGTTGGCAAGCAGACGCGAAACCCCAGCCACATCTTCTATCGCCCATGCTCAGGCATCTGGCAACAGGTCTGGCTGGAGTCTGCTCCAAGCGACCACATCACTCAACTGGACGTCGCTGCAGGTTCCAATGGCGAGAGTAAGTGTTACCATTGTTATTATTAACTGTGCAATCCTTAGCTAAATAATTCACCTAGTTGCCGTAACTGCGCACAGCTCTAAGGGTTCTGACCTGTCAGTCGAGATCACCGTCTGGAACCAGAACGGCACCGAGCTTGCGTCCCACTCTGGCACAGCAGACAAAGAGTTCACATTTACTGTCGACTCTCCTGACCTCTGGTGGCCCGAGTCGCCAACTTTGTACAACCTCACGGTGAAGCTAGGCAAGAATGATGAGGTACACAGCTACACCGGTTTCCGCACAATCTCCAAAGGAAAGGTCGAGGGCGTGACGCGACACCTCTTAAATGGCGATTTCGTCTTCCAGTTTGGTACTCTAGATCAGGGCTACTGGCCTGATGGCTTGTACACTCCTCCCAACCGCGAAGCTATGATTTACGACCTGAAGATGCTGAAGGAGTTTGGCTTCAATATGGTCCGCAAACACGTCAGTTAAACCTTCCTTGTTCTTCTTCCAACAGTAAGCCAACTAAGCTTCAATTATAGATCAAGGTTGAACCCGATTTATTTTACCAGGCCTGTGACCAACTCGGCCTCATGGTTATCCAGGACATGCCTAGCATGCCCGCTGATGGCTCGCGCGTTCCCAGCGCCGAACAGCAGGCCGAGTTCCAGCGCCAGCTAGAAATCATGGTCAACCAGCATAAGAGCTACACATCCATTATCAGTTGGGTAAGAAATACCGCGGGTCCAATGTTGTTCTACCATATTAACCACCTAAAAGGTTATCTATAACGAAGGCTGGGGCCAGCTCGATATTTCCCCTCCTCCCGAAGAGAAATTAACGCAGGTCGTTCGAAAACTTGATCCTTCGAGGCTCATCAACTCGGTGACGGGTTGGCGTGACCACGGTTTTGGTGACTATCATGTGAGTGTCACTGGTAGGAACGTTGTGAAACCTGTCGTTAATGAATGCCTAGGACTACCACAACTACGCTCAGCCTCAATGCGGCACGCCGTTCTACTCGAGACCAAAGACCCCATATGACCCCGAACGTATCGGAATTGCCGGCGAGTATGGCGGTCTAGGTCATAACGTGTCCATCGAACAGTAAGAGCACTCCGTCATAAGCGTGTTGCAATACCCACTAACTTGTATTTCCCCAGCCTCTGGAACGTCAAACAGGCCATCGACACTATTGAGGAGACGTATGAGATCAATTTGAATCTGGAGTCTTACAACTACCGCGCCTCGACCCTCTTCCGAGACATCCGAGAGCAGACGGAGCGATTCGCCTGTAGTGGTGCGGTGTACACACAGACCACTGACGTCGAGGGAGAGGTCAATGGACTGTTGACCTATGATCGTCGAGTCCTGCGACCAGACCTAAAGCAGTGGCAAGATGATATCAAGAGTGTTTACGAGGCTGCAGCCTCTCGGGGTGGAAGGAAGTCGCCGTCGAAGAATAAGCAATCGGCAGATTTATAGACAGCAATTCCGACTACTCAACTACCCATAAACAATCAGCTAAATGCGCTACCCTCAGCCTGCTTAACCCCATCCATCATTCGCGCAACCCGCCAGGGGAATGTGCTTTTCTGCTGTAGTAGGAACTTCAGACATGGCTTCCTTGGAACAATTTGCAGCTTCGAATATTTGAATGTAAAACAGTGAATAGCAAGACATTATATGCTGACGAGGAGTCAGCAACGATTACCAATCAAGTCAGGGTTATTCAGCACCAAGTTCTAAAGAAACATTTGGAACCTGCTCGTGTCGTTAGATTTCACTCTTTTACATAATGGACACCGTTGCCCAGTGCCCAAGGACTTTGTACCCTCTGACAACAGCGGCATCGAGAGGAACGGCAACATAGTTAGCCACCAAGACTCTGGATCTTCGGCTTGGACAGATGAAGGCAACGAACCATCCACAAAGCCACCAGGATCAAGTGACAGGCCTTCATTCGACTGCCCGGACTGCAAGAAGACGTTCACAATGTTGCAGGGTCTTCTACAGCACTACACCACGCGTACGACCCCGTACAACTGTATCGTTGTCATTAGGGCTGATCACTGATGGCTCACGCGTAGACTACGGGCGCAATGAGTTTTCCCAAATTCTGCTCCACCACATACTAAGCAAGCAAGTATATAACCCACAAATGCACATCCGAAGGTCCAGCAATCAGCAGAGATACGGCAAGTATTGAGAGTTGCACAAAGTCAAGCGACGAGTGAATGTTATATTAGATGAGTAGGTGTTTAGCTAGGTATACCTAGCCGGACCCGCCTCACCCAGACCATCAACTTCGTCTACTGCTCTTGGAACTCCTGCAGGACGTCGATTCTGGCAACTTCGCCGAGCTTTTGCTGCAGTTTTTCGGCGAGCTCCTCAGTACCCCTTAAGAGCGTCAGCGTCCAAGCTTCATTGAACTAAGAGTGCAAAGGTGGCTACTTACTTGATGATGTACATGGGGGGATAGATCAAGGGAGAAGGCAAGAAACCGGCCCCGTCAGATGTCTCAACGAGTCTGCTGGAGTGTAAGTATGGCAATGGGCAGCCGTATCTGTGCTAGTCTTACTGTCGGATCGCCTCCTCGTCCAAACCCTGGCCGGTTCTGGTTCGAACTTGGATCACGTGCTGGAACGGCCGTCTCAATTAGATGTGTATAGATATTAGAACGAGGACTCGACTTACAAGGGACATGGTGAATGATGTGTGGCTGGCTTTTTGATGTTCTGCTTGGTGTGTGTTGCTTGGGATAGTGAAGATTGAAGTTCCAGTCGACGGCAATGGGCTACTACTTATAGGTGATCAGTCTCAATATCTCAGTGAGTACGTCATTGGTATCTCGTAGAGGGAACCAACACCATGTGCGACATGGCATGGAATGGGGCAAACACAGGATGGTCCGATGTGGAACCCTGCCTACGAATGAGCCGAGACCGTCAATCATAAGAGCCGACGGAAAGATTGGCCCAAATTAATCATTTGTGACTCTCTTCAGGGAGGCCTTTGAACAGCGAGGGAGTTCATCTGCCGTGAATGGCCTCACGCATGTTTGTCTTTGATAACAGACACATGAAGCACGAGTGGGCTCGCCGACGGAGCGCATGTTTCATTCGGCCCGATGCTGACCAACCATCAACAATGTAGCAAGCGGGACGATGGTGCCATTATTTGTTCAACCCAAATTTCTCAGACATCAATCTCATGCGATCGTTGCGGAGAGTTGGATTTTCGGCTTGGATATTTGCCGAGTCTGTTGGTGGTTCGTGAACTTCGCCTAAATTTTGAACTCAGCCTGCCGTGTCAATGTCAACGCCGATTGTTTCGTCACGGCGCGGGGGTCTGTCGCACTCTCCCTTGTGATACATAGTAGAGTATATTATTTCTATGTGTATTAGCCCGTACTTTGTCAAACTCTGGGCTTCTCCTAATTGACAAGCCTTACCAGAATGTCTCGAGATTCTTCGACATGGGGACTGCTACACCCGAACAAGAGGTCGAATATGAAGGACAGAAAAATGTTTCAGGTTAGGTATGGCGCTTCAATTTTCAACAGGGCTACGTTTGTAAGGAGATTACCCAGATAATTTTCATATACAGGGAGACAAATTAGATGGAGTACTTACTGTATGGTCACCGGATTAGAAGAGGTTAGCATGAAGTTCATATAGACGTAGAGCCTAAACAGATAATAGGGTGAGATGAGTGTGTTAAGGAAATATGGAGGGGATGCGTTATAGAAACACGCGGGACATTTATGCTTTCCAGAGCATCAAAAACTAACAGCCTCCGAGCTTAAGATTATTTCAAAGCACTTAGACAGAGCCGAGTTTGTTCAGCTGGTTCATCCCTTCACAAGACGAATCAGCCTGAGACGTGGAATCGAGGGCAAGGTGACTTTCTGGTGCTATGGTTTCACAGTTTCGGCTATAAGGACCCAAATGCTCTCCGTACCAAGCAAGCACCACATGGTCGCGAACTACCACCGATAACTCATGGATCAGGATTCGGCACTTGGCCAACATCACCCAGCAATAGCGCGTCATCTGGTCTGTCGGCCCGTTCGAGAGTGCCATGGTGATTAGAAAAGAAGGCGCATTCAGTGAGCTCAAAGATAGACAGGCCGAACAACATGCCGTGGAGTCCGAGGATGTCGTCGTAGCACGACCCATGCAGAAGCTTAGCAGCAGCTCGGCTATCTTGTAGGCTATAAGCGATACGTCCCAGTTCTCCGGAGCACTTTAGGTTAGAGCTACTCTCAATGTAGTCATAATGTGATCTGGTGCTACGAGGTATGAAGAGCGTATGTATGACAAATTTCAGAGCGCAGACAGACAGCCGACATGCAAGGTCGAGTGGGCTAAGATCTGATGCATTACCTAAATTTGTATGAAAGCTATGGTTGGCATGTCGACTTGCCAAACGTACTAGACAACCCTCGTACCGACGAGGGTGGAGTACGTCACTGCGGTAGAGTGATGCGCCAGTCTGGGCTACGATATGATTTACATGGTCGCTTCTCGTTCCACTGGAAAGCAAAGGCTACTGATTTGTCAGCGAGCTGTTCGAGCGCAAGCGTGGTGATGAGGTAGCAATGCTTTTATACACCGCTACTTATAAATCACACAGCCCCTTCGTGTCTTTTCAATCCGAGTTGCATGCAGGAAACAGTGCTGCCCAGTTAGTCCGTAGCCTGGCTGTCGATCGGTTATCTGAGGACGAAAAGGCAGTAATTAGAGTTCTGGATCTGCAACTCATTGTCAAATTGGCCCATCCCGTGTTTCGCCCGGACTGTCGGGCCATGTAAGTTCCCGAAACCGAAACCGAGATCGACCTCCTCTATGGACTTGATGCAGGCATGTAAAGCAGGCCAACTTCCATGCCGTATAAATCCGGCTTCCCGCAGTTCCTCTTAGCTTTCTTTAAGTGGGATACCTTTACGACCCAACTTTCAGAATTCGCAAACCGTTTCTTACGCTGGAAAAATGTCTGACAATACTGTAGTTCTGATCACAGGCACGAACAGAGGTACGTTTGAGTGAGAGTCTTATCTCTTTTCTCAATGCAGCAGAAAATTGCAGCAGCAATATTCCGTGCCCTACCCATACTGAGTAACTCGCAGGTATCGGCAAAGGCCTCGTCGCGGCCTATCTTGAAGCCCCTGGCAATACTGTTATTGCCACTGTCCGCGATGTGTCCCATCCAAGCTCTCAAGCTCTTCAACAACTTTCAAAAGGTCTCGGAAGCGTCTTAACCGTCATTCAAATGGATTTGGACAGCGAAGACAGTGTGAGAAACGCTGTTCGTAGCCTAGACACCTCCAAAATCGACATCGTGATATCCAACGCTGGCATCAGCCAGAATTTCGACCGGCTGATCGACGTAGACACGTCTGTGCTACACCAGCATGTCAAAGTCAACGCTTACGGGCCGCTGTGTCTCTTGCAAGAGACACTAGCACTCCTGCGGAAGGCGAAGGTGCCTAAGTTCATCACGATTTCCAGTGGCGCTGGGGCGACATCGATCCTGGAGTACCTGCGAGAGCAGCCTATGGGGGTTTATGGTGCATCTAAGTCGTTGGTCAATCACTTGATGAAACGGCTATCCCTCGAGATTGATGATGTGATCATCTGGCTTATGAACCCAGGGTAAGTCAAAGCTCAATGCCCCGGCTTCAGTCTCGCGTACTAACGTTTTGTAGATGCGTCGAGACCGACATCGTGAAGAATTCTCGGAGCCATATGAAGCTCCCAGAGGCCATCACGGTTGAAGAAAGCGTTGAAGGAATTATCAAGATTGTGAGTTGCCTAGGATCTAAGAAGTGCCCTTGTCTAATTTTATTGTAGGTTAGTGAAGCTACGCCAGAGACGAACGGGAAGTTTCTGAACTATGATGGCAAGGGTTTACCCTGGTGATTAAGGAGCCAACGCTGTGCATTACGAACTGCCTTCCGGTGGAAAATGATGCTGCAAGGTGGATAGGCAGGATGACTAAATTTCAATGTCCCGCTTCATGATTTAGGTTGTTTGGGGAAACAACTATCATTTTCAACGCTTTGGCTTTTTAGACACGATGACTCCATCTTAAACCATTCACATGTCTTTCAGGCTATCCCTTTGACTGTCGTAAGCCTCCACCTCCGTATCGAGCCCCACATTACGGAAGGCCATAGGGACCAATATCCCAAAATTATTTTTTGAGCACTTTTTCTTACTATATTAACCCTAACTATATACCCTAAGTCCTTTTAGTAGCATATAATCTTATATATTATATTAAGATAAAATACTTTATAATAGGGGAAGAATTATTAAGCCTTAATATTATAAGGTTTAAGTATGGCTATAAATAGTCATATATAGTTATATCTTATATTCTATATTACTTTTACTATAGATATATCTTCACCTATTTTAATGCCATTCTGCCCTATAGACTGCAGCCACTATGTAGATATTTTTAAGAAATTTGCTAGAGCTCTTTTCTGCCTAAACTATACATAATGGCTTCTTATAACCTTATTTTTAACTATTCTTCCCATCCTAATCTTTATTAATATAATACTTAATTTATCCCCTACTTAAGTAGAGCTATAGGGCAATATAATGATAATTCCTTCTATATGAACCTAACTGAAACTTAATACCTACTAAACCGCTATTATATTAGCTATTAAGAGTTAAATAAGGAGTATTATATCTACAAGCAATATAACTATAAAAGTCATTAAATTATATGCTTCATTTTAATCTTATAATAGCTATTATGATATAATTCTTAGCGATATTAAAATACTAGTCTACAATAAGTCAGCTAATCTCATTAAGAAGCATATAGGAAGCATTAAGGTCGTACTGAACGCTAAGTTTCCTTCTTATACTATAATAATTAAGTTTATTATTAAGCAGTATGATAAGAAGCTTGCTACAAAAGAATAGAAGATTGTCCATTCTATTATAACTTAAATAGCTTCATTTAGCCCTATTAAATTTTTAGATATTATATATAAGATGACTACACTTAGGGATTTTTTTAGGATTATTAAGATCCTACTAGGTAATAAGTGCAAGTTAGTAATATTATGCTTTTAGTATTTTAACATTAAGTTAAAGCTTAATTTAAACTTTATGATACTATTAAAGCCCATTTATGGCTATAAGTGGGCTATTAATAGTATACCTACTGATATTAAGTCTAATACTCCTACTAAGTATCTAACCTCCTATAGAATTAAGTATAAGTATATATCTTTAAGTAAGGAGATTAAGGCTAAGATTAAAATAGAGGTTAAGATAGAGGTTAAGGGAGGGAATTAAGATGAGATTAAGGTATAGCCCTTTAATAATAGTAGTAATAATATTACTAACTTTAGAACTATATTGGATAATATAGCTATAAGTGATAATAATAAATAGCTAGAGGGTCAAGCAGACTTAGTTATAAAGAGGGAGCTTCTAGTTTGACTTAGTAGGGGGCAGAATAAAAAGAGGGATTAATTAGACTTTAAATTATAATAAATAGTAATGTACTTAGTTAAATAGCTAATTATTAATGCCCCTATAGTTAATAACCCCTTTATTATTAACCTCTAATAAAATTAATATAGTATTAATATTATATATGGCTAGATAATTATATATGTAATTAATCCCTCCTATAGATATGTCTAAGAGTGCAATTATTAGTTATAAACTGCCTTTAATGTAATCCTTTAGATAGGCCTATAAGAGTAAGTATACTAAATATTTCAGTCGTATAATTATATTAGTAGGTAGATCATTGTGGCTAGTAAGAATACTATTGCACATACTAATCATATTAGCTGGTAAGTAAGCATTAAGGTCAATATAGTCTTCTTTAAAGATATTCTAAAGGGTCTATAATTAGTCTTTAAGAATAATCTCTATAAAGCTCTTTACCTCCTTTGCCTCTAGCTAGAAGTATAAGGTCTAAGGCATACTAAGTACAATATGTAGCTTATTATGCTATTTGCAAATATAGTGTACATTCTAAATGTATATAAAGTTAGCAAGCTTTTCTTATATAATTAGCATAAAGAGGTAGAGCATTACAATACAGTTAGATAGAAAGTCATTTGAGAATTAACTAGCTGCAGTAATCTTACTAAAGTAGTCCTAGCACTAGGTTAATATATGAGCAAATAGAGCAATATAGTTATATACCTACTAGAACTTAGCCCTACCTCTACTTAGTTAAAGCTACTAACTCTTAATCTTCTTATTATGCATGCTTTTACTATAGATCTAGCAATTACTAAAGTGTATATCTTAGATTAAATTATCCTATATGCAAATATATGTTTTCAAAAGGTAATAATATGCTCTAGCTATAAGAATTATCTCCCTACTACAGTTAGACTAAATAATATTTAGTATAGTCTCTTATTAAGAGAGAATATTAAGATACTGCTTAATAATACTTTATGACATACTAGATGATATCCCTATGTAGAACTACATAATGAACCATAAGTATGTATTAATTAAAGTATAGATCTTAAACCCTTAAGCCTTCAATTTGTCATATGCATTAAGAGACTAAATAAAGTTAGGGCCTAAAGCAGTCTACCCAGTTTAGCAATATCATATTGTATTCTACCGTTTGGTAATGTTCGTAGGGGAAAAGTCATAGAAGCATGAGTAAAGGGCTTAGCAGCTTAAGATATGTTGATTCTAGTGAATATATATGTAGAGATACATATAGCTATAGGTTTCAAGCTTAGTATGCAATTTAGCCTTATCTTTAAAGAAATAGTACAATTTAACTATATATTCCTATAGCATCTCTAGAGTTTAATGCTACTAAAGCTTAAGCTTTTGCCAAATATATATAAGGCCACTCTTTATAATAATAAACCCCTTAGAATATAACTATAGAAGCATAAAGTAATCATTTAAGACCTTATTATAAAATAAGTCTTTAATCTACTTATATAAATATTTAGAATCTTATATAGCCTACTATATAGAAGTATTCTATTATTATAGGTAATAATAAAGTATTATATAGCTTATAATAATATAGAAGTTAGCATTAAGGCGCTAAATAATCTACTATATAGGGAAGTTATTATTGGCTTTTTATTATTAAATTTAAAGGCAAAATGCAAATAAGTTAGTTAAAGGGCGGCCTACTAGTATATTAAGTAAGGTATAACTATATATTATAATATAGTATTAATAATAGTAAAAAGAAAGAATAACTTTAGGTATAATTTTTCATTAATATTAACTATATAAGAAAAAAAAGGTTAGGAAAAATAGAGTATATATATAGCAATATTGCACTAATTAATAAAATATAAGATAGAATTAAGTTAGCATATTAAATATTATAATATAAAAAAAAAAAATCTTAAGTAAAAGAAATTCAAATTAAACTATCAAATAGATATCTTTTTTTCTCTATATACTCCCATATAGTAATAAACATAAAGATATTTTATATTACTATAAAAAGTATAAAATTTAGACTTTTCTTTATATAATGTAGATTACTCTTTTAAAAAAAGAGATAGAAGAGTAAATAGGCTAAAGGAGGAATTAGTATAAGTATATATAGAAGCATATAGGATAGAATAATACCTTAAGACTTCTTATACTTCTCCTTCTTGCGATTAATAGCCTTAGAAAAAATCTTTATAAGTCTTAAGTATATCTTGCAATTAATGCCTTCAAATAGGTCTATATTATCACTTTTAGACCCCTTATTATTATTATTGCTAGCCTTATGCTTATACTTATAAGCTAAAATTAAATTAATATAAGAAGTCTAAACACTACTATATTATAGAATATATACCTATAAAGGAGCAAGTAGCTTTAGACTGATTTTAGTTGCAATTTTTATATAAAGTGGTGCTAAGAGCAATAATATAGCCCTTAAGGGCCCCATTATTTTTTATATACTTTAGGCAGACCTCTATAGTATATTATTTAATACTATAGAGATATTAAAGCATTATATTGTAATTCTAGCTACTATTAAAGTTTATCTTATAGGGGGTTTTAGCTAACTTCTTAATGTCCTTCTTCATGCAAACATAAAGTAGGTATAGGTTTTAATATAGGTTAGTATATAGCCATATAGAACAATAAGGGATAATAATAATACCTCAGTTAGGATAATGAACTCTTAGCCCTTTATAGTATTGCTCTTCAGTGCGTTCATAAAAGCCCAGACAGTAAGCTTTAGGTTCAATATTAGCATATCATCGCAATATAGGAAAGTATAGATCTAGAAGTTAAGGAGGATTTCTAGGAGTAAGGCAAATATATACTCACCAAAATCCTTATATATTGCCTCATTTAGGTCTACATTAGGCTTAGGGGGTGGGGACTTAAAGGCTAGAGTTTTCTAGCCCTTCAAGCTTCTACCCTTACTAGCCATTATGATCATAATCAGTTTGAGGGTAGGCATATAGGAATATATAGTTTTAAAATGCTCTATTTAGTAGTATATAAAAGGAAGGAAATAATACATTCTTATGGTAAATATTAGCCTACTAAAGCGTATAATTATAGAAACTTAATATCGTAAAGTTATAATATTATGCACCCTAAAATAATACTTATAGCTATAAGAATCTATAGGAGATTAAATCGCAATGCAAAATTTATAGCTATAGCATTATTTAAAGCTAGAATAAGGGGATTCTAACCTTCTAATATGTAATTAAAGAAGGAAGAAGAAAAAGAAGAGAAGCTAGCAGCATTGAGGGAAGGAAATTATAGTGAGGTATAGACCTTAAAGTGAGTGTACATAACTTTATATCACCTTAGCGCTACTTATTAAGCATATTTAACTAAAATATATAATATAAAATGGGGTCCTAGGGTACTATACGGGAGGATGCCCACATTAAAAAATAATTTTGGGACATTAGTCCCTATAGCCTTCCGTACATATGACCCCCGCTAAGGCTGAGGTACATAGAGTGACTCCGAGCATTAGCAAAATCAACCCCGCCTAATTCATCATACAATTCATTCTGTGCACTCTTATGGATTCCTAACCACCCTCCAGCCAAGCAGTCAATGCATATGATGACAATAGCTTCATTTGTATTGATGACAGCCGCCGCGAGCAGCCGGCTGATAACACCTGCCGGCCGATACATGATCCGGTCCGGGATCGCGGTTACAACTTCGAGCCGATGGACCTTCCAAGCCGGGTCTTCGAGATAACAGCCCTGCCCCCAGAGCCGCTATTGCTTTTCCAGCAATTCCTACCTATTTCCCTAGTGGAATGCTGGGTCCGTTATACCAACAGCTGGGTCAGTCACCGGCTCAAGCAACACGAAGATGGCAGCCACAGATTGAAGCCGCAGTCTCGGCTGTTAGCTTGGAAGCCGACCTCTGTTGCAGAAATCTACATATGGCTTGCGATCTTAATGTATATGAGAATTCATAGGGAGCCACAGATTGAGGACTATTGGAAGACTTCCGGACCGAAGGATCAACACCCTATCCATCCAGTGATCAAATGGATGCCTTATAACCGCTTCCAGCTATTATCTCGGCATCTTCACATCTTTAACTTTGCAACTATTGATCAGGACCCTGATACAAGCTTCTATGGCCACACCTTTATCCGGGTCAACACATGGTCTAACCACATACAGCATACGTCTACCGTTTTCTACACACCGGGCACATCTATCGCTATAGATGAGTGCATGGTCTGCTTTCTCAGAAGGTCCCTAGAGACAATGACTGTCCCTTCGAAGCCAATTCCCACAGGGTTCAAAGTCTAGGCTATTGCCCAACGAGGCTATTTTCTGCAGTAGATTTAGCACCGGCCGGGCCGGAAGTTCAGGCCTGTAGGGGTCCGGCCGGCTCGACAGCTACAGCAAGGGACACAGCTACAGCAGAGCCGACACCAGATACGAGAGAGAATGATCCATCTGAACCCGACCCAAGCTGTGGTTGTTGCTCTAGTAAATCTACTACCGGAGTCCACATACCACATATTTCTCGATAACCTATTCTCTTCCTGTGACCTCTTTCGCCGGCTCCAGCAGTGTGATCGCGGAGCTACCGGCACAGCCCGCAGGAACTGTAGCATCTACAAGCCCCTTGTCAAGCTCAAAGCTACAGATAACACAGCTGCCGGCAGCCTCAAATTCAATGTCATCAAAGCTATCCCTACAGCTGACAATAAGGTCAACCAGGTAGCTTGGAAAGACAATGCCCTTATGTTATTCCTGTCAACTGTGTTCAGGGGCGATGAAAGACTGGACCGCAAGAGGAAAAGACCGACAACAGACCAAATGCAAGCACGGCCAATACAGCGTTTTTTCGGTGATGAGCCTGTCAAGCTGTTTTCGATCCCATCTATCGCTGCTATCTACAATGATGAGATGAACGCTGTAGATCGCGGTGATCAGATGCGAGCGTATTGGGACCTTGACCGCCGTGTACGTAGGGGCGGCTAGAAGGCCCTAGCTTGGGACTTTCTGCTAGAAATAGCCCTCATCAACAGCTTCCTTTTACAATAACGGGGGCAGCCGCAATGGAAGCCGGATAACAGCCAAGGTGACTGGCGGCAGCGGCTTGTGGATAGCATCATTGAAGCTTATGCACCACAGACGCAGTCAAGGAAGAGGTTTCGCACTGAAGACGAATTTACGCCGGTATCACAGCACATTCAAGTCCGTAAAGGAAAATCTGAATGCCTTGCTTGTCAAGGCTTCCGGCTAGGTCAGCCTCGGTCTCGAAGATCAAGGACAGCATTATCTACAGTGAGCGGCAACAGCCGTAGGGCACCGCAATCACGATACCGCTGTCAAGAATGTAATGTAGCTCTATGTAGACTTGGCAATTGCTAGGACTTCTGGCACCACCAAAATTAGGTGGGGATCAATGTACCTTTGATTTGATGCTCTCTGGTTGGCTGGAGCCCCTTGCTCGATATGGAGGTGGAGGCTTACGACAGTCAAAGGGATATGTGCAGCCTTCAATTCTCGATCTTGCCATCCAAGTCTTCAAGTGTTGTAGAACGATAGCTGACCTGTAGTTGTTGATGGACCGGGGTTGTCGGCACTTAGATGGGCCGACATCCCGCTCCACACCTGATTTGTAAGGTCACAGGGATGGGCCCCTCTCCCCGAAGGGACACATGTCGGGCGCAGCCCCTAACTTAGTTACTTAGATATACACGAATACAGCAATATTGCTACTATTATTAAGAGTAGTACATGTATCCCCGATTTTTCTCTGTTGGATTTCACTCTTTCGCATAATGGACACTGTCACCAGGGCGTTACACATTTAGGTTCTATGGCGGCTTAAAAAAAAACAGCACTCGTTTTCAGGTTTGAATTCACAGTACCCAGTTCTCAGCTCCCCACAGTCCATCCCAACATCTGACAGGGCCCGCGCGTGCTTATTTCTTAATTAAGTGACCTGTCAAGTGACCCGACTTCTCTAGCTCTCCAATAATTCCCGTCATTCGTAGTTTCGCATTTGCGGCTGTCAGTGGTGTCCCAAAACCGGGGGGCGCCAAGGGGCCGTTGTGTTCGGACGGGGCTGCAACTGACGGAGCTCTCTCCGCGCTGGGCCGACAACAGCTATTAGCAAGACAGCAAGGCATGGTGCTGGGTTATCACACTGTTGTTCAGTACCTGGGTGCGTCGGAGATTACATGTACCCAGCCGGTTGGCTTGCCTGCCGAAGAGGTGCCATCACAACCTGTATCTGTATATATAAGTCAGTCGCACTAAAATAGGTGGAGAGACAAAATAAGCCGATCAAATCTTGCTTGTTCTTTTGTGATGATGTGTACGACCCACCAGTTGACTTATTTATTTTGTAACCTAATAGCAAAATATTAGGGTGACAAATAGATACAGAGGTGACGAAGGCATAGGTGCGCCAGGGTGTTTTTGCTTCAGGCCATCGACGCTTTGCTGGACCCGGGAGGCATTCGACGATGCCATGTGGAGTCTGGCGCCCTCAGCGAGGGCCCTGTCGGCAACGCCGTAGCCGATACTAGACGAGCCGCCGATGACGAGGGTGCATTTGTTCTTAATCGCAGACATCTGTAAGTGTCGAAAGAGTCGGAGATAATAACGGGATAAGTGATGGTAATGGATGTTGCGAATCAGCACGAAGCTACAAGGGACTGACCCCGTTCCACCCTTTATACCTCTCCCCCTCCCAACTGCATCCATGTCAATCCCGAGACGTTACCTGCCGTTGAATTTCAGCACGTCGTTCCCACTTTCGTCTCTTGCAAGAACAATCTTAGAAAAGAACCAACTCCTCTCCGACATCATGGCATCGAGCGAAGCTGTTTCGATCACCTCCCACTCAGCTTATCCTTTAAGCGTCCAAAAAGGCCCTACTCCTCTGCAGGTACTGGGAAAATTGTCATTAAGAATGCCGCCGTCTCTATCGTCATTTCACCCCTGTGATGACACTCCAAAGCTGCTTCGTGTTTAACTGTTCTGCTAGAACCCCGTCGACTAGAAGATTCAGTATGTCCCTAATTCTCGTTTAGCCACCTGATAATTACTGGGTCAATCTAATACCGCACAAAACTAACTCGGGCTATCTGTCGACGTACCTCTTCAACCTGGGCGAAGAAACCGCTGGCTTCGTGGAAGAGGTTGGTGCCGGTGTCACCTGGTTCAAGAAGGGGGACAGGGTTGTTGCATAAGTCCATCTTCCTTAACAATATCTCCTCTCCAAGACCAAATGCTCACTTCTGCGTCGAGGCAGGCACTGCCACGGTCTGATGACGGGAAACTCTGCCAACTCGGATTTTTGCACCTACTCAGTCGCCACTAGTGCGTTGGCATCGCCCATCCCTGACTCGATGAGCTTCGAGCAGGCCGTTGTCCTCCCGCTTGCCATCTCGACGGCCTGTGTCGGATTGTACCCCGAAGACCGCCTGAGCCTCCCGCTGCCTTGGGCCACCAAGCCGGAGAAGAGTGGCAAGACCATCTTGATCTGGGGCGGTGCCTCCTCCGTGGGCGCGACCGCCATCCAGCTCGCCGTTGCCTCAGGCGTGACCGTCATCACCACGGCTTCCCCCGTCAACCACAAGTTTGTCAAGTCGCTCGGTGCCGACATTGTCTTCGACTACAGGTCTTCCAATGTGGTTGAAAACATGGCTAGCGTTCTTCGTGAGATGGACTTGATCGGCGTCTACGATGCCATCAGCGAGGACTCCAGCTTCGATGCCGTGTCGGCGATTTTCGACCGACTCGACAAGAAGATACTTGTAGCCAGCATCCTCCCCTATAACAAGATCACGGATCGATTCGCTCCTGTGTACGGTGAGCGTTGGACTGGTTGCCCCATTTGCGTGTGACAACGTCGCTAATACTACAGTGCAGTTGTTGCCTTTGCCATTATTCAGGAGCCCAACTAGCACATCGAATGGATCTGGGAAAAGTTCATCCCCGAGGCCTTGCCCAATGGCTCGTTCCAGGCTAAGCCTGATCCCTTGGTGATTTGTCACGGCCTGAAGGATATCCAGACCGCTCTTGATGTGCGGCGCAAGGGTGTCTCGGCCAAGAAGACCGTTGTCACACTTCGAAGTAGAAACGTCGTAGTATCCTAGCTCTAAGGATTGTCCCATCTCGTTCAAGCCAAGGCTTTCCCAGGCATGCTACTTGTTCGTGACTTTTACACTTCACTCAGTTGACTGTCCCAGGTGACATGAGGGAAAGCGACTTGCAACCCGCTATTGGCGATCGCCAATGCATGCTACTGACCATACATTCCGCCACTGGGGGTCCATAGCTTGAAATAGACACTAATGCGAGGTACTGACGTGCCATGCAAGCTTCTGACGGGGTCCACTGCACCCACTAGCGATGACATTTAGTTTAAGAGACGGGCCGAGGCTTGCTAGAGACGCTACAGGGTACGCGATTACGAGTGCAGATTACACGGCTAGAACGGACGAGAAATGTCGGCGAAGAACCCCAAGGAAAAGGATAAAGAGGAAACGAGCTTACAGATCACCTTTCTACACTTACAGCCACGGCAGAATATATGTCAAGAGCCAACGTATTGTCCGCCTCTTGTCCGAGTTCTTACATCCCGCGAGCACAATCCATCAACGTGAGCTCTATCGAAACCAGCTGGACCTACCTATCCAATCCCCGGGCATGCAGCGCACAACTCGCTACCGACCAGCCCGAGACCTACGCGTCTTCAACTGAGCGTAAGCCGCCACCCTTGGATTGACATCCTGCCATGGCCAGAAATCCGAGACAACCTGCTGTGGCACGACGAGGAATCTTACGACAGCAAGGAGCTGTGTCGTGATCTGAGAGGCTTTCTGGCCGTTGCTTTTGGCTGCAGGGGCATAGTTACGTGGGGAGATCCGTGGGACTCGAAGCGGTGGGAGGTGACGGAGGTGTTTGCAGCCAAGTGGTCGTGGGTTGTCGAAGATGGGGTTTTAGGATAGTGGGGGCGCTGGAGCGAAGGTAGGCCGTTGTGACGCTACTTATTTCCTAAGTCGAGAAACCGGTACCAAGTCGATGTATACTTGCAATGCCCTATTGCCTTGGACCATGGTGCTGGGCGTTTGCACTCTCGACGCCTCCGCATGGGAGTCTGGTGAACCCGAAGATGTTGGCCATCATCTGTTTTGGGCCGGTCTAGGTAACGCTGTACCACCCCATCTTACAGGGGACTCCTCGTCAACTTCTTCGATGCATGTGGAAGTATTTGCTTCGGTACGTGGTCGTCGTCCGAGGCATTGTTTGTCGGCAATGCATCAATCCCGCCAGCCTTGTGACCGATGGGCTTCCATATTCGATTGCCAGCACAGCGTGGACAAGTGGTGCAAGTCTCGCAATCACCTCCGGCGAAGTTGACGTGATGCTAAAGTCCTCGAGTGACCAGGGTTAACCAGGAACGCAACGAACCATCTGTCGAAAGTCATTTGTCATTTATGTAAAGTTTAACTTGAAGGGTATCTAAGCATTAATCACAGGCTTGCGAACAACTTACTCCGTTCGCCGTCCGCAATTCCCTTGAGGACATATCGCCGCTTGAGCTCCTCGTCGAGTCCATCGAGATGCCAGTCCAATTCTAATTTCCCAAGGCTCTGTTCATTCTTTCCTATTATCGTATCCACCTACGGCGCCTCGTACAATCCCGGAGGGCCCTGCGTCGGCGGCGGCGCATGGTTCCAACCGCCTGGCGCCAGCTCGTGCTTTACCTCCTCTCGCGGCGGCGACTGCTGGCTCTGCGTGTACGCGCCGCTCGAGTCCATTTTGCGTAGGTGCCTCCAGGCCAGGAACGCCAGGCCGCCGAGGAACAGGAGACCGCCCAGCGACGCGCCGACGGCGATGCCCACCACGGCTCCCTTGCCCAGGTCCGAGCTGGAATTGTCGTCTGATTCGGCGGTTGCGGATGCCGATGTGGCCGAGGCCCTTGATGCGTGAGACGTGGATGTTGACTCGCCGGTCGACGTCGCGGTCGTGGCCGAGGTTGTTACTGATGCGGGGATCGTCACGTTGAAGTAGTGGCACGTAGCGTCGAAGTTTTTGTTTCCGGTTTCGTAGAGAGCGAGGTAGAGTATGGCCTGTTCGCCCTCGGTCACGTTGCTCAAGAGGCCATTGAGGCTCACTTTCCATTTCTTACTCGTGGACGTGGTGTGGTCTGTATCCATCAAGTCAGCTCAGCACGCATCAGTCCAGTCGACGGCAGTATTAACCTATGAGGTAGACCATGTTGCTCGACGAGGGCGAGGTAGGGTACTGCTGCCAGATGACAATGTCTATACTCGACAGGTTCGTCTGCCATTCCACGCTGATGGTCTCGCCCAGATCGTACGACGGGTTGTCCTGGTAGTTGCCCGGAGGCCCGCCATTGGGAGGTGTGACGAAAGAGCTGTCGGCGCGTACACCGGCGACGAAGGCCACGAGGGCCACGGCCAAGAGCGCAAGGGAGTTCATAGTGAAGTGAAGTCGGCGTGCATCCAGAATTGGTGTCGTTCGGACCCGTGGGAGGGGAGAGGTCCGTCTGGAAGCCAGAAGCAGGAGGAAGGAAAATTGGACGAGCAGCTGTCAGGCTTCTTCCCACGGGGGGTGTTCATCCCTTGTAGTAGTCTACATGGTACTACGTAGTATGTATCTCCTGGTCTTCCCAGCGGGCTGCTGGCCCTGTGAGAAGCGAGGATCTACGGTAATATCCTGGAGGCAGGGGTCCCAATGGCAACATGGTTCCGCAAGGTCTCACCCCAGCCTCCACCATCGCCAATGGCAGTGCGGGCTTGCTGAATTAGACGCCCGGGATTGTAAGCCCTACGCCGCACCGGTCGTAGTGCGGCACGCCGAGGATCCCTCCGCCCCCGCAAGCCATCCTGGAATAGCACCGATTGAGGGCTGGGAGCGCTGGTTGCAATCAGCTTGAGACTGGGCGCTGCAGCTTCGGAGATAACGGGCTGGTTTTTGTTTGCTTTTTTACTACAATCCGTGACCGTGTTTCTCCGTCTGGTGTATGCTGTACGAGTCAAGGGGCGTCTGTCTGTCTGTCCTTCGTCCCACGCAGGTTCCGCAACTCCAAATGCCCCCTGCTTCCCGCGTGCTGAATCCGAGACTTTTTCTCTCAGCCCTGCTCACCTCTCGGACACCAAAACAAGGCTGAGTGGGTGTGACATGTTGAACCATCGCGCGCCAAAGCCCCCTGTCGTCGGATCCCGGCATTGGGCTCCAAGCACAACTCAGCCCTCCTCCGCCACCCGCTAACGACCAATTCCGCCTTGTCTCATCCTGCCGATCCACAATGGCCAGAGACTCGTGGCTGTGGTTTGCGCAAATAGCCTGCCAAGTCGGTGTCTCGCTGCGACGCTGACAGCCTTTAGTAAGTTACTCGGCGGACGAACTGTTTGTGCGCTTGCTTCCGATATTTGATGGATGATTCAGACATAGACTTCTCCAAGTCCTACGCTTGGGAAAAGGGTGAACGAGGCTCTCTAAGCTTCCGGCCCACCCGCTTGGTAAGCTTGAAAGCCGTCGTGGCTTGGCATGCAGCATCGTGTCATCCCAGTACACACGTCTTACCTGCAGGCAGCCCGGGTTTCATTTCGGGATTCGCCCACCCAACCACAGCTGGATCTTCATCGGTCGCAGAAACATGGACGGACATGCTGACATCCGGTTACATGAGTGTCACACTTCATCTCATCGGCACCTTTCAACCCCGAACTCGTCGGTCATTAATAAATACCCAGCATCTGGGACTTATTTAGACGATAGACAATCAAGAGCTTTTGTTGCTCAGGTCTATAAATCGCCGTCACGTCATAGTCGTAGTCACCGACGGCAAAGGCTTTTGCTCGATCCAACCGGCCACTACCTTAATTTCGCACTACATCCCTTTCTGGGTGGTTATCGAGAGTGGCTTGCGCCTCTTCCGATTCCCGTGAAATCCAGAGCCACCGGCTCACCCGATTTCTCATCACTAAAAAGGCAAGGGACGCGCTAGAGATCCTTCAAGCTTTAATGGTGTTAAAAAATAGCTAGCCGCTCTTCTTGTACGAGTAGTACAAGAATCGCTTCTTTGTCAGCGCCGCTTCGGAAGATGCATGCGTTAGCGAATGCCGGATTGCAGCAGGGAGAACAACTTTGCGAAGCGTCTTACCCTAGATACAGAAGAACAGCGAACCTTGAGACTTCGACTGCAAGCGTCCCGCAGCGCCGAAACGTCGCCGGCTGGGTTTCCAATGGACATAACACAAGTCATCTCGTACTGGGCGCCTGTCGTACACCTATTTCACACTGTCCGTTCATGGTCTGCTGATGTGCTCTCGCTGCGTATGCGTACTCCAGCACAGACAATATATGTACAACTCCTCCTGCCCAAGGCTGTTGTTGGGCATCGAGGGCATCGCTTTCACTCCAGCTCAGACTGAGGTTCTGTGGAGTTGGCAAATAGGCCCCTCTGACGTCAGGCAAGAGCAGGACGAGGCGTTTCTTCTCCCGGTTGCGTTTTTCGTGTATACGATCTTGGCAGTAGCGAGGCGCCCTGCCACTTGCAAATAGCCGCCCTTGACTTAGCCATAGCGATTGTGGCTGACAAGATCAATTCTGGAGTCTAGGATTTCCAGTTGCTCAACCATGGCATCTGGGTGCATGGGGAGAAAGGCGTCAATGACGCTACCTTCAGTCGATGCCCACGACCAACTCGGAGCTACATACTCCGCACACTTTGACGTCGTCCCACTCCAGCACAGCTGATGGGATATGTTTTCCAGCCAGAGTCCAGCAACGTAGCGGGGACCAAGGAGCTCGCTGCAGGTACGTGCTATACCCCCAAATGCAATCAACTTATTGGTGGGATAAGTCAACTTGCACGCCGTATATTGAGACACCGTCAAATTCCAAGCCTCCACAATAACCTGGTCATTTCTCGAAGCATCATACAATGCCTGGGAGATCCTGTGCTTCAGCGGCCTGGGGACTTCCTTCAACGGCAAACGACCGGGGAATATCTCACACGAGGTGCCGCCGCGGCATTCCCAGACAACCTGATCGTGCTTGAAGTGGAGGTTGCGACGCGAGAGCAGACGTTCCTGAAGCGCCCAGCCACGGTTTATGAGCGGTCCATCGTCGAGTCCTCGGCTCCAGAGGTTCTCGGGCCAGAAGTCGTGAAGTACCTGGCCCTGTTGGTCGGTTGTGAGGCGTGCCTTGAGTGGCTTCATAAACGCAGAGTCGTGGTCGAGGAATAGACCTTTCGAGCTATCTGTCGCTTGTGCCGCGCTTAGATTGCAGGTGGCATTTCCATATACTTCAGCCATGAGAGCGGACTCGCGTTGCCAGTGTTGCCTGTCGTCTTGAATAATGCAAAGCGAATCTATCCTTAGATATCCCAGCCCAAGTTGTTGCGTGACGAACATGGTGTCCTGGAAGGCCTTTGGTACTCGGTTGTATGGTATGATTGCCATCATCGACGAGATATTGCTGGTCATCAACCTCATTGGCACAGTTCCTCCCCAGCAGTGACTGAGAGTCAGGTACTGCGAACCTGGCGGGATAGTGTATCCATCACGAAGTACCTTCAACCAGCTTCTCTTCCTTCACCATCTGGCTGTAGCCCCAAGATCCCTATCGACTCCACCGATTCCAAAGGTGATGCAGCATGAGCCAGTCCACCAACAATGGCTGGTCCTACCCCAGTGCGCTTGCTGGTACTGGAGACCATGACGGCGACCAGTCCCCCGATTACCCTGCCGCCCTCGACCCATGCCCTGTCCTCTCCCGGGACGCTGCTGTCGTTGGATTTGTCCGAGCCATGTGCAGACAATGCGCCAGCGGCCGCCTGTCTCCTCGCCCACTTCACACCGATCTCCTCATCTATTTTACACCCGGTCATCTTGCCAAGGACTTGCAATTTTCTTTCCCTGTTGCCCACCAAACCCAAATGGCTCCTGGAACAAGAGTATATAGGCTCTCCATGCCTCCTTACTCCTTGCACGCTGGATGATTTTGTCTTGTTTTCTCTTCATCCTACAGGCAAACCTTCTCCCAGAAATCTCAACTGTTACCAACCACTCTTCGCTGTGAAGCCGTTCAAGCTTGTTCCACAGCTACCATTGCCCCGCCAAACAGACCCGACTGTACCCTGCACTCGGTCCTGACTCAAGTCCAAATGCAATCTCTCCTCTCCTCTTCCTCTTCCTCGCCCTCACCGTCGCCCACAACGTTTGGCACGACGACTTTGGCCCCGCGTGTGCTGTGACGCTGTATATGGACCACCGTGTCGACCTCAACGGCCAGCACTCTCGCCGAGGCTCCGTCGTCGCTGCCGGGTACCAGTACGTCTACTGCGACGTGGCACTGAACGACTTCGCCGTCGTCAAGGTTTCGAAGCCGTTTGATACCGCCGTCGTCGTCCCGCTGAGGGTCAACAGAATACCCACCAACACCACCATCGACGTCACGGTCCTCGGTTATCCCTTCGATATGCCAAAGAACCGTCGTGACCAGCGCCAATCCCATCTCTGCCAGAGCTCGAGCCAGGTCAAATACGACGGCACGGATCTGGTCGAGCATATTTGCGACACAGAGAAGGGTATGTCTTTTTGTGGTTTCCTCTCCCATTCCGCAGAGGCCTACCGTCTATTTTCTTTAGCAGTTTCGCTGATGGTGTTCAACATAGGAAATTCCGGAGGTCCCGTCATTACGGATGCCAGCATCGCCATAGCTGTGCACCGAGGCTGGGGCGATCGCGAGACCATCGGCAAGACCATCCGCAATGTCATCCGCAAGGGCGTGCGCATAATCAAGGGCGTCAAGATCTATGATCCCGAGGCTGTGAGGAACAAGGCGGTGCCGATCAACCACCACGGCAATGACGTCGTCCAGTTCACCTCTGTTCTTGCCGCCATGGAGGGGGCGCCAGGCGCACTCAACAGCCAGGTTAGGCGTGTCGATGCTGACCCGGCTACTCTCGACGACGACGACGACGACGACGACGACTCGGTCCAGATCTGGGCATGGTAGGGTATAATACCGGGATTGACTGGTTATAAAAGGCGTTTAAGCGCCAGGATCGTGGGATGGCAGGAGAGCCTAGGGGGGTGGGCGCATAATCGGGCTCGTTATGTGATACCTAAGCGGTAAGAGGTCGGGTCGGCGAAAAGGGTGTGGCTCTCGCGGGCCGTTCTCATCTAGAGTTTTGTGTCGGGGAAAAAGAAGCAGGGAATGAGAAAAAGCGGAAAATACAAAAGTGGATGGGGAAGAACTGTTTCTCTTAGTATGTCGTCCTAACAAGCGAACTTGAAGCTGTGGCTGGCGTTGGCACACGAGTAATATGGGCGACCTATGTTTCCGATGGGGTTACGGATGGTGGCAGGTGAGACAATTGGAGGCGGTTTGGAGAGGGAATATGGCTTCCATATTATTAATACTGGACCCAACTTCCATGACCCTCGTGGTATTTACACATGGAGGATCCAGGAAGATGGCCGAGGAATCCCTGATGAAGATCCCCCACAAGAACCACTTCCGGAAGTACCCTATATCAGACCCTCCCGCTAGACGGGGCCGGTTGAGTTTAGCTAGGCATCAACCACTACTTCCGCCGCGGGGCGACCGCGTCCGCTTCACTTTCGTATCTGTGTCCTCTACTTGGATGTGGGTGACGAAGCTGGCCCTGCGCATGTGCTCTCTCGCAATCTGCATCAACATCTTCCGCCTCGAGCCGTTCACGACCTACATCTACCGGTCCATGCGCCCGGATCGGTTCATTTGCAACAACGTGTTTCCTCTTACTGTACGTTAGGCTTCGCTTTTAGTCACGAGATATTTCCCCGCCGTTTTGTGCGTCACGCTAATTCTGTGCTTCGGTTCACCAGCTGTTCCTCGCCCTGTACTGGGATGCTGTCCAGGTGGTTTTTCTTTCCGTGAGACGGGGCCGTCCCGGCTTCCACCCTGGTACTAGTCTTGGCATCGATATTCTTTTATCTATTGGGTAAGTTATTCTATTTTGTGTTACTTGGTGCTCTTTTCCCTCGGCCCGTTCCAGCGGGGCAAAAACCACCGCCCCGAGGATGATGAACAGTATGCCCACAACCTGGTGGTCTTTGGTTGTGCATGCATAGAATGGTGCGTGATTCATCTTAACATGGTACTTATTAACAGCCGTCGGAGAGTCCCTACTAATATTTGTCGTTCTAGGGGCCTTCACACAGCATTATTCGTTATTGCGTGTTTCGAAGTAGATACCCGCAGACCCATATTGAATGCACTCAAAGCCCAGCACGGGTATGGTGGCATAGACGCTATAGTTGAGGCAGCATGTTGTGGTTTCGGTGTTCTTGGGCTCAGCCTATTCCCAGCTCCGGCACTGGAGAAAAGACATGGGTTATAATATCCAACGGGGACCACCTCTGCAGCTCAGGACGCTTATTGGACTGGGCACCGTCTGGCCACCACGTCTTCTGGATATCCACAGCAGCTCCAGCAAGAACAAAGGCCTCGACGAGGCGTGCGAGCCGCTCACTGAGATTCCTACCCTCGACAGAAACTCCAGAACTTGAGTCGAGCCCATAGCCGCCAAACAAGACGTGATGGAGAAGTCTGTTCCACATTGATTCACCAGAGTTGCCAGGCCGGGCGTTGGGATCTGCCCCGTGAGATAGCAGCTGTTGGCAGATGGTGAGAGTTGAGAGCTCATGGAACGAGACTCGGCTCGGCTTGCGCATTTCTGGGCTGCGTAGGACAAAGAATTGGCCGACGGCGCAGTGGAGGAGTCGCGATTTGGCACTCGTCTCTTTATTCAGCCGAGACGCCTGCAGCACTAGCTCGGCCTTGATGAACGCGACGAGGTTGTGCCCTAGAGCCAGAGACTCAAATCCTATAGGGTGGAGGGCTGTCACTAGGAGGCTCCTCTCGGGGAAGGGCGGGCTCATGACGCTGGAGGAGCCCGCCCGGTGAATAGCAGGTTTCATCTCCCTCTCTCCAGCCTCGATGCTTTTCACGGCTGGCCAGTACTGGTATGGTCCGGTCAAGCTCCCGGAGATGGGCTGAAGGGACCGACTTGTTGGATTCCTCCGACAAGGCAGCATATCTCATGGCATTCCTCATCATCTGCCAGGCAAGACTGGAAGTAAAGCAACGAGACTAACTTGCGCTCTGAGGGCATGGGTCTACGAGTCTCTAGCAAGCCGCAACAGCGACTCCTGATTCGTCCATCGATATGATCTGACCGCTGAAGCTCTTGCTTCGACATTGGTCTGATGGGAAGGTCCAATGCTGGTGAGTCTTGGTCGTCGATGAAGGAGACTTGCACTGTCAAGAGAGGACACTGTTCCTGGGCCTGTATGGCTTCAGGGGCAATTCGGAAGAGCTAAGCGGCCTGTTTCCGGTACATGGAGGAAATGCGTCCCAGAATATGGGAATACAGCTCTGCTAGATCTGAGGGTAACTGGTCCAGACGCTCCAGCAACTCAGCTTTCTTGTCGCGGTTCTCCAGCCCCCGGAGAAGGGACTTGACGCTGAGTTCAACCCAGATAAAGGCGCCCGAGGACTGAGAGATGGACGAAATCAGCTCGACCAGCTTGGATGAATCGCCGTGATACTCGTCAATCCCATCAAGGAGAAAGAAGTACTGGTGGGTGTTGCTCTGATCCAAGAGTCTCTTGAACCACTTCATGAGTTCTGCGAGAGAAGGTTCCGCCAGTCTCTGCGGAGCATTCGGGTCCGCGACCATCGGTAGCAGTTCCATCATGACCAGGGGGATGAGGCAAGGATCTTTGGATAGGATGCCATGCAAGAGTGAGCGCAAGAGATCCTCCTGAGATTTCTGAACAGAGGTTCCAAGGCCCCAGAAGAAGAATGACCCCAGAGCGAGGGTGTTATCGCCAGCCCAGCGTTGAAGAGCGGCCAGTGTCCGAGAGTCCTCGTAAATGAACCTGGTCAAGGTGGATTTTCCAGACCCTGCCTTGCCGCATATCCAGCAGATTCCACCGTTACCTTGTAGCCAAGCTAGGAAATCGTTCCATGGTTTCTCTGCGGCGTCTGGATCGCAAAAGATCCACTGATATGTCTCCTTGTGCGGAGGCCTCACCGTCTCGTATCTGTCAGTCATATAACGAAAGTAGAGACTATTCAGAATTCGCTATTCTGCGGATCTCAGGCCTGTTACCGTGGCATGTCCATGTGTTGAGAACTCCATGGACTCGGCCTTGAACTGAAGGGCTGCGTGGCGAGGGGTGGTAGTGAGGCCATTCTCGGGAGATATTGCGGACCTGAGGATCTTTTTCTCTCCGTTTGCAAGCGTGAGAATGGCTGCTACTGTTTCTTCGTGAAGTCTTAGAATTCGATGGTCACTCTTCTGTATGCGGTTCTCGAGGTGCTGCGTCTGGCTGACGATGGATGCTTGCTGACGTTATTGGTAGATGGCGAGGACCTCGACGACATTCAACCACAGCTAAGTTCCAGGACTTTCATCAAAGGATCAAAAATTAGGATCCTGGTCCTAAGGGGAATTAAGGCTGACCCTAGCTAGGGTTGCCATAAAGTTAGAGGGGATAATGAGACTTACAGTTTGAGGGCCAAGAAATGGGAACAAGAGCGGCACTGGTCTGGCCATGTAGCAATGACTTTTCTTATTCGGTAAATTTGTAAGGTCTTTCCATATGGTGACTGATAGACACCTCTTTATTAAATTGCTGTGCCATCCACTGCGATCTCGTTCCCGTCTTTGATGGAGTAACATATCCAACATAAACCCGACGGAAAACACAGCGCACCTAACGGAGTCTCGAACATGCTTGGCCATACTGATTTACGACATGCGCACATTAACCCTTACAAAGAGCCGTTCCAACTCTCTTTTGGGGACTAATTAAAATATCATTCCACACGAGTGGGAACAGTGATGTCCGCAACAAATGAGTACATTGGTTCGCTTTCACCTTGCTAATGGTTATGTACTTAAAACTATGAAGGTTCATCCATATCACATCCTGTCAACGGGACAACATCGAACTGCACACTCAAGGAGAGCATCAGACCACCTTATTTTGTGCTGTAAGATATCGTCAATATACCGTTGCTCAAAGCCGGAATCAACTCACATCTTACAGTAGTCCGATGGTAACATCTCCCTTGACTCTCGCATAGATTTCAACCTGATTATCACATCAACCCAATTGTTACATCGCCCTTGACTCGCGCATAGATCTCTACCTCGACTTCAAGATCCAGCTCAATTTTGATCTTCAAACTGCTATCCTTCTCGCCGACCTTTGCTGGTCGATCCTTAATCCGAGATTCGCGAACCGGGGCGATCCTTCTCCCAGAGCTTCTGCTCGGAGGTGAATACGATTCGTTCTCGGAGAGATCATCTTCTCTGGTTGCTTTCTGCATTGCAAGGCTCTTCGGTTTGCGGCCGCGTGTAAGGTTGGAGGGAGCTTTGGACTGAGGGACCTCGTTTTCGGATTCCTCGGCGGCGCTCTGCGATTGCTGGTCTCTGTTGACGTCATTAGTATCACGAAGGCAGGGTTGCCAGTTGAGGACCAAGAGTTGTGATAAACTTACACTTGAGACATGATGGATAGATGATGAGGAGTTTGAGAATTGGAGTTTGAGAAGTGATACTGAGAATTGACACTGAGAATTGACAAGGAGATGTGTCTAACGAAGAGGAGATAGACGGTCAGCCGTTGTTTCTTATATAAACTGAAGGATAACCCAGGTGAAATGTGATACTAGGTTCCTTGCTGACATTATACCGGACCTGCCTCCATTACCTGTATTTGAAAACTAGGCATGCGCGGTGACCGACGCGTAGTACCAAGACTCCCTCGGTAACCTGTATTTCAAACCTACTCATCTTCCATAACCTGTATTTGGGAGCCAGTCGTATGCAGCGACCTACGAATGACCCCGAAACTCCGCTAGTAACCAGTCCATAACCTGTATTTGGGAACCAGTCGTATGCAGTGACCTACAAATGTCGCCGAAACTCTACTGGTTACCAGTATTTCCAAAATGCTACGTTGTGTTGCAAGGCATAAGCACAACGCGTCATAAAGTTCGGACGGATTTCAAACGTAAAACTAGGTACAAGGTCCACCAATGACGCATCTTGGGTGGAAAGTAGAGAGACTTCTAGATAGGTAGAGGTATCATGCGGATAATGGTACTGCATCATGAATTTAAGTCAAGTTGGGTAATTTTGCAAACTTACCGAAAAAGATTAGGTACTTTCATTCGTAGTTAACTAGCAGAGATACTTTACTAGCTGTGAGGTAGTTCCGCTTGGGATCAGCCTGAGGCTAGTCCCTATGGGTTGCAACCCTCTTTTCAAGCAACCCAATGAGATATACACAGTTTTAGCGGTGGCAAATCAAATCTTGACTTAACGTTTGAAGATTCTGTAGGGTGCAGACCGTGTCGCAGCGGGTTGGCACAACGCGTCATAAAGTAAGCCATGATCGCCACTTCTGGTGACGCGATCGCCAGACATAAGAAATCAGTGAGCTGGCACCCTGTCGCTCCCTGGGCTGTAATTTTTTTAAATCTCACCACAATTAAGACAAAATGGTCTTGGGAATACTCACCGCTATAGCGGCTTGCCCTGCTATCGTCGGTACCACGGAAGCGGTCCGCCAAGGCCAAAGAAAGAATGCCAAGGAGATACACAGAGGCGTGAAATCGAATCTAATCGTCTCCTGTGCCAGTACATCGCTCGCGGGCAGCGAGGTTGATGGATGTGTTGTAGTATTACGCAACAACAAGGTACGTCCCCAAGAGACCCGGCATCGCAACAAAGCTGTTCCCTCGGTCGCTAATGCATTGATACCAAGCTATACATTGCTACGGGTAGGACCAAGGGTCGAGCCAGCCGATCACAACATCCATTTGCAGGGTATTTCCTCCCATTTCCCGACCAAGACTGGGGCCGCAAAGGAGAAGGGCTGGTCTCTACAATCTCCGACGAGCCTCCACAATTAAACTGGATATACGTGGACCAGGACACTTACGAGGTCAAGTACGGCCTGCGAGTAGACGCGGAAGACCACCTCGTTGGGCCGTGGGACTGCACCAAGATCGATAGGAGGATTACCTTGGAGGGGTGGGAGGGATTCATGGCTGTGCAAGAGGATGAAGGGTTGTGGGCGCTCTATTTTGACCAAGATGACAATGGTCTGGAGGGCAGAACGTCCAATGAAAATATCCTGGAAATTGAACTGACAAGGAAGGAGAGGAGAAAGCGCAAAGGTGATGACGATTAAATAGGCGTAGGACTTGTAACAGTAGTTTGGAAGTGGCCATCCTTGTCGGCTGGAGGAAGAAATTACTAGATTTGATGCTCCCAGCCTGACGTGTCTATTGCTCGCTAGTTTGTTTCTAAGCACGGGAGAGCGATGTGACACTAGATCGTTCGTCGCATCTGTCCTTATCATCCCACTTTGTTCTCCTCCCTGCTAGAAGAAGCACCCCCGAACCGCAGGCGCTCGGAGCAGATCCAGAACTTTGAAGAAGACGCGAGAGAAACAAAACCACCATAATTATTATACAGATGTCGATATGTAGGCTAGAGTCAGTGCTTCTTTAGCTAGAATGATCTAGGAGCTATGTTAGGGTAGTGCTATAGTATTGCACATAATCACTAGCTCTCAAATTAGTTTCAGTGTAGCCCTACGGCTCAGCGGGCTATACATATACTTATATCATTATCACCATGGTTAACAGGGATAATGCGCGCCCTAATATCCCTCTCATGCTCTACATTGGCCTGCATACTTTAACTAGGGCTGTGATCGTAATGAAGAAGAGGGCGAATTTGGTCTGCCTGTACATTTCTAGACAAGATCGCGACATCAATTTGACAAATATAGGACTCAAAACATATGTACCTTCACCTCCTTCCGTGTAAGATCCAACGACCTCAGTTGACGTTTATGATTTCGGCGTTCGATGATGAGAAAGGGGACTATGAGAGTGAAATTGGGTTATCAGGGAGTAAGGATTTGAAAAAAAAACGGATATGAGACAGCATAAGTAGAGCTTCTAGATCTGGGCTCTACCATGGAAGCCCTTTCCAACCTTGCATTAGTTCTTCCTCGCCAAGTCGCTCATAGCCCTCAGTCCCACCCGATTATCCCCATCTTCTTCAACTCATCCATGTTCACATATGGCCGCTCATGTGCCGGCTCAAACATATCCCGCTCAACCCCCACACCCTCCCAAAACCCATTTGGCTTGTTTTCCGCAAACGGATTTTCCCCCTCCTTGTAAATGAACTCGTTGACCTCATCATCGATCCAGACGGCCCGTCCTGACTGCATAAGTCTCCCCATCTCATGCCAGCCCATAGCCACTCTGGGTCTGTCATGTACGTCCCGGTCCCGCCAATCCAAGGTGTCTCTCATCGCCTCGAGCAGCGCCCTATGGGTTCCGTGCCCCCTTTGGAAGTGTAGGAAGCTCAACTCAACGGAACGTACTGTTTCTGGCAGCGCAGTAAGCAGGGATATCATGTCGGCGAGTCGCACGATAAAACCGGAGAGTCCAAAGTGTCCAAGTTTCGGCCACTTGTCGATAGGGAAGATGGAACGCAGGGGTATGAAGTGGTCGTCTACGTCATCATCCCATTGGTAGCAAACGTGCTCGTGATGGGCGTTTGTCACCAAGCTGATATTTTCCAGGTCTGTTGCCATGCCCAGCGCGCGCTGCAACTGGCCGTTGCGGAATGCGGGCCACCCAGCTTGGTATTGGTTATCAACGAGGAGCGCGAGATCAATGCGGCGGAAACCGGGCTTGAGAAGCATCGCGACGAAGTCCATACACTGGTCACACGGAGCGTCAAAGATGTGGCCGTTCAGTCCCGTATTGAGTAGACCGACGTCGATGACTAACTCGGAGACATTGTGCTGGTTGCGCGCAAGCATCCACGTAATGATGCGGAACCCGCGCCACTTGTTCTTCTCGTGCTTGGGGTCTTCGGACTCCGTGTTCCAGTCCTTGATTACCACCCGCTCGTACTCTTCGTTGCTTGCCCAGCCTCGCGGGATCAGGTAGTTGAAGCCGTAGGGCAAGGCGCGAATCATGGGCGTTTGATACAGAGGCGAGAACGCGACGCCGTGGGTTGCGGGTGTGAGGGTGATTTTTCTTAGTGAAGGGAAGCGCCGCAGTCCGTATTCGAGGGCGAGGGCATCGGCGTTGGACCGGAGCACTTGAAGCTGTTGCTGTAGCAGGTCTTTGTAATGCGCCCAGAGCTCCTCCGCTGGTGGTTGTGCAGCCATCCATCGGGCCCTTGCCGCGTGATCCGGCCGGTCCACGTCGAACATCTTACGATTTTTCGCTTCCCCTATGTTCTTCTCGCAAGCGTGGTTGAACCAGTCTTGCCAGAACTCATCGATGTATTGCCTCTTGCACTTACACTGGTACGCGCGCGGTGGCTCTGGAGGCATGTCCAGGCAGGCATCGTCCCAGATGAGCTCGACTACAGTCTTGCGATATGTCTCATGATCTGCAATGGCCCTGAATACCTCGACGTTGAGCGGATTCGCGGATAGGAAGACGCGGTCGATTGTCAAAAGGACGCGTTGGCTGAGGAGCGTGCATGTCAGCCGTAGGGATTTGGTGTCGCGGCGTGGGAGGTGAGACGCAATGGCAACAACGATTTCGGCGGGAAGCTCAACCAAGCCAGTCAGGATTGTGATAAGAGACGCCATGATGTCGGATACAGTGGTGGTGGTTTGTTCTTGGTTGAATGTCAGATTGACTATCTTGAACGGTGCACGTGAGCGAGTGTCCACAAAATGAAGGGCTAACAAGGGTGTTGTCAGGCTACAGCATCACAGGCGACATACACTAATAGAACAGCAATGGTATCTACTGATCCTTTGGCACTCTATGTCATGGAACACGTCTGGTATACAGGAACAATAGCTACAGCCGTGAGTTAGTAGTCCAATAACACTAAGCTACGGGGTCAGTCAGTCGACTACCTATGAGCCCCCATATGATGGGATTTTTCGAATCAAGTCTGTGCAAGTGAAAGCTATACGTCATCCGGGCAGAACAGTTCTGAATTCATAGTGTCGTATTCTGAGCGATTTTGAATTCATCCATCTTTTCATCCTCGGCTAACATCCTCAGTTAGTTGCTCAGGCATTTGGCGCTATGCCATTTCGTTCTGAACTTAGTTATCACAAGTCACAAGTCTGAGCTCAATGTATATCGTATCTTATATAACCAGAAAACTGGGGTACTATTGCTTTCGTAATTCTATCCTTACACGCTTCAGGGGTCAATCATCGTATTTTACATGGCGCAAAAAGCAGAAACAAACTCCGAACCCAGGCCTCCTCGCGACAGTTCCGCTGCGCATCCATTCCGGTACCGTATGTGTGTTCTTTCCCATAGTCCTATCCACTCTTGTGTTGCCTGCGCGGCGGTGCTGACAGCCCTTGCGTTCCATTTAGATCAAAGTCGAACCCGTGGCTAGAGTGCGACGTCCGGTCCAGCTCGACATCGAGGCTTCTCCTGTACCGGCTTTCGCTCCGTGAAATCGCCCACGAGTCATCAAGCGGTGATGCTTGGGTTGCGGCCTTGGGCGTGTACTCATCGAGAGGCAAGGTCTGCGTCGTGAACTTGGGCGTGTATGAAGTCGGTGTGTACTCCGACGGCGTTGATGATTGCGGGCTCCTCTTCCAGGATTCAAACTCGGCTTCTTCGGGAATATCCCGCAGCTCCATTCTTCCGGGGCTCTCGGCCTCGATGTCGTCCAAGTCGTTGTTGTTATTGTTATTGTGGAGTCCTGTTGATGCCCTGTTCCCGCTTGGTTTGCTCGTCCAGGGTGTGCTGCGGGCGTCGGCGGTGGAAGCCAGTTTCCTTGAGGTTAATGACGTGTGGATGTTTCGCAAGATAGGTCGCAAGATCGGGATACATTGGACCATGATTGTTCCAGCGACTTCGGAGGAGTACCTATAAACTTGAATTAGCGATGTGTCCTGAGAGCGATAAGGGAATGGTTATGCATGGATGTGAGGATGACTTACCAGACTTGGGATACGCCGTTGCGCCCTGTGGAGATGCTGTCAGTAATCAAGACATGGAGGTGGTTGCGTGCTTGCGCGACTTACAGATGTAGTATCTGTCGCGGTCGTTCCCATTATCCTTCCAAGCGATTCGAACGGCAGATACGATCGCAACTCTGTCCACCCTGTCAGTTAAATCCATGGCAGTCATTGTGCTATTCAACTTACATCATACCCAGACTCATCGTCAGGCAGAGTCCAACCTTTTCGGCTCTTCTCATTTCCAATGACCGAGTGATCAACCACGGGAAGCTCGCAAACACGAAATCCATGATGACGTTGTAGACTAGTGACAGCATGAGTCAGTAACCCATCCTCGTTCCTTGTCGAGCTCTGAATACGCACCATTCCCGCCCTCCTTGAACATATCGCGGAACTCCCAGTCGATGCAAAAGTCGAGTCGGTACCAGTTCTGGTAGCTATCCTTGCCACAGACCTTGGCCCACTGGAAGATCACCTTGACGAACATGTACGAGTTCATGGTCGCTATGCAGAACCACAGAATCCATTTTTGCCAGCGATTGCTCATGCGTAATAGTGTCACCGCGAAGGCCGTCTTGGTGAGTGCTTGGCCGATGAGGGTGCCGCACGACGAGATGTTGATGAGGATGTGCATTCGGTCATCCCATTCTTGGGTCGAGTCTTTGAGCACATAGCCGGTTCGGAATTCGTGGATAATGAGGCTGTTGTTTGCGAGCAGTATCACCTACACGGTGGTCGAGTCAGTGGCAGGGTACGTGCCGATACCAGGTGAGCGACTTACCCATGATACTATCAGAATGTAGTCGTCGTACCACAGTCCGTGTCGCCGGGTGACCTTGACGTAGAGCCGGAGAGCGAGGAAGATGCTTGCGCCGGCGAAAAGCGACCACAGTCCAGCGTTGAGTTCGACGTAGGGATTGACGTAGTCATGGACGGACCCGTCCTCGTCGCGAGGAGTTAGATTCATAGTCCCATTCCCATTCTGGCGCGAGCAAAATCAAGAAGAGGATTCAAGCAACAGATATGGATGAAATGGTGGCGTAGAATGGGGGAGGAAACAAAGAATAGGTACCAGGCCGGGGGCGGGAGGGATTTGAAAAAGGTTGCCCAACAGGCGATTCTTGAACCCCGCGAAACGACAGATTCAGACCCCTGGACGGGACACAATAAGCATTACGCGTTGGTCCCGGCCCATGGGTGTGAGGGTGTGTGTGCCGGGGTGGAGTGGCAGGAATCCCCCGTCACGGACGTAACCCCCTTGGACTAATTAATGGGGACTCGGGACGACAGGTACGACGTCCCTCTGCGGACGGCGAGTCTCGAAACCGACCCCGAGGCCGTGAGTGACGTGACCCGGTGAGCGAGGGAGGGATAGGCCGGGAAGCTTGTGTCTGGTCACTGGCGGGCCGCGACGAAACGCCTCTATCTCGAGCGCACCAGACAGGAAGGTTGTTTGAAACGGGAGGCGGCGGGATCCCAGAAGTGCGGTTAAGCTTCGAAAGGGATCCGGCCAACATGCAATGCATCGAACGAGAGATATCCCGTCTCTGCCGCTCTGCCACTCTCGACAGGACTCTCAAAGTAGACTCGCCAGAACAGGCCGTGGTTTCACACCCTCCGATGTCCGGGCTGCTTCGCACCAGGAATGGAGTCCTGCTCCGTGATCGATGCCCGTTGCATCCCCACCCGTCCCCCGGTCTTCCAACATAGCTGAGACACACCATATCTAGAGTCCACTATAGCCTACCCGCGGGCTTGGGTTGCAAGCGCCTTCCTCCCCCCCTGTTCTGGCGGCGTTTGCCCCTGCGTCTCCGATACGTGGTACAATTTGTGCCATCCTCCCGAGCGTAACCCCATCAAGTCCCGTGCAGCCATGTGGCCGCTCTTGTGAACCGCGGGCTATTCCCAAACCAGACCCGGGCAGCCTATCTTATTCCCCGGCTCTGCAGGGGTGTGATCCAGAATCTGGTCCACCGGCCGAGACAGGGGTTGGGCACAGTCTAGTTGAGTAAATAAATAAAAAACTAACTTGGCTGTGCCGTGGCCACTCGGGCGAGAAGAGCGTTGCTGTCCGTGTTGCTGCGGCCGGCTTGTTATACGAACATCTTCGTACGAAAAGAGACCAGACCGACCTGCCCCTTTTGAGGACCCTCAACTATCTGGCTCCCTCCCTTTCTTCGTCCCACCCCACAGCGTTTTACACCGGAAAAAGAAACGAAAACTCGACTCACGCACCAGGGATCAAGCGAGATGCTGGGTTGGTTGGTCCACAGTGTCGGAGAGACTCCGTATGATCAATGTCGCGCATACGCACACCATTTCCGCAACAGCCTCAACGTGTACGAATACTGTACATGCCGTATAAACATGATACAAACATTCTCCCATCCCCCGACATATAGAGCGTCTGCTAAGTTACCTCGACTATCGATCTCTCCATCCAGTGCCGATGTCGTAATCTCCTCGTCGCCTGATGCGGGTCCAGCCGCCAAGCGCCGGGCTCAGCTTACCACCTTTTTTTCTTTTTACCCACTGCCACGTTTCTCTTTGACGATGGACAATCACAGACTTTTTCCCCGAGATCCACAAGCCGTCTATGGTGCGACAGGAGTTTATTATAGACGCTTCAGGTCAGGAAGCACAAACGTAGCAGGGGAAACAAAAGGAGAAAACTTCTCCATGTGACGACCAGTTCGCTAGTTGCAGCTTGCAGTCGTATCAAGGTGCCGTCGGTCGGAGCAGCAGAATTACACACAAACATATCCGTAATCTGGTTACCTGATCTGGACAGGACGCAAAGTTGCCTCCTCCGTGCCCCCACGGCATGTGAGGAGATGGTTTCCCAGTCTGTCCGTCGGGAAACATTTACACCCTCACCACCAGCTCAACGGGTCACGGGCTGAGTTCATGTGCGATCCAACGGCTGGGAAAAGTGGGCGGCTAAATTAATTCCCGATGCGCGTTGGGACCGATCGACATGAGTTGTGGGATAATCGAATGCCGGATTGCGGGGAGCAAGCGAGAATGGATTTCCACGAGGGAGTCGTCACGCCAACCCACCAGACCTGCATTCACTTGACTGCATGATCTGATATTCGGAAGTCTTATACATATACAACGCTCTTTTTGGATAGAAACCCACTAGTAGATCTTACCAATTCAGCCCACGTTCATATGACGTGAATTATTCCGACTCCTGCTCGTAATGGACAGCCCTATCTGATTTCCAACTACCGAGTAGGTAAATGTTTCCTTTGGACTGGCAAACTGGGTTGCATGCGTCCATTTAACCGCTCCCTTTATGACGTATCCCGTACCCTGTATCCATACGGTGTTTCCGGCCTTGGACTCAACGCTGGCCTCAAAACGATGCTGTGTCAAACCTAGCTGGTTTTCGTACCCATGAGAACTTGGGTTTTCGGGCTTCCGATTTGCGACTTCATAAATGTGAAGCTGCCGACTGCAGTCCAACACTTCTGTGTCTTAGACAAGGCGCCAACGCGAAAATGCCGATAGGTCGTAAGTCTCCATATTGACTCAGAGTCAGAATATATTATGTGACTTTGCAATCATTGCTGCATTGGAGGTTTGCTTGGTTCTCCACTCCGAGCCCCAGTTCAACTAAAATCGCTCATAAAATCAGAGAAAAAACCCTACGCTCAGCGCCCAAATCCGGGTTGCATTCTTTATGGGCCGTGGCTTTCAACCTCCTCTCATGATTGAACGCCCAGAGTAACATGTGAAACAAACACGTAAGACCTTCCGACCTCGCAGTGATGAGAAGTCGTGACTTGTCCTTTTTGATTACCTGCATGTAGGTCGCTCGGAATGTGACCTTGACTTGGTCCGAGTTGAATCGATCGAGAAAGATCTCCGAGGAAGGCCCAGAAGATAGACCCAGCACCCATGTCAAACAACCTGTGTGTGAATTGGACCGTGCCGCCAAAAGTAAGGCACCTTACCACTTACCAAGATCATTGTCGCGCATTATCTCCGCCACTGTGCTTGGTATCTAAAGTATAAGTGGGTCACCTAGTTGTTTGTCTCGAAAGCCGATGTTGTCTATGTGCAGAAGGTGGCTGCCATCGGCCTGGTTGGCTTCAAAGAAGCCTCAAGGTCGTGATAGGTATAATTTTTTTTTCACCGCATGATAAGGCCTGAGGCGGGTAAGCCGCGCTTCTCGAACTGTGATGGCGACTTCAAAATTACGGTCAGAGTGAACTACATGGAAGAAAAACAAAGTTAGTTGCCTTTAGGTCACGATAGTACTTCTAAAAAGCAGATTGCGATTAAAGCAGCCTTGAATCATCTGTAAATGAGCTCTATGGAACCTAAATAATAGTTAGACGTGACTTAAATACGTAAATTACGGACGGATGGTTTGTCTGGCCACACAACTTACGCCGCGGCACACTATGGAATCCAGAGCAGTTATCTTACCAAGATGGCTACTCTGCAATCGCGGCGAGCATGAAATTGAAGGAGATGTTTTAAGACGGTCGTGAAGATGAACTTGACAGAGGACCTAGTCTTCTTTACATATTAACCCGAGACAATGGGCACTAGAAACAACCAACATCGCCATAGGTCGCCCAACGGGCTTGCGATGACAGGAATGTGAATTCTGTGTCGAGCAACCCTACTCTACCCACTGCTTGGTCTGTCACTGACAAGTAGCGTCATCATTATGTCCTCCAGGTCTCACTGTATGTCCCTCTAGAACACAGAGCAAGGAGAGAAAGAGACTTCAAGGTACGCAGTGGAATGTGCAACAGAGTCAAATCGAATGTAGAGACCGTTTCTTGCATGGAGACGACGGCTGAGTCCCCCGAAACGAAAGACCATTACAAATTTGAGTAGCGATCCAAGAGCCTATTAAACTATCGATTATGTGCCTTGAACCGCATTTAATGAGAGGCCTGGGTGATCGTAGGTGGAAAAAAGGAGAAAGTAGGTAGGATAGGAGGCACCCACCCTTTGGATATTGGTGGATATGCCCACACGACGCATCTCCACTGGCTCTGACTGAGTAATTCATCGGACTTTTGGTAGAAGATTCTACGGCCTTGTCATCTCCAAGCAAGCCAATGCCCTTGAGATGTCTACCAGAAGATATGTCCCGATGGTACTCTCCGGTCCGACGTCATCTCAAACTCGGTGAGGTCTCCACTCAAACGTCCCAGCCTCAATCGAACCCAAGGAACAAAACCTCCGAGCGCAATGCTATAGATAGTCATCGATAGGTTCTTTTGCATTGTTTCATCATGGTACAACGTGGGTACATCCATATCTTTGTTGGCCGACATCCGGTAAACCTCAGCGGAGCACTGCCACGATGCCCGTAAATCCCCATGAAAATGGGATCTTCTTTGATATCTGCCGGCTCAATCCGGCGGATAGGTACGTACGTGCTCCCTAGCATGGAGCCAGCAGAGCGAACTGGGACATCGCGGACCTTAATGGAGGAGGTTGTGGTCCGTTAGTCAAGACTGATCCTTGAATGAAGGGCGAGACACCCTGGCACCAGTGTTAGTGGGAAACTTTGTGTTTCCATGGCTGGCCAATGAAGGGCAACTCCCCATTACATGAGAGCTCCGACTGAGCATGACTTCTCACTGGACGTCTTGAATCCTTTCAATGACGGTGGAGTGTGTTATTTTGGTCTAGAACTATTGAAGAACAACATAGATTGCGGGTTAAGCGGCCTACTTCAGGTCTTGGCAGGATGGAGATGTACTCCTGTCGCTAAAGCGGTGATCTAGAATTCGATCGCCAAACTCTAGCCCCTATCGCTATCTCGTGATGTTTCGTGGAGCTTCATGTTTTAGACTCTCCGCCGCGTCAACTTGAGTGTATTCTTTACCGCCCTTGCTATCATACTGATGTTCTTTTCGCTTTGGTGGCGTCCAGCTGAACATTTCCGTCGCGGGCGCAACGTCGTTTCTGAGCAGTTGAGGCTGAGCTACCTGTCGTTGGCGACGATGAAACACCCATAGACTGGCTTTAAGATGCTCCTCCATGTGAATACGAGATCAAGGTCGACACCCGCTAGACAAGTCCCGCTAGGGCAAGTCTCTCAGCCAGTGGATGACGAGACATTTACGCTGAGATCCCCACGAAGCCAAAAGGAAGCGAACTGCGGGTGGGTCTAGTTCGCCGGTGAGTGAGGTTTAGACATTGCGGCTTAGATCCACGTAATTCCCACAAGCTGAGAGTGAACAACAGCGGTGGAGGCTTAGACATAGACCATGCGACGAGGTGAAACAATTGCACTTTGACTTGCAGATGTCGCTGATGCGAAAATCAGGAGAAGTACGACGGGGCTCGGCTTGTGCCGACGAGACAGTCCCCATGCAGCCGGCTGACAACTGGAGAGATAGATTAAGACTAGCTAGCACATAAAACCTTTGTAGTATCTCTCGTTTCTTGTGCGTTGACCTCGCTGTGTTTCCATCTCCATGTTTATCATCTATTGCTTTGAACACGACGGCAGTTTCCTGAGGGAGCACTTCCATCGCCTTTACCATCCTACCTCGTTCGAACACACCTCCGAATCGATTCGACACGGTGCCCCTCCTCATTGACCGAACGAAACATCCGAACGAATCTCTCGAATTATACATTAAACATGTGCCGATACCTAGGTGCCGAAGAAGTGGCTATATGCCTACGAATTGTGTAAGAAGATTTATAAGGAGGGAACCTGGACGCATGTTCTCTGCTAGACAACACGGCAGGAGACTTCGTCGTGGAGTCTTACACCTGGTTTCTTCCAATCTATGACGGATAACCGTACGGCATCCAACGCGTCGATGCTGTCCGCTACTTTATCATCTACCACTTTGGAGGATTCTACCTCGACCTCGACATCGGTTGCCACAAACCCCTAACACTGTTCCTCGAATTTGACGCGATTTTCCCCAAGACACAGCCCTTCGGGTTCAACAACAACATGATGGCCGCGGCCAAAGGCCATCCATTCTTCAAACAGCTAATTGCAGCGCTCCCGAAGCACAGTCATCGAGTGGGAACAAAGCACCCTACCGTCATGTGGACAACCGGTCCAGTGTTTGTTACGCAGCAGCTTGCCCGCTTCCTGCGCATTATGGAGTTCCAGAACGTCGTGACGGGAACTCCGTCTAGGGCCGATGACGTGACAGTCCATCTCATTCCGCATGCGCTACGGCTCGACAGAACACTCGTTCTTTACATATCATCCTGGATCGTCCTGGCATGGCTGGGACGTACAGGTAGTTGCGATCCTATGGGCGAACACGTCGAGAATTCTGGGGTTGACTGCTTTCGTTGCCACGTTTGTATATTGTCACCGACGACTTTCTCTCGGGAAGAAATGGAGAAACCTGTATCGCTCAACGCGCAGTGGATGGACTTAATGTTAAAGGATATTCGAACTTTCTTATTGTATTACTGTCAATCATTCTGCTTCTCAATCCCAAAAATACTAATAGCCCATTCATTCTGGCCATTTACTTGACATTCTCTTGTTTCTGTGTCTATCCACTTGCAGCACAAACACATCGATCTCAGTGTGGTTTCTTTGTCTCCAAGGCAATTAATTCTCCTAGCCTTCATCGGATCGGAGACGGTGACCTTGGCAGCTCGATCAAACGGCACGCAATCGCTACCAGGATATTTGTTTGGGGTGCGGTCAACCGTAGTGCCTTGGCATCAATAATAAGGTTGATATAGATTGATATTCTTACATCTCTACTTCGTACAATGCTTCTCCTCAAATCCACTGATGATTCAACAGCGCCACCATCTTGATCCTTGTCACTAAAAGAGCACAAGTCTTTTAGCATGACCTTATAATTGCAATTAATCCTCTGCACAGTTTCCAATGAGTTTCGTCTTTCATTAACGCCAAGTCGAAATCATGTCGATGGCTTAGTCTAGTCATAATCGTTACCATTCTCATCAAAATCGTCGCAGTCGTTGTAGTCATCTTCGTCTTCTCAAACAGCTTCTGGTCTGTCATGTTTGGTCGCTATAGCCGCACGTCGGATAACGCGACGCAGCCAAGGCCAATAAGTGGTGTTGACCCAGTTACGAAGCATTTGCAGAGCAGTGACAATCTGGTAGATGCCAAAGATGTCTCCAGTAGAACCAAGTGTAGTTCCAGACCATATAACCTACAGACAACCTGGTTAGTACAGAACACAAGGTCGCACAGTTATGGAAAATAGGGCAAACATGCCGTGCGGGATCCCTCACGGGTTGCTGCGACAAAATTCCACACATTGCCCTGGACGATGAGCCCTGGAAGGAAACCGATATCGTCGAGGGACGGAACCGGATGGCCATCATCTGACGGCAATAGTGAGCCAATGTCGACCAGACGTTGTAAAAAGACGAAATGTGAAGACAACCAGGTTGCCACCTGCAAGTTTGCCGTGTCCAAGCCTTCACCAGGGCGCTTAGTCTCGATGGGAATCACAATGGGATGGCATAACAGGGGTAAGTCATCAGTTGGGTTGATGGATAAGAGCGGGAGTCGAGCTCGTAGGGTGTCGATATGAGAGGCGGTGTCAACGCTGTTGGTGTCGTATTGGGCATCAATGTAGACGCAGAAGTCAATTTTCTTGTGAGGCGCGTGGAGGGTTCGGTATTCCTTGATGATGGAGGCGGTGGAACTAAGTACGGGAGAGTCAGTCGGAGCACATATAAGATATATGGGGATGCCTTTCTTTGACTTACCAGGTAGTCACTTTGATCAACCGCTTAAACACGCTGCCAATAATGCGCGGACGCAGTGCCAAGCACAAAAGCGGGAAGTGAACCTCATTGTTCCACGCCGGCTCGGAGCGGTCCAATCGGAGACAGTCGGCGGCGCACTCGAGCAGGTATAGGACGTCGTCAGCCGATGGTGTAGGTCCCAGCTCGTCGCGCGATGATGAAAAGTAGAACTCCGGGTCCGATTGTAAGACGTCCAGGTCGGGATGCAGCTGGGTGCCAGCCGAGAGGGAGTCCTTCACCGATGTGCCAACAATGCCCCGACCTCGAGCACACTGCATCAGCTTAGTGCGAATACAGGCGAGCGACGGCGGGAGCAGTGAGGGATCCGACATGGCGCGAATTTGGACGCCGTAATCGGACAGGGCCATGGCAGCCAGGTGTTTGCGCGGAGACGAAGCTCCCGAGAGCCCGGCTTTGTTGGAGCGTGTTGCAGAGGAGAGGGATGAAGCATCGCTGGGTATATGACGGCGTCGCGGAGGGCGAGGTGTTTGGTCGTGATCGTTGCCGGTAGCCTCATCGTCGTCGTCGTCGTCGTTGATGGAATCGTCCCTTGCCGAGGGAAGTGTAGTAGGCGTACCAGGCCCTGTCTTCCTCTTCTTTGAGGTCAGCATTTCGAAGTCGAAATAAGCTTCTCGGCTGTTGTGGGAGTTTGGAGAGTCGGGAGGCGGCGTCGGATGCGCGAGTCGATGTGCTGAAGATGGCCGACTGTGCTTGCGCTTGTTGTTCGATGGTGAGGGCGACCAGTCAGGCGCGTTCTCAACGTCTCGCAGCCACGAAACAATGTCTAAAGACATGCTATGAGGAAAAGCACTGGGAATACGTAGTATTTCCTAGCATTTGGAGATCGGGTGTGGTGTCGCGGACGTCGTGATAGTATTTTGCTAGTGCTGAACGATGACGATGTGTTGACTGTTGTCCTCATTTGACGTGTGGCCGAGGTTGGCTAGGCAACGCGCCACATTGCCTGCGCCACAACATTCTAGACTACGATATGCTCACATATGAATGCATTTAGCCGGAGACGGTACAGAAGAATAATTCCCAGCTGTACTCTATTGACCTGCGGTGTTTCCAATCTGCTCTAAACTTTGATGATCGGATCGCTTATAAAGATTCGAGAACTTTCCTGAGATGCCTGTCCAATCCAGCATCGTTCACCTCAGTGCCGAAATATTTCCACGGATTTAGAATCCTATACCACTTGACAAATGCAGCTTCAATTAGTAATAAACAAGCTTGGTCATTCATGATGTCACTATAAGCCCAAATTTCTTTTTTAATGAATTCTCTTGCACCTCTCCGGCAGTTAGAAAAGACCCCTCACGGCCCGTTCAGCTCCGTATAAAAGCTCCAAACCCCGCACAATTACATCACATTCACGACAAAACACCAAAATCCTCATCCCTCGCAACAATGACTACCGGAGTGTTTCGCTACATCGACCCCGCCAGCCTCACCAGTGTCGGCTCCCAAGCTTGGACCAAAGTCGACACCGACGTTAGCTCCTATGAAAGGACCGAGCGCCGCCGCTCCGTTGCTGACCTCCGCACCTCCGACCTCGACTTCGGTACTGACATCTCCGGCTTTGCCGTGTACCACTCCCCCGCGGAGGAGAAGGCCTTCGCCGATGATGCCGCCGTGCGGACTGGCTATTATCCGGAGGTCGAGGCGTTGGTCCGGTCTAAGCTGCCGGGAGTGAAGAAGGTCGTCATCTTTGACCATACCATCCGTCGTCGTGAACAGTCTTCACCGCGTCAGCCGGTACAGCAGGTCCACGTAGACCAAACCCCTCGCGCGGCCGAGATGCGCGTGAGGCGACATCTTCCCGCAGACGAAGCTGAAGAACTACTCAAGGGTCGCTATCAAATCATCAACGTGTGGCGGCCCATTGGACACCCTGCGACTGACTTTCCGCTCGCAGTTATTGACTGGCGCTCAACGGTACCGAAGGACCTGATCAAGGTGGACTTGCTATATCCCAAGCGGACAGATGAAGCAGACGATGACGACCGGGGAAAGGAAGTGCTCCCTGATCCTGATGCTGCACAGTCTACCGAAGGTTACGAGGCAAAAGGTCAGTTGAATGCGGGACTAGAGATCACAGCTGGTAACTAACCACCCGTTGCAGGTGAGCTGTGGGCCATTGCGCCGAACGAGAAGCACAAGTTCTACTACGCCAAGGATATGACACCTGAAGAGGCCATGTTCATCAAGTGCTTCGACTCAAGGAGCCAGGGACAACCAAAGGGCAAGGAAGGAATTGCCGCACTCACACCACACACGGCATTTATCGACCCCGCCACTCCGGCAGATGCACAAGGGCGCCAGAGTATTGAAGTTAGATGCTTAGTGTTTTACGAGTAACTCATGTAGCAGCATTGTTCAACCTAGCGTTACTTGCCAGAAGAAGAAACTCGGCCTCCTCCAAAACGTTTCGCTGGCCCTTTCTTCCTCTGTTTAGCTTGTCAAGGGTCTCCTGCTTAATCCGACTTTCAAGCACACTGTCGAGGTTGGCTATGCTGATGACGGTATCGGGATACCAAAACAGCAACTATGCAATTCGGCCTTGCGTCTTGGGCAAGGGCAAACTATACGTCGGCGACGAAATGGTGGTTGATCTATTCAGCAGCCAACCCCCAAAGACGCTACAGACCCCCATGTTCAACCAAGCCAGCATGGAGGTTACCGCGGAAGTAGACATGGAGTTGGGGAAGCAGTATCAACTCACAGTCCTGCTCAGGAACGACTCTGTGGTTGCCGGAGTCGAGGCTCTAAGTGCTGGCGGCTTGCGCGTTGGGTGTTGCGAGAAGCTGGACGCTGCGACGGCTCTGGCTGAAGCTGTTGGTATCGCGAGGCAGGTTGATGTGTCGATTATCGTAGCGGGCCTGAACCCAGACTACGAGAGCGAAGCCATTGATCGAAAAAGCCTCAGCTTGCCACCGGCTATTGACGAGTTGATCCTTAATGTGGCCCGGGCCAACCCCAACACGGTAAGCACGCGTTTTACCCGGTTCTCAACGAGCGCACACTGACGGGATAAAGATCGTTGTCCATCATTCCGGCTGTCCGATCACGATGCCCTGGATCGATCAAGCGCCGACGCTTCTTCATGCATGGTTTGGTGGGCAGGAGACGGGCCACGGTATTGCCGATGCCCTGTTCGGAAAGGTGAACCCCAGTGGCCGTCTGTCGATAATATTTCCTCGACGTCTTGAGACTCATTCCAACTCAAGAATGACAAAGACAGCTTTGATGTAAGCGTTGAAGTACAAAACTCGGGGCCTCGGGATGGCTGGGAGGCAGTGCAGGTTTACATCCAAGATATCGATTGCGTGTTTGACCGACCTCTGAAAGAACTGGAGGGATTTACCAAAGTTCTGGTCAAGGCAGGACAAACCAAGACGGCTTTGGTGACTTTGGACAAGTATGCGCTATCCTATTGGAACGAGGACTTGGAGCAGTGGCTTGCTGAGAAGGGAACATTCAAGGTCTTTGTGTCACGAAGCGCTGATCCTGAAGATGAAATACTGTCGAAGAGTTTTGAGCTGGAGGAGGACTTCATCTGGAGCGGGCTGTGATTTAGGACAATAGAAACCTTTGACAATTTCTCCATTAGTAACGGCGGTAACTGACATTTAATTTCTTATTACCACTTGGTCACACGATTGTTGAGCTCCATTGACTCTCAGTCAAGGCCACTAGTCTCGTGTATCTTGAATCTCTACACGACGACTAAACCTCTTCTCGTAGACTGATTGAAATACGACATCCAGTGAGAAATCGAGTATCAATCACGAGTCATCGGCGCGTGGAGTTCTAATAGGCTATGCCCTTTGTATGATGTGATCCCGTTCAGCAACCCAGACTCGTTTTGGAATCATGAGCCAAACTGACCCCTAGAGTACCTTAGTCTGTATAGTAGTTAAGCCCGTAAGTATGTGCTCACATGCCTTGGCCATAACAGCTCCGCTTCGCAATTCCCCGCGGCGGAATCCCATCTTCCACGCCAATTTCACCAACACACCTGATTACAGTCATGCCACCTTCAATCTCAAAGCGAGCTTGCGATCAATGCAGGAGATGAAAGGTCAAGGTAATGTGAGTACTAGCGGGGCTGAATATTTGCGTACGTAGTATTGAGGACTGATTGTGTACTCATCCAGCCATAGGGAATCCATGTCTTGATGGTAAGTAGCCATCGCTAACAGTTACAAGTGCGATGGAGTCAACCCATGTTCCAACTGCGGTGTGTCATCACTTCAGTGTTCATACAATTCTCCAGTGCGCAAAAGAGGACCTTAGAACCCACGAGCGGACTCTTGGGGATCTCCGACCGAGTCATCCTACAACACAAATGTTCAAGCACCTCGCAACAGCCATCTTATTCTCAGAGGCCATGGATTTCCCAGAAACGTCACCAATTCTGACATTGTTCTTCCGTCAGAAGCTACAATGTGGAATATTCTAGATGAATTGGCCGCTGCTCTGCGGCAAACACACCCACCGATACTCATTAACCAGGTGGTAGACCGATGTGTTGACATATTCTTTGAACGCATTTTCCCGGTACTTCCTATTTGCCACGAAAGAACTCTCAGAGATGTCTCGCGCTACTTTTTAGAGACTCCTCAATCTCGCCATGGAGCTGACAGCGCTCAAAATATCGCGAGTTCGAGTAATGCCATCCAAGGGAAACAGGGTGACCTCATGCGCTCGTCCGCGTTGATCACTTCTCTATGCTCCATTCTGGCCCTCTTACACCCAGACGATCTCTTCCCCCGCGGACAGATCGTAGGGCCCTTGTTTCTGACAGCGTCTCGCAAAATGCTGAAGGATTATGAGGAATACGACTTGCAACACCCTGATTATACCTCTCTGACTATCCGGTTCTTTCAATCCGCATCCTTACAGCAATACCGTGGTCAGAGTACACTGGCATGGCACATTCTGGGCCAGGCCGGTCTCACAGCTCAAGCCATGCGTCTTTACAGTGAAGATGCGCTACGCAAGTACGATCCGCTTGAAGCGACACTTCTCCGGTTCAATTTCTGGGCCATCTATACGGCAGATAAGTCTGCTATCGCTATCGGAAACTGGGCTGTTTCGCTTCATGAGGCTTTGTTTCATTTCGAAATGGACCTCGATGCCTATGGGACAAATCGCGTGCCATTACTTGACACGGTCAGCCCGAGCAATCAAGGATCATTTGAGGACACACTTCTAGCCGGCTGTTATCAAATCAGACGCAACTGGACTTATGCGGCTCGCTTGGTTGCAGCCATTCGATCATACTCTCACGACTTTCAACACAGGGTGCCGTCGGCTTCGATCGACATAGGAGCGAGAACGACAAAGATTACACAAATATACTTGGACTTTGTGGGATTGTTAGACGCTTCCACTCTGTTTGCAGTCACCCGAGGCTTTCACACTCGCTAGCAAGCCTATCGCGGAGTATCAGAGATCATGTTTCAACTTGCAAAACTTTCGTCTTTTTGCAATGCACCATTGCTTGAAGCTCAACGTGGTCCACCGGTGCATCGAAAACGACCTAGCAACAGCGATTAAACTCAGTGCTGAAGATTTAGATTCATCCACGACCGAGCTCAATACCGCCCAGGATTTCATCCAAATCCTACAGTCAAATCCGTTGCACTACCTCCAACGGAATGTAGAGCCTGGTGTTAATAATACCCTGGAGACATTCTATACAGATGTAACTGACACAATTCCAGCTAGAGCTTATTCGTGCGGCAGGCATTGTCCTATTACAACTTTCACAGAACGGTGTGAGCAATGAAGTCAGAGAACGTGCGAGTTCCCTGCTCAAAGCTCTACTTGACATTCTGGTGAGAATTGATTCCCCTGCTCTGCACGAATCTATAAAACAGTGAAAATGGAATCTGTCCTTAGGGCGTGTGGGCGATGCACTAGTATGAGAGGTAGCCTTCGACTGCAACGTTCCGTTGAACTATTGTTGTGGTTCAACTACCTAGATTTTGCCTTCAGATACCTTACTACGTCCTTTGCCATAAGTTTATGAGTGTGACTAGTTCTTGAAAACAGTCAGTAGAGGAAGACGTATTCGTTGAACAGATCTCACATGTGGCCAGAATTGAACCAGAAATAGCTGTCGATAGGGATGCAGCCAAAAGCGCTTGGGTTTGTCAGTACAGTCTCGTTGATGTACCCAGGACAAAAGCCTGTCGTGTTGGTGACCTGGTACTGTTTTGGATTGTCCAGGACGTGGTTGAGGAAAGAAAAGGAGTCGTAGACCATGGTTGTTGCTGACCTGTGCCTTTTCGAAAATCGGGAGCTGTGACTCGAAAGACGGGAATTCCACCACTGTAACATCGTGGCGTTGAGAGATGGTCGAGGCTTGTTGAGGTTGGACGGGCTGCGGTTTCTCGGTGGAAGGTTTACGAAGAGAAAGTTATGATAGCCAGCATCATAGAGTGATTTAACACTATTTTCGAACACTGTCCCAATTATTGAATCGTACAGTTCCGGTAGGTTGACGTCGTACAGGCTTGTGTCAGAAATGTCGTTGATGCCAATCCATATGGCTACCAAGGCTTTGGATTTATCCACCTGCTTCCGGAGGACCGGCTCGGCCCACGTGAGAAATTGCTGTGTCTGGTTGACCAAGGGAATTGTGTAGCTATGATGAAGAGGGGTAAATTCCTCCGATGCATCAGCTCCAGCAAATGCAAAATCCCATAATTGCATTTTACAGCTCGACGGACGGGTCAGGCCACTGTCGAGTCCACACTTGGTGATGTATTCAACCCAGTTCGGTCCTCCTGCGGATGTTCCGGTAAAGTTCTGGACAATTTTGTTTGATAGCAATTCCCCGGCTGTAAAAGAGAAGTTCTTGTCATAGTCGCCAATGAAACTGTAGTTGGGGTAGCCATGGGTGCCCTGAACGAAGGTATAAGAGTCGCCAAACGCGATGCTATAATCTTTTGTGAGAAAGATAATCAACATACAGGGAATCAACATACATGTGCTTTGTCTCATCCCAGTTGAATTTTTGTCTGGTAGATCGAGATAATGATGACACCGGTTGAGCGATCGCCAACACAATCGCTAGCGAGGATGCCAAAATAGAACACATAGTTGGGCAGAGCTCTTAATAGGAGTTGAGAATTAGTACATGACAACATTCCGAGGAGCACTTCTGCCGTGACCTTTATATCCTATTGCCAGACTTCGAATTGACGTGTCAGCATAGTGGTGACGGGAGAGGAGTGGAAAGGCAATGCACTCGCATTATTGGTGGGAAAAAGAACATCTGTAGGCGTGGGGAGACCAACGACGCTTTTTCCATGTAACGATGCGAAGCCTTGAAGTTAGCGCTAACGGTATATCGTGCCAAACAGTGCCTTAGTTTCACGCATTTGATGCGTAGGAATAAATTGTTAAGAAGCCATCAATAGAGGATGTTCTGAATATATATCTAAGGAATTCATTGGTCTGGAGGGAGCTGACAGTACTGGCACAAAGCCTGAAGCTATTGGTGGTTACTTTTCTACCTAATTACTATCCTACGTCGATTCTCGGACGACGAAATGATTGTCTATAAGAACAGGGATGCTCGTGGCAATCGAACCCGAATGTGACGCTGCCAACGGAGAAACTATCTTTGGATCTTCCGGGGTACTGCTAAATTGGTGGGAAAATTGAATGCGGCTAAAATCACACCCACAAAAAACACAAATCTCGACTCCTCAACCAGACCGCTCCGTCCAGCGTTCGGCTACCACCCGTCAAGTATGCAACCCTCAGCCATGCCGTCTTTCCCAGAAGAGATATGGGTTCGCATCTTCGTGCAGTTGGAATGCAGTCTGCCAGTGAACATCTGGCGGTTGTACGGAGGAGGAGTCAACTGCCTCACCCTCAAGACTCTTTCAGCTCTATGCCTTGTCTGTCGCGACTTTCGTCGAATAGCCCAGGGGATCTTGTACCGCACAATTCCGTTGAACAGCCTGGACGGGCTGGAAACAAAAGGACATTTTGCGAGAACGCTGACTGAGGCTCCCTCGCTTGGACGTGTGACGCGTGTAGTGTCTCTGGATGATTGGCTCCCAGACCTGGATTTCGATATGGATAGGCACTTGAATACTATCAAGACATTCCCCGGAGTTCCCTCTGAACTCAACGTGCAGATACAGAAACTGGTCTCGAGTCGCCGGTGGTCCTATTCACGCAGTGGATTCGCTATTTTGATGCTTGCGTTCATGCCTCACGTGCAGCTCGTTGAGTGTACACTTGGTGGCAGTCCGGGGCTATTGCCATGGATATTGAGTGGCAATTTGGAAGCCGAATATGCTGTGCAGCAGGATGACGATGACGAGGAAGACGAAGGGAACCTGGCAGATCAAGAAAATCAGGAAAGCCAGGTCACCGAGCAGAAGAAGTGTGTCATCACCGAACCATCCAAGCAGGTCTGGTTACCATCTCTCAAACAGGTCCGTCTGAGACACGGTGATGCCGTTGAAAATACAACTGCCATGTCACAATTAGAGGCTGTCCTTTTGAATCCTCATCTTGAGTCGCTATTCTTGCTGGGCGTTGATTGGACCGGCGATGAGGCACGGCGCATGAAATGGAATGATCGGATCAGCAACCTCACGTTTCTCGAACTCAAGGAATCCATCGTTGATGCTTCAGGCCTGCAATACATCCTGACACGCTGCAAGAATATCCTCAGCCTGACGATACAGCTTGGGGATGCGCGCAGAGAAGGCTGGGACCGCGAGGAGGACAGCTGGCAAGTGGACCTGCATCATTTTAGTCGCGTGTTAAAGGAGCATGGGAGGGGCTTGACGCAGTTGGACCTACACACTGTAGAATACCAGGCCACAAACGCTTCAGAAGGAAGACTCGGATCCCTCCGGGAGCTGAGTTCACTAAAACATCTCGGAGTTACCAAGGTCGACCTCCTCGGCACCCCCTACGAACGGGCTTCTCAGGTTGGCCCCGAGGATCTGAGTCTGGAAAGTGCTTTGCCACAATCACTGGAGACATTATACCTACATTTTGACGACTACTATTATGCGGGCCAGGCTTTGGATCAAGCAGGACACCAGGAACTATACGAGCTGATTACGGGTGGGCAATTTCCTAATCTTTACGAAGTCAAGGTGGAGTTCCACCTCACGGATCCTTCTCGCCTTTTTGGGAGGGAAATAGCTGGATGGGAAATACGCACAGTTGAGGAACATCTCTGGGAGAGGGCGGCGTCAAGTGGATGTCTCCGTTCCATCTTGGTCTTTTCAAGGATTGACTAAGCACGAATGCGGTCACGTCCTATCTTGAAGATAGTATAGACGGCTGGGAGCTTTAACTATCAGCTTATGTATGACCTTTCGTCGCCCTGATCTGACAGTCCAGCTTATGCGGCATCTGCGATATCAATGCGGGACATGGACGACAAGAAAGCCTTGTCACCACCTTCATACCGCTGAACCTTTCCATCCAATGCGTCTTGCACCACCACTGCGAGCCGCTGTATGCCTTCAACAATAATGTCCTCCGGGTTCCATGCCCAAGACAGACGTGCGCCGCGTCCAAAAGTCGTCTGGGAACGGCGGTCACTCTCCTCGTCGCCGCGTACAGTGAAAATAGAACCTGGCGCAATCGTGAGAGCTTGCGACGTCTTTGCCCATGTCGCCAGTTCATCGGCAGGAGGCAATCCATCAGGGAACGTGATGTATAGAAAGTAGCCCCCCGCCACCTTCTCCGCGTCTTTGTTAGATCGATAAGACAGGCCAGCGTCGACATTCACTCCGAGTGGAACGAGGTATTTGTTAACGGCAGCAACCATGGCGTTGTATCGTTTCCGGTAAGTTGGAATGAGCACGTTTTGGATGTGCTTTGCAAATTCGCCGTTCGTAATCATCTGAGAGATCAAGGAAGATGAAAAGTGGCCAATACAACCGCCAGAGCTGGACGCACCACTGGCTACGTAAGTATGCCGTTCGCGGCGTGAGTAAATCAAGACTTACACTTTTCCCATCTGTTCAACGAACTTTGGAGTAGCCTCCAGCCAGCCCACACGCATTCCAGGTGCTATGATCTTAGAGAATGAACCATTGCTCACGCTGTTGCCCCATTCAGAATGGCCAGGCAGAGCTCTGTCGATATCGACAATTCGAGGAGGCAAGGGACCAATGCTTTCGAGAGCAGCAGTCTCCTCGATAGGCCACCGCAACGCATCGTAGACGTCGTCCGTAATGATCAGGGCGTCGTGTTGGCGTGCAATCTGCAATAGCTGTTCCCTGCGACGCATACTGATGATTTTGCCGCTCGGATTCGAAAAGGTTGGGACGGCGTAGATGATGTGTTTGTAAAGCTTTGGGTAGTTATTGATTGGCTTTGATCCCGGGTCACTCTCAGCGTCGGCTGTGGATATTGCATCCCTGAGATAGTCGATGTCCAGACCTTCTTCATCCTCGGGAACGCCTCGCAGTTTTCCAGTCAAACCGGCGTCCTCGATCATCGGGCACGCCATGAAGTAGGTTGGCTCGATCATCCACACACGCTGCGTGTAGACTGGGTCCGAAAAGCGCAGCAAGATGTTGGTCAGATTGACAGACGCACCGCCCGTGATCCCCACGCGGTCGGAAGTGATGTCGCCGGCAGTTGGACGATAGAGATCAGTCAGCCAAGATGCCAGGCCCTGTCGCAAGGCCTCGCGGCCGAGCTGTGGTCCATATCTTAGCGCGGGCGCTGCCGTCTCATTGTCGGCGAGGACAGCAGTGGCGGCATTGAGCAGGCTGCGATCGGGATGAAGCGCTGCAGTTGGCCATCCTAGCAGCAAGTTGATGGGCTGTTTGGTAGTCATGTTTCTAAAAAGGCTAGTTCTCTTACTCAAGTTGGGTTGACTTGTATTTACTTGAGTTAGTTATTATCCAACGACCGTCAACTTTAGTCGTGGCCGACGAAAATGCCGCGCATGGCGTCACCTCGGCCTCGGCTTCGTTGATAGGCTCTATCGGCTTTGGTGCGTTTGCCGATAGAATATATGTCTCACGGAAGCTAAAGTCCGCTGAATAAGAGTATCCGACCTTGTCTCCACTATGTGACCTTCTGGGGAGACACACTGAAGGGCTTTACATCACAATGACAACGAAGGGGCCGGGCCTTCTGGCCTACCTTCAGCTGGCAGTTGCATCTCGTAAAGTGTCCTGTAATTGCTCTACTTGATATGCCCTTGTAGACTTGTCAAACATAGGTAGTTGCGAAGTCCGACGGAAATGGTTTTCAATCAGCTGCGGTTGAGCGCTATCGTTGACGTTGATGATATAGGCTACAGCTTCGCCAATAGTAAAAGTCGCGGCGTACTCTTCGCGCTGTGGATGCTGAACCACAAAGATTCTTCTCTCAGCCTCGACTACACATGATTCCGTTAGGCCACAATAGGGCTGAACCTAAACAACCATAGTTCATTCTCCCTTGTTCCCTCAACGGCCTGGTCGATAGTAAAGCTTCATCAGCGATTCTTTCGTGGATTCGGCGCATCACTCGGGAGGCCTACGGTACAAGGTCAGTTTGATACGATGCGCAGAAATATACGGAATCAAGAAACGCCGTACCAATCTTTGGAACAGCCATGACTAGTAAAGTGCAGACCGTCCTCATGACTTCAAGGTTCTCTTCTGGTAGATCCAATCTGTCCTTGAGTGAGCAGAGGTAATGGCGCTGGATCATGGCATACGTCATGAAACTAAGGGGCAAGAAGTTGGCTTGTTCAAAGTCGATGACATAGAGATCTCCTTCTTCGGTAAACAGGAAATTTCCCCCGTACAGATCCGAGAAGACAAATCGCAATTCCCGTTCGAAGCACAGCGTTGGTGCATTTTTACTAAACCAGGTCGCAAGCTATCAAGCAGTCAGCTTATAGGCCAAATAATTGCACAGCTTGAATCCACATACCTTGTTCATGTGCTTTTCCAATAGGTCCACTGTTTGATACTCAATGGTGGATTTAAAACCTTTGAAAAGTGGGTGCCGGATAAGACCGCCTCCGTATGGCCCCGGAGATGCATCTTGAGGAACCGGAAAGCTAAGAAAGAGCTTCAACGCGCACTCGATCATTCCAAGGTAACGGTCTTCAGTGGCGTTGAAAGCCTCGGAATTCTCGTCCATAAAGTCCTGGAAGGTTTTCCCAGGGACGTATTCCATAAGAATGATTGTCCATGTTACCAAGTCGACGGTTCGATAGACCTTGGGGATCTTGATCCCCTGGCGGTCGCTCGGAGACAATCTTTGCAGAGTCTCATACGCCCATATCTGAGTACGCGCCTCAGCGTCTGTGCCTCTTTCTAGATTGTCTCCAAATTTAATGAAGATGACCGGTTGCTCTGGAGGATACGCGAAACCGCTAATCGCGTAACCTCGAGCGTTGCAAGGAGGCAGGGCATTCGATAGTTCAATTAGCGTGTCCACAGGCAAATCATCAGCCACTTGTTGAGGGGATAGTGTTGCATTCATTTCGACGGGAGGAAGACCACGGTGAGTAGCTAGGAACGGAGCATGTTGATGCCAGAAACCTGGAGAATCATGGCCTAACGGTGAGAGAAAACTAAAGGTCTGTGTCCAGCGGACTATAAAAGGAAAACTGTTAGTCTAACAGTGAAATAAACTTGCTTAGCTCAGCCTGAAACCCGTGACAAGCACCAACAAGCTTCAATGCCCAGCCATACCCATCCTTGAGAAAGATGATGGTAAAAACCCGAGAGCCACCACGTAAAAGCAAAGGGATATAGGGTAAAGTTATAAGAACTGCTAGCGAAGAACGGAGAGACACAGGGGTAAATACAATGCAAGTACGATTATTGTTCACCCTGCATTTCAAAGTATTGGTTGTCGGTCTCGTCCAGAAAAAGGTCCAAAGCAGACGCATCGAAGAAGAATATATCATTCAAGCCGCCGTGGACACCTGCTCTCATGAGGTCCTGATCCCAATCCATTCTGACCAGATCAGCTGGAGGTTCAAATCTATCTCCAGAGTAGCTCTCGGCATCTACTACTTGGCCAGGCTCGGTGTTAGAAGCTGAGCTCTGATCGTCCAAGTTGACACCAAGAGGGAGTGCATCCGGAGTGGCTTGCATGTGGCCACTAAGATCACTCCAGGTTGATGCGCTGGCTGGGTTATGAAGGTGAGACAATTCTGGAGGTGAAACAGGCGGCCGGAGGAAAGCACCTGCACCATTGTCACTCAGCTCGGTCGGGCGTTGGTAAGCTCTCACATCAGTCGACTGGGTCGCCTTTCTCTGCTTAACTCTTGACGCTCGCTGTCCAAAGAGTTGCAACAGACCTTGTGCATAGCGCCAGTACCGCGACAACTCTCGTAAAGACGCCATCAAAGAGTCAAAGACGCGCTCTGACTTGGCAGCTATGAGTGGATTCGGAGAATTAACCTCGTTGCCGACGTGGATAACTACTGTAAACAGAACGTGGTTGCTATATAGCCACAAAGTACAGATGGCTCCTCGATTAAGCAGCATATCGAAAATGGAACTAATGGCGACGGTGGCGCCTCCACAGAGATTAGGATCACTGCACACTTCAGATGCTCTATCCCGCCTATTGTGTTTTAAAGGTGCTCGATGAAGTAGGATAACGAAGTTATTGTACGTTAGGTGAAGGATTGACCGCTAGGTATCCAGGTTCAAAACAGAAAGGCTGAGATTCGCAGGAAGGTCGGTTGGGAAATGAGCAAGGGCTTCGTCTGCTTTCTGCATAGCCTGAATCCGCCTCTTGGGGGACTATCGCAATGACCATTCCTCCCTCCTTGTCCAGGATATTATCATGCATGGTTTCGTCTAGTGGATAACAAAGTCTGCAGCTACTCCGGGGGTTCCTACAAAGTCGGAGGTCTTCAGGTCTTGTACATCGGAATCATCAACGTTTCTGAAATTGTTAGTAGATAGACATCGAAGTTGTCTGGGTTCACTGACATGACTTGCGGTCGACCACATGAAGCGGATGCGATGGTGTCGAACTGAAACAGAACCCATCACAATCTCGTGTACACGCGCTTATGCACTGGCCGCAATCGAGACTAAGTGATGTCGCGGTTCATGCCAACGCCGAAAGCCGTACGTGTCGCAATACCGATCCAGTGCCAGGCATTTGCGACCACTTCTTCCAGACCGTCCGAGTACCAGGTTAGGAGGGGAGCAACCTGCATGTACATGATCCGATCTTGCTCGAGTCTATAGTCGACGAGAGTCTTTGCTCTGCGAAAAAAGAGATGCTGCATTGGCCTCATGCTTTCAACTTGGGCAGACAAGACATGTGCCCCCACAAGGAAGACGGCATTAAGAAGCGCCAAGGGGACTGGATTGCGAGGGTCTTCTCCTCCATACTAATACATAAAGAAATCTTCATCGATGATTGGCCAGTCACGGTTGACATGATCGAAGTAAGCGCGTATCAGTGGATCTGCAAGGTCCTTGTCCGGCCGTTCGAGCGCCTCGGGAGGAATGCGTTTCAGGTCGTAACAGGCTTCCTTTCTGTGGAACTACCGGTTACTAAAGTGAAACACAGTATCGTGGCCAGACTTTGGAGAGCTCTGTCGGACAAGGTAATGGCAATTGGACAGCCCGGTTCCAATGAAGCATAGTCGAGTCTCATGGTTCAGTTCTTCCACTCGAACATCTTCACGGTTGATGAAGTCGGCGATGTTGCCAGGGCCGGGTTCCATATCTTCCTCGACCGTGGAATGCGGCGTGGACAAAGGCCTTAGAGCAGTCAATACTGGGGATGTTCGAGACGGTCCATCGACTGATTTCTCTTTCGGCTCTGCACAGCTTGCTTCGTGGGGACAGATAGAGACTGGAACTCCTGGGTGAATGGAAGACTCTCTGTACTTCTTCTTTGGAAACACGTGACATCCTGACTGGTTGTGAGTTGAGTAGCTTGTGCAGGGAGCCCCTATGTCTATTATATCGCAGCGGACCTTTCTTTGATGACAGTTGATGCATGCCCGTCCGTCTGATTAAATAGCTAGCTAGGTTATAAATTATGGAGAACGTAGTTGTAGAGACTCTGTGTAGCCACGAAAGACGTTGTATTTTGTTGCACGTGCTTACTTTGCATGCACCTGTATAAAGAACTTGTCTTATCGATTGGCTGAGGCCCGAAAATGAATAGTGAATAGCCTGAGAAGAAAGAAAGATCTGCCGTAAAAGATTTCACACGATTCGTTTGCGCATGCGTCTTGCCATCGAAGCTCGGTCCTCCGACCTCCAACATTTAACTAATAATCTACTCAATCAATTCAAGCATACCAGAAGATCCAACACTCACAGACGTCCAATGGCACCCCCAAACGTACTATGCTTATACTGGCCAACAACACGCTCCGTATCACGCAAAGGCCGAATCACTATCTCAAAGACATATAGCCGATTGAAGTCAGCACACGTATTGATGAAAGCGTTGATCTTCTCAGAAAATCGGGCCAGCATCCACCTGAAATGATCTTCGTCACCGGAAGAGACAGAGTGATCCAAGACTGGCGCTCCGGGCATTTCTAGAGCAAAGGCAAAGCCCGGTGAGCCATGTCGAAGCGGAATCTCCTTCTCCAGCCACGCCAGTGACATTTTGTCAAAGACAACTGGCGGCGACCACAGCGAAGCCCTGTCTTCCGAGTACAAAACACTGCAGAATATGGCCCATCTCAAACGATTCGGTGTCCCTGGGCGCCTGCTCGATCCCCGCCGGTGTCTGTTACGTGACAGGGGTCTTCCTGGCGGGGCTGCGAAGTCCACTTCAGGTTCTGCTGGAGGTCTCCGAGAAGGGCCAGGTTCCTTTACTGGCACTATCTGAGACCGCGGATGGGACTGTTCGAACACTCTTGCAGCTCCGTGTTGCGGGACATCTTCTCCTCCTTCAGCAGGTGACGGGGTCAGTATCATATTGGAAGCTAGGGGATTTCCTTCTGGTTCAGCGGTTTGATGTGCCATCGAATACGCTGGCTCAACTGCTTGAGAAGGATGTCCTAGCCCCCTACTTGACTCGCCGTTATTCGCGTTCACTGGTGCGCTATATCGGATTAGGTGAGACTCAAGTCGAACTCGGTGTGGAGCGAGGCTGTGAACGTTCCCTTGTCCGTTGCGAGACCGATAAAGCACATCTGCAGGATTCGTATAAATAGGAGCCTTGCCCTTGCGCTTTACAACAGGACGGTGTTGTTCTCCATGTGAAGGCCGAGCAGGCCGCTTTGGTCTGCGTTGGTCCTGCTGATGGTAAGCATTGTGGAATCTAGAGTTTTGAATGTTAATGCGAGGGCTGACAGGATTCGCGAGCTCGTCGGGGCTGGAATATCTGTTCCTGAAGCCTCCAAGTCTGTGATCTTGCAGGCGTGTTCTAGTCATTTCTGCGTAGTGATCGTCCTCAACATCCTCAACCGATGCTTGATGTGAAGGGACAGTATTTGGTGGCGTGCCCGGAATATCCGACAGAGTGTGGAGGCTGAGAGTAGATGTCAGAAGAGAACAAGCCATGGAGATTCAACAATCGCAGACTCACGACAAACGTCTCATCAGTCCAAGAGGGCTGACGGATGATGGTAATGGTGTCCGCATTTCCACATCGATCAGATTCCCAACAGTACCCTCTCTTTGATGGTGAGCATTCTCGATTTCAAAAGGTGGAACAATAGTTCCATTCGGCACAACCGCACTACTGTCGTCCCGAGCGGGCGGTTGAGTGCGTTGGGAACTGGCCACCGATCTGTACCCGTTTTTAAAACTCTGATCGATCTGGAACAGAAGCTGAGCCATAGTGCGCTGTATTCTATTATTGCTCAAGGTCAGTGTAGTTCAATTCAAATGATCACATGTGCCGACTTACAGAAACTTATCCTTTTCATACTGAAGCTTGCCATAGTTTTTAGCCAGTGAGTTATCTGGCCAATACCAACCTCCACGACCGTCTTTCTCTAAGAAAGAAGTAGTACCCATTATCAGCCATTGCCGATGATGCCGGTTTCCCCATTTGAGAAACTGGTCCTTGCTTCCGGCCGGAATAATGTTTTCGGCTTGAGCGGAGACGGCCGCGAAAAAGGTTACGTATCGATCCTGGACGGAGACTTCGTAGCCTAGCTGTCGGCAAAGGGTCGGGATATCAGGGAGGACTTTGACGCTTTTGAGAAAGTCGTGAGTAAGAGGCTTTCTTGGGCGACCGCGTTGTGGAGCCATGGTGAAGGACCTTGCAAGCTTGGATAAACTATACGTAAAGTCATCTCCGACGACACTAAGGTTGAAGCACAGTAATAAGTACTCGGAAGTACCTCGAAACAGCGAGCTCTGTCTAGGTAGAAACCTCAGCCCTCCAGGCAGCCATGGCGAATAACGAGAAGCCAAGCTTCACGTCCTTGTACTGCAGTTCAGCTCGCGGCAGTGCGGACAGGGTATAATGCGGATCCGCCTGTAAATCACGTCAGTGGGAGCCCTCTTTCTTCTCCCACTGAGCGAAATCTCCCTTGAACTTTTAATGCTGTGCCGTACTCAAGGCATTCCCCCTGTGGCTGAGACTATGAAGATGTGAGTTGACCTCTGTTCATTCGCGCGCATCTACAAGTCAGCCTGGGCGCGAGGCACAGCCACAATCAGAGGTGACCTCGCATGCTGTACGTGAGGGGACATTGAGGCTGAGTCCAGGCTGTTGAAACGCTTTGGACTTTTGGTGTGGTGCGCAGTCATGGTGGTAGTCACACGGTCGCACAAGTACAATGCAACATAACGAATTCAACACACGTCCACGTAGCACAATCACGGGAACTAATTTTCGGCTGATATAACGGCCCGAGATTCACTACCGCACGTTTAAGTGGCGGACACCAAAGAGTCAATGACGCCGAGGTGGGGTAGTCCACTGTCGACTGCTTTCCGTTGGCATCGGATACTCTAAGAAACACAAGTCATCTTGAATATGTGATACATCCCCGTGGCATCTACACAGCATCTCCAGAGAACGACAGCCATGTTGAGGGCAAAAGGCAGCACGCGAGAAGTGGTTGGCGGGTCTCGGTGGCCGGCACCGGAAACAGTCGGTAAGCAGTGCCCCGTTTCGGACTTCAGCTCGCCATCACCTTTGCTAATACGAGACAACGTCGACCCAGAGGATCCTGAATCTTCCCACGAACACACCGTCATGCCCGGGGAGCTAGAGGCCGTGCAGCTCGCCAAGGACGACCGACCGTGGGTGCGGTGGCCCGTGACGCTATTCACGACACTGCTTTTGCGGCCTATTCTAAAGCCTCTATACACCCTCTTGTTGAATCCGGCTTTTTTTCTGTTCATTCTCGTTTTGTTTCTTTTCGCTGGGCTTCCCTCCTTCATCCTTTCGGGCCTCCTGTCAAAACATCTTCGTTCGAGACTTAGGGAAATACCTTCTTCAATATCTACCTAAACATGTCACAATACTATATCTGCCAGCTGAACCGAGCTGATTCCTCTACGTACAATCTATTGTGTGATGCTCGTTGATCACTGGTCGTCCTTCGCTAGGCTACCATTTGAACCCACCATCAGGGACAAAGGGGACTGCGTCTCTACCGATTCAATCTTTCGCACGGGTTGAATACCTCTCACTAGTGCGATAACATCCTTCTGAAGTTCGCATTACAGTTGACTAGACATCTACCTAGTTGTAGATCTTGGAATGTAATCCTGGGAGAATCTCCAAATCCTTCTCACGGTGCACGTACTTTCCTGCAGGGGTGATCTTGGCACCCGGGGTACGCCGCTGCTGCTGTGTCTGACGGACCTTAACCCATTGTTCCGTAGTTAGGTGCTGCCCCAGCTCCGTAAAGACGTTGGTCGTCAACCCCAGTCGGTTAAGCAGCGGACTGTTATTGATCGGATCCAACACGACGTGGTTGTTAGGTCTAGCAAAAAGTCAATCATTGGCGTTTCAGCAGGCGAAAAGCGAGGAATAAAGAACTTGCGACTACTGACCTGGCAAAGTAGAGCACACCCAGCCGGTCAATATGCGCTTGATCGGCCGGAGGCGCATGCACCCGGTGAATACTCGACTTGATGAGCCCGCCCGTCAAGGCCGTCAGCGCATCACAAGTGTTGATGGTAATGGTTCCGTCCTGCGGCTTCACCCATTTCCACTGTCCCTGCGAGTTGAGTATCTGCAGCGCGGCTACAGGCTGCCGGAACAAGAGCGTGACGGTCCCCAGATCGGTGTGGCCAGGGGAGTACAGCTCGCCGACTTTCTTGTTTTCTTCTGCACTCCGCGCCGCGTAGTGCATGTATCGTAGGTGGTCTTCGCCTTTCACGTCGTATTGGTGGTCGCGCACCAGCTGGTCTTCGTCGGGGAGCTCGAGAAGGATGCTGAATAGGCGAAGGAGCTTGACTACTACCTCATCGTGGCATTTCTAAGGAAGATCAGTGCTGGTCATTTATTTGGCTGTTTCCTCTGCTTCAATACTTACTCGACTGAAATTCTCAATCTCCTTGATGCTGTCTTTAAGCACCGGTGGTTGGTGTCTTTGATGGAACCCGTCAAACTTCGGGATGTTGTACACCTGGATATTATCCTTGATCCCTTCCCCAAGGCTGTTATTAAAACCATCATTAGTTTTGATGATGGCAGTTTAGTAATCTAACGGTGCTTCTTACATTCGATGTCCAGAAGGTCTGTATCCGTTGTACTCGCCCTTTTCCAGATCATCCCGGTTGTGGTACTTGAGCTTCTCTTCAAGAGGCAACGCGTAAAACTCCCTGCCCAGTGCAAATTGCTGATCGATTTGTTCCTGGCTGATGTTGAAGTTCTTCACATAGAAGAACCCTGTAATTATGTTCAGCGAATCAGGGTCGGGTTACTGATGCAGTCCTGTAGCCCTTACCAACATGGCGAACAGCGTGATCAAGCTGTTTGACAAGCTCCTCCTTGCCACCTGGCTGGTCGAAAAGACTCAAGTCGAGAGTTGCCAACTCAGCCCAGTCCACTTATGTATGAGTGTTAGTCAGGCGTGTAGAAGGCAGGTGGAAATGCAATTCTCACAGTTCTCCTTGGTCACCGGGACCTGCTCGTATCGCTCAATGTATCTTCCAGGCATGTTGATTTTCGATGGCGTGAATGACTACGACTTAGCAGCTTCAAATCCGGGGTACGTTCGATATTCAGTGGCACCTTGGCGTGCTAAGTAGTCTGCGGGGGAATAGTATCTAAACACCGGTCAAGTGGTGGTAGGGAGCACGCAATATATCACCATTTCTGCGTTATTCGGAATCCCAATCCTTACCCCGCTGGAGATAGACCCCCCGAGCGGGATGAATGGCAACCCTGTTCGTCTCCGACCAATCATGATAATCTGACCATTTGGGCAAATGTATTTGGATAGCTTGGATTCCGCGTCGGCCGATACATGGTGCGGAGATCCAAGCACGTAATCATCCCACAAAGCAGATCACGTCGGCTACCAACAACCGCCCATTAAAGGGTAGCATCCTGTGAAGGCCATCACTGATTTAGGAAAGGATGTGACATTTAGATAAGACTATTGCGCAAAACTGCTGGCATCTAATCGGTAATTCGTGGTTGATGGGAGCACGCCTTCTATGGAGCGATGGATGTCACTACAGGTCCGGCCGATATGGCCGTTTCTAGTATTTGTTTTGAAACAAATCCCTGCTGCCATAATTGCAACCCGAGGCGGTGGATATTCGTAGTTCTCGGTCAATTCCCTGCAGCACAAGGGGCCCCAGACGGGAATGTGTCTACTTATATGTGCCTCTTGCCCCGACGGACGAGTGATGGTACAAGAGTCCGACAGACTCGTGAAAGTGTGGGTCTAGTTAACTCCAAGATGACTACCAACAGTATCAAACCCAAAGGGAGATTGACCTTGTGGGGTCTTTTCAAAGAGATCTTCAACTGGTACCCTTCTCATTATCCTGCAGAGGAGAGGAAGTAAGAGCAGACGACGCTTTTCTAATGCATGATACTGATAAATCATAGATTGTTATTCAAATTAGATGTTTCGATCCTTGTATTTGCATGTCTATGCTGTGAGTGGTCCAAAATCGACATCTAAATCATCTTCCACTAACAGGACAAGTCTTCGTCAAGTTTTTAGGTCCGTCCTCTCAACCCCTCACGACGGATTGAAACTGACCACATGAAGATCAAACAAATATTAGCAATGCCTATGTCAGTGGGTTGAAGGAGGACTTCGGTCTTTACGGAAACGAGCTCAACTACTTCAATGTCTGTTACGTTACGGCCTATGCTGTCTTTCAAGTTCCGGGCATGCTCTTGATGTCTCGACCGCAATTGTAAGCGTCTGTTATCTTACGTGTTTACTCAGGTACTGACCCTATTGTAGATCAAGATGGCTCCTCCCAACTTTAGAAATACTTTGGGGGATCGTCACGTTCGCTCAGAGTCGCGCTACTAATGTCCATCAGCTATATGCCATGCGTTTCCTCGTCGGAATGCTAGAGGCCCCTGTATTTGCGGGAACGCACTTCATCTTAGGTCAGTTGATATGCAACAGCGCACGCAGTATTTGAATCCTAAGTCAAGACAGGCTCCTGGTATAGCGGTCCCGAACTCTTCAAACGCGCCGGGACATGGTTCATCTGCAACCCCCTCGGGTCCATGGTCAGCGGCTACCTTCAAGCTGCTGCGTACAGAAACCTGTCCGGCGTCGGCGGCATGGCTGGGTGGCGATGGCTCTTCATCATCGACGGCATCTTCACCATCCCAGTTGCACTGCTCGGCTTCGTTATCTTTCCTGGCGTTCCAGATTCCCCCAGACCGTTCTTCCTGACCGAACAAGACATCGATTTAGTCAAGAAGCGCCTGAAAAAAGCCGGTATTCGTCGTCCGGGGAAGCTTGGACGCGATGTCTTCAAGCGGACCTTGAGGAGGTGGCATATCTGGGTTTTTGTGTTCTGTTACATGTGAGAAGTCCTGATACTCCATATGCTTATTTGGCTTGCTGACATGTATAATCTCAGCTGCATGATCATTTCTTCTTACCCCTCTTCATACATGAATCTGTGGCTGAAGGAGGAGGGATACTCAGTCGAAAAGATCAATACGCTACCGACGGTGACCTCCGCCATCACCGTGCTCACCTCGTGGCTTGGCACAACATTAGCTGCCATCTACCCGTCATGGATCATTTACACTATTGTTGAGGCTTGCTGTATGTTCGCTACGCTATGCATGGTCGTGTGGAAGATTCCTAAAGGGTTGAAGCAAGTTCTCACTACTACCGCCACTCATTATCGTATCTTGTGCTAATATTTGCAACAGATTCTTCGCATGGTATCTGTTCGGCATGTCAGGTTGCGCAAGTCCAATCCTCTACTCAACCGTCAACACAATTGTCAAGGATGACTCTGAAGAGCGCGCGCTCATCATGGTATGTAACACTTTGTGCAAATATAGACGCGGTGGACCACAGCACGATGCAGTCCCTGGCACTCGCTAATACTAACCAGGGCTCAATGATGACATTCGGATATTCCTTCAGTATCTGGGTCCCTCTACTCCTGTTTCCCACAGCCGGTCCCGACGGAGCTCCAAGATGGCGCAAAGGTTGGCCAGTCACGCTGGTTTTCTTTTTCCTGCTCTGGGCAGGCTTTGTCTCGGCAATATTACTACACAGAAGAAGGTAAGAAAGCCATCAATTAACCACCGTGTTCAGATCTAACACAACATGCAGTAAAAAGAAGGACACGCAGATTTCTGTGGTCGACGAGGCTAGTTCAATGGATGCGGAACCTATCCACGTCGAGCGTGGCCTAGACTCCAAGTAGCGGAGATTGGACTATCTCAGCGCGATGTCTGTGCTTCGTTATATGCCTAGGATCTATCTTCCAGGGATCACGCTTGCTATATCAGTTAAATATCTTAATCAATGTCGAGCACTATCAATGCCACCTACCATGAGCATTTTGCAGCAGAACTTCGAGAAGTATGCACAAGAGCCTAGCTTCCATACAACATAGTTGCGCGGTTTCCACGGGATGTTTATTACAATTCCTAGTGGTCCAAGGATCATTTTTCTACTTCGCCGTCGTTTTCATCTTTCGAACGGACAAAATGGCCATTTGCAACCTATTTAAAAAAAAAAACTTTTTTTAGAATCTTAATCATCTCTAATAAGCCGTCAAATCCAACACAAGCTTCATTATCGTGTACTCGAGCTCTTCATAACATCTCGTATTCCCTCCTCCAATTCTACTCCTGAACACCAGACGCAGCCTGGCAAAGAATGCCCTGTTCAAGCTACCAAGAGTGTTAGTCAGGGTGCATCTCGCAATATCCAATCAACTCACAATGGGAAGCACGCAGCATCGAGCTCGCTGGCCAATCTCGGCACAGATGGCACTGAAGTTATCACCGCTTGTGGGGGTATCGAGAGCTGATTGATGCAGTCAGTATAGAATCTTGTATGGAGTGCGGTCGGGACTCACGGTTTCCGCAGTCGAGGTCCGCAACGCCAAGGATGTCGGTGGCACAGCACTGAGCCGTGCCGTAGAGGCCGGAGCAGGGGACGTAGGTCTGGCGCTTCTCGACGGCGGGGGCTGCGAGGGCGAGGCTGGCGAAGAAGCCAACGAGGACGGTGGTGAACTGCATGTTTGCGAGTAGGGAGGTGTTGGAGAAGTGTGAAGGTGATTTGGTTTGTAGGGCTGGTGATGGAGCTGATGATGAAGATGAGGGGCCACAGAAACACAACGAAGATAGCAGGTATTTATACAGGATTGTCATTTCAGCAAACTCTTTCAACCAATTCTTCAGCTCACTCGGCGAGCTGAGGTCGTCATAAATGCAACCATCGTCATCCTCAATTTGCCCCTGCGCTGCCAATGTCGTACGGCCTAATTAGCCAAGCTGCTCAGCTCGCTTAGGATTACATCTTAACAGAAGCCCATGTCAATAATACAAGAACAACACCATCACCAGTTTTTTTCTCCAGAACATCACACAACCACTGGAAGAATCTCACGCCAGAACAGGCCAGGGATCGGCTCCTCGCCCCGGTAGTTTTCTCGGAGTATTAGAGTGGAATTTCCGACCCTAAGCAACGGGTTGGGACGTGAATCGCCGCCTGGGCCGATTGGATGTATAGCGCTGGCCGGGATCGCAAGGGGGAAAACAGGTTCACAGGGGGCGATCTTGCCACAAGCCAGCTATATCAGGGCAAGATTATAGCGTCTGGATCTTGCTTGACCAGGCTTGGCTGAGGAATACGAAAGGGGAAAGGGTGGCGAAGCAAATGTGTGGTGTGGGAGATGGATGCCGGATCGTCGGAGGCACGCGTGTCGGCGCGGCTCTAGCTTTAGACACTGGACCACAACGCGAAGGATTAATGCTGTACTAACGGCGGGAAGGAAGAGATCTGAGATCCCTTGACACCACAGACGTTGAGGCTCAGTAGGCGATGTTAGTCTACTAGACCATGGAAAAGGCAATGCAAGGAGCGAACACCGAATATCCACGACATCTGTCCATCGTTCCACAGCATGAATGCAAACACTCTCCAATTTCCCACGTTGCTCTGAAATATACAACGCATGACGAACAACCTCCGATGGACGATAAGAAGTGATGACGTCTGCAGGCCAAAAATGCAACCACACGAAATGCACGCGATGTGACATGGCCGCATTGACGCCTCGTCTTGATCCCTAGAAACAGGGCAATACAACCAATAAACGCAGAAAAGAAATCTTGAGTCTTTCCGCCACTGGCATAGAGGTCAAATTGTTTTGTGATGCTTGTTGAGCTGAGCTGAGCTGAGTTAAAACGGCTTGCATGCTTGTTTACTGGGGACGAGGACGATCAATTGACGGATGGAGGGGATGCATACTGAAGATCGGCGTGGCACACCCGTGTAGTCATTTATAGAAGATTGCCACTTGTACCTGCAGCTGTAACCGAGACAAAAGGGCCTCAGCTAAGAGACCTCTTCAAGACCACACATCAGACCACGATGCCCATCTAAGCTGGAAGCCAGCATCACCATGACAGGCACAGTACTAAGTGAAAGTCATGACCGCCAGTTTTGTATTCATCGGGCATATTAACGTCTCATCTATCCATAGTTGCCCCATGGGGATATACCATCCACACCGTCTAGTCGTGGCGCGGCGTTGCATAAAACGTGAAAATCGGGTATCATCTACATCGGTTAAGAGACGCGATGCCAGCCAAAGTCTAGTTCCCATCCCAAGCCACGAAGAGCAAATAAACAAACAGAAAAATGGAAAAGTCTAGTTGAATCATCCTCGGTTGCCGCGTCCTCCTCCTCTGCCGCCGCCTCCTCGGCCACCGCCACCACCGCCGCCTCCACCACGACCTCGTCCCTGTCTGGGAGGGTCAGCCACGATCGCCAGGCCTCGGACGCCTCGCAGTCCCATCTTGCCAGCGGTTGTCTTGGCGATGGGAGGAGTGTCGGGAGAGCCGAGACCTTCGCGGGCAAAGATGTTGCCCTGAGACACCAGATCCTCCTTGTCCCACTTGAGGTTCTTGAGATGGTTGTTGTAGTAGCCCAACCACGCCTGGTAGATCTTAGCCTTGTCGGCATCTTCCATGCGTTCGGCGATGCTGAGCACCTCACCGGCAGACGAGACATTGGCGTTGTGCGGGACAAAGGTGATCTCCTTGAGGGACCACTTGGGGAACCACGCTTCGGCCTCGGTGACGATGAAGATGCCACGGCCGTCGGCGTCGGCGCGGGCGGTTCGGCCAAGACGGTGGATGTAGCTTTGCTTGTCGAGGGGGACGCCAACCTGGAAGACGGTGGTGACGCCGGGGAAATCCATGCCTCGTGCAACAACATCAGTGGCAACCAGGATGGAGGATGTTGAGTCGCGGAAGTCGTTGGTGACCTTGGTACGCTTGCTCTGGGAGATTCGGCTGTGGAGGATGGAGACGGGGGGAAGGCCGGAGAGCTTGGAGAGAATGTGGCCATAGAAGTCGGCGAGGGCAGCGGTAGGGGCAAAGATGATGGCCTTGAAGGCCTGTTGCTGGGCGACTTCCTCTCGGATGCAGCCGACCATGGCGGGAGCCACGGACGAGAAGGAAGGCACTTTGACAAGCAGCTGGGGCACGCGCTGGTGAGTATTGACCTCGCCGGCGGGAATGGTGGAGATGAACTTGTAGCCCGGGTTCAGCACAAGGCCGGCGACCTGCTCGACGTGAGGGGCCATGGTGGCAGAGAAGAGCATGCCCTGGCGGTTGGTCTGTTTCTTGTCGGGGAGGTGGTTGACGATGTCGCGGAGAGCCTTCATGAAGCCCATGTCGAGCAGGCGATCGGCCTCGTCAAGCACGAGGGTATCGAGGTGGCGCAGGCCGTAGATGATGTCGGCGTTGGACATGTGGTCGATAAGGCGACCAGGCGTGGCGACGAGGATATCGCAGCCGCCGAGGATCTGCTTCTCCTCACGGTCCTTGTTGGTGCCGCCGATGGCGATGCGGACGCGGTACTTGGGCATGCGCTGCAGCAGGTTGGTGGCCTCCTTTGCGATCTGCATGGCCAGCTCGCGGGTGGGCGAGATGACAAGCAGTGAGATGCCGGCGTCATTGCCGCGGCGCTGGTTGATCATGGTCTGCAGGGCGGGCAGCAGGAAGGCGATGGTCTTGCCCGTACCGGTCTTGGCCTGGACGAGACAGTCGCTGCGGGTAGGGGGGAGAAGTTGGTCGAGTGTCGCCGCCTGAACGGGCGTCATGTGGTCGAACTTGAGGTCCTCGGTGATGGTCTGGACGATGGTGGCGTTGACGTTGGAGCCCATCAGGTCGGCGAAGCGACGGGTGTCGAGGGGAACGGGCTCGCTCAGCGCGGGGAGTGTAACGTCCTTGAGCGGCGCAAAGGGCTCGACCGTGTGCGACGAGGCTCCGTTGGAGTCATCGTGGCCGTTCTGCTGCGCGTTCTCGTTCTGAGGCTTGGGGCCGCGCTGGGGGCCAGGACCACGTCTGCCACCGCGGCGACGGTCGGGACGGCGTTGCTGCTTGTCCATCGGGAACAAGAGGGAGGTGGAGGAGAGGAAGGGAGTTGGGGAGTTGGTCGTAGATGGGAGAGTGTGGTGTTGTGGTTGAAGGAGAGAGAGAGACTGTTTGTTTGTGTGTGTAGTCGTAGCAATCGTCGAGATCTTCTCACAAAGAAAGAAGAACAACCAAGTGACGGCATTCCATATGAAAATTAAGTGGGTCCATCTGAGTTTTCCCTGAGATAAGAGATACGTACCGGCTATCGTATCCACTATCTACTATCTACTATCGCAATTCATCTCTACGATGCATCTCGCTCGATCAGTTCGCACACTGGAGAATTGTCTTAGTATGTACCCCGCAGATGATATTAGGATCCAGGAAGTAAATGTGGCAAAATTCAGTTCTTTTCCGTCATGTCGGGTCCTTCTTCCCCAGGCTGCGAGGTGCCAGGCACCAGGTTCATGCATGTCTTATCTGTGGCGTCACGTGCTGCTTTCATGACGTACTTCGACTTGTTCCGGATGGAAGCCCAGAGGACTCCTTTTACATCCATGCATTACTCAACTTCCCGTTTAGAGCCATCTCTATGCTGGTTTTTTGTCCGAAATGGGTGATTGATTTCAGGACTTGCAGTAGAACTTCTTGCATCATCCTAATTCAGAAGATCAACTGGCAGCTTCCTCTAATCTGCGGCATCACGATGGGCATAATAAAATGACAAGTTGTAGGACTTGTCTGTTCCGGTTGCAGATGACACTATTGAAACTGGCCAGCTTAGGTCCTTTGCTTTCTCTGCGACTGTTGTGGAATCGACCATGATTTTAGTGGTTCGTCATCTAGTGCAAGCATTAGTTAACATCGCGAGAGCATTATACGACTTCATCATTACAGCCATAGTTCATAATGAGATTGTCCAAGTGCTTGTATGCACTTCTATCTAGGCTGGTGTTGAAATTTAAAGGCGGCTAACAGTGGTGCCCGCTACAACTATCACGACTAACGGCCTAGACAAAGACAGCTATCAGATGCCACAGATTCTGATTGATGGCGTTAGTCAAGTTTTCTACGATGCCAAGAAGCATGTTGCGGTGGGGGTGTAACAAGGATGGTTTGAGCCTGAGGTGTCGCGATGTTTTTATCACTACTAGTCGAGTTGAATCACGGGAACATTACTATGACACCTTTCGGAAACTTGAGGCCAGCCGCACCTTTATTCATTTTGTCTAATGGGGAGACTGTTCAAATCTTTTTCAATATGCATCAATTCTTCTGATCACACAATTTGTTCATCCATCAGACATTAATATCTCGGTCCTATATCGAAGACGTAGCCATGCAACTGCAAATTATTCCTCCCTTGACTCTAACTCTCTTCAATTACTGACGGTCTGTACAACAAGTAGATGGTATCCTTGAAAAGTGGTAACATGTTCCGATCATTATTCCTGGGGCTGCAGCATCCGCTCAAAGATACGGCTTAATCTCCGCCTCGGTCCAGTCCCAGAACGCCTCAGACGTCCCTAGACCACCCTCTTCTTTCGTCTTTGATGCCAATAGCAGGTCATTTCTGACGAGGAGGAAGCGTCCCCAAGGACCAACTGCATTTATCAGCATATTATCAAGCATCAGCTGCTGGATGTGGACTTACTCCACTGCCCAGACTTCTCTGGTGTCACCTGCGGCGATAGCCCGGCGAAGAGTTCCGTGTATGCGCCGTACACGGGCGCATGCAGGACAAACGTTTTCAGAAACCAAGATGCCCATGATCCCTGAGTCCTCCACAGGTCCGAGGCCAGGTTTCCGGGGTTCAACGGAACGCTGACGATTGCCTCTTCCTTGAATCGCTTGGCCATCTCGCCGGCATGCAGGTAGTTTCCCGCCTTGCTCAGCGCATACGACGTGAAGACACCCTTGTCAAGGCGATTTGCAATCTCCCCCATGTCGACGCCTCCGTTGGGCACGGGCGGCGACTCGGCCGCCGACGACGCGACCCAGACGACGCGCACGGTGCCGGGCTCCTCAATCTTGGCGGTGGTGACCAGTGTCGGGATAAGGAGCTTGGTGAACATGAAGGTGCCGATGTTGTTGACGCCCAGCTGGAGTTCATAGCCCTGGGCCGTCTTGGATCCCTGGGCTGGGTTCATGACGCCGGCGTTGTTGAAGAGGACATGAAGCTTGGATTCGCGGTCGAGGAATTGCTTCGCCGAGGCCGAGATAGTGGTGAGGTCTGCCAGATCCAGGTGCAGGAACGTCAGCTCGCCGGTTGAGGACGGCGCGGCGGCTTTGATGGCGTCTATGGCTTTGGTGGCCTTTTCCTCGGAGCGGGCGGCGACGTAGACTCGCGCGTTCTTGGAGTAGAGCATTTGCGCGAGTTCTTTGCCGACGCCGCCGCTGGCACCGGTGACGATGTAGACCTGAAGCCGGTTAGCCTGACTTTTGGGCTTTGGGTGAAGGGGAAAACGTGCCTTGTCATTCAGCTCCGGGAGATGCTCCTCGGTGAAGGTCGGTTTCGGCGGGTACAGCTGCGAGAGCTGGTGCCACATGTGCGTGAGCATGATGGATGGGGATACGGCGATTGAGTGCTGACTGCGTGAAAAGGATTGCGATCCTGGCTGGTGAGTTTGATGGCGCGAAGTCCAAAACCGAGACTGAGCTTCCTCTTTAAACACGGCGGACCAGCACCAGGACTTGGTTTAGCTTGCCATCGATGACCGCCCGCCGCTTCGAGCGAGTCCGAGTGCGAGGCGGGGTCGCACGTCAATCTCGCGGTGGAGGGCACTCTGTTGGCGCTAATCGGCCTAACACGCTTGGATGTTGTGCGGTCAAGCGTTGTGGCGGAGATAGCATAGGGTTTGCATTGCGCTGGGTCTCGGCGACTTCGCTCCCGGGAAGCGGAACACGGCCTGGACCGAGTCCGACGTGGTGTAGTCGACGTCATCGTCTTGCGTGGACACTGCGGCGACGTGGTTGGCTTTGGGGACACGCTATTTCAGGAAAGGGAACGTGGACGGACGTGGATGGAGATGAGTGGATGACGTGGATGACTCCGTGGCTTCCTCCGTGATGATGGTGTTGGGCTGTTTCAAGGGCATCTCGTCTAACATGTTCACCGCGTTATTGAATAATTTACCAAGTCGTGGTATCAATTGTGTCGACTCTTTCACACCACCATCTCCCCACTCGCGATCAAGATGGACCTCGGTTATCGCCACATGCCAGGAACTCAACGTCAAAATTATCTGCATCTATTTAGACTACCAATTACCACCATAGCTTTCTTTTGTCAAAACATTCCAGCCTCGTCAGTGAAACACCCCATCCCTTCAGGCCTTCAACATCGACTCTATTTCGCTCCCGAGCCGCTTCGATGACATTTCTACAGTGCATTTCTTCGAGTGCCGGATGTGCCGGAACGGCCAGGAAGACCCCATCAACTCCTTTAAAGGCGACGCTAATAGAATCTTTGGAGTCTGGATTTCCGGTATGTATCACTACTCGCGGTGAGGCGAGGTCTTTGGCAACGGCGGAAGCAGGATTGCAAGTCAATGCGTATGCGTGATGGCCCTGTTGAAGCAGCTGCTTGGTCACGGCTTGGCCTTGATTGCCAGTGGCGCCAATAACCAGAACGGATTTCGCCATTGCGAATGCAGTATTTTCTGGTATTCGGATGTTCGAGTGCGAGCTGGTAATGGAACAATTCCTGAGGTAGGTCGTGGGGAGATTTGAGATAGGGAAAATCAAATCACCTCCGCACCGGCGTCGGTCGAGTCCAGCCGACCCCGCCCATCGACCACTTAGCTAGTTGTCTGATGCGGTAGTGACATTACAAACCAATAAGCCAGTTGGCCAATGTTGGTATTTCATTGGGTATTGCATTGGGGTATGAGTTCGGATGTCTTGGTCATCTACTTGGTATCTATGAACAGCGGCCTCTTTGCTTCGCCTCTGTGTGCCTTGGGTCACGGCACTGAAATAGAACGGCTTTGAGAAGACGATGATGCTGATTGATTCCAACAATGACCAAGTATCTAGGCCCGCGTAAGTATCCTCGGTACATGTTACCTGTATTCTATCTGCCATGCCCTTGCTTGTTGTTCCCCGCTTGGCGATGGGTCATCGAACTCCTACGCAGCTATCGAAGCCCGGAGCCCGCTTCGGTATCCTGGATGCGTATCTTCGAGTGGTCTCTTTAAGCCGTCGAATCATCCTCTTCGAGACCAAAACCGTTGGTTAGTCATTACCCGTCCACCCCGGCTACCAGCTAGGGGCAGAATAAATGGAAATTCTGTCCAAATATACAGATAGAAACGAGGAAGTTTGAGGCTCCCTCCAAAGTCCGGTAAGGCAGCGATATATTTCCAAAGCTGCTTAGAGATAGTGGTACAAATTTCCTGATTTAATGAAGGTTCCTTTGAGGCACAATATTACGTGGCTATTTTTGGTCGTATTGAGTCATTGGAGATTCAATCCGACGTTAACATTACGATGAGAGCTTAAACTATGAACTACGTTTCAACTTGGCTTTGAGGACAAGAAACTACCATTCTCCTTTACTTGAACTTCCTAAAATAACGTATAGTCGTAGAGTCAGTGACGGTCTTAGATACAGGAGGTATCTAGGAGAGCCTAGTACAAGCGAATGATGCGACGTGTGTTACCCTGTACAAAGTACTAGATGTACTTCGTATAGTAGTTGATGAGCCCCTAATATGGAAGGCGGTGAGCTGGAAAAACGGTTGGTCATTGATCAGTATCAGACTGTAGCCTTACGTCCACGACGCGACATCAACCTTTCACCACTTTGCTTCACTCATCTCATACCATAATCAAGGCAGCGATTGATTTCCGAGGTACGCCATGCCTTACCTGCTGAGTACATGTGGCTGACAAAAATCTAGCGTTCACCCGTCTTCGATAGCATCCTGCGAAGCAACGTCCGTTCGTCAAGCAAACAGCTCTACGTAGACACACACTGTTGTCAGCGCGACCCCGCACCGAAATACGAACGTTCTCCGGCTCTCGAACATCGAACCCCGTTACCGCGAGACAACAGGAAAGGGTCGATACATTGCGGATTTACAGGAGCTATGCCAGGTGGTAGTATGGCGGGAGGCGAAGATCATGGCGATGACCATGGCGGCAGTCCTGAGAAATCCGACAGTCACCAATCCATGCAGCAAGACGGGTCCATCGTTCCTGGAGCTACTGGAAAGATCACAAAGATCGGACAGAAGCGAAGTGTGCGGAGGAAGTTGGGTGAGGATTAACCCCAGATAAAGATATCGACATGAAGCTAATAGTTCGTCGGAAAGACACGCCACGAATCCTATGTCCGCTCTGCAGGCACAACCCCGTTGAAAGCGGGCAGTGCCGAACATTCGAAGCTCCCTCTGTTGCCGATGTCCTTCATCACATTCTACAAGTTCACGGAAAACTTGTGTATTGCTCGAAATGCAAGGTTGTCTTCAATAGCCCTACGTCTGGGACACCTGAGTGCAAGATCCAACACGAGCTATTCGAACTGCATTTAAGACGAAAAGCCTGTCAAGAGAATCGATTCAAAATATCCGATGTCGCTGAGTACCAACTAGACCCGACAGCGGACCTTGCGTTGCGTCAACGTTCCACCTTGTCGTATTTCGAAAACTGGATTCGTTCCCTCGAATCGGCTTCACTTCTGGAACTGCTTCTTTGCCAAGGCTCGGGACATCTCAGGTCAGAATATTTAGAAAACGATGTCTTTGCGTTCGAAGGACGAGCCTTCTCTGGGGTTGAGGACTCCATGATAGAGACTGAGATTTGTGATGCCACATCATCTACTGGTGATAGCAGACACGCCAAGTCGATTTTCTCTGAGACAGCTTCTGAGACCTCTCGAACCTCCCAGTCCTACCGAGATCACGTTAAACCGGCACGAGAAGTACTCGTGGACTTGCTGATCAAGGATGCCGTACTGGAACGACTTCTAGCCACTGGTGCGGCCGACAGCAACATTGGGGTTGAAAGGCTTGCAGTGAATTTCCGCAGAATGTTAACCATGTATTCAGAGGAACTTTTGCAACTTGCTGGTACCACCGCCCTTAAGGAGGCCGGAAAACTTGTTCGAAGCAGTTCCGGATACCTGTCTGCCATGGTCCGAACACAGTTTGGGTCTTCATCCGAGCAGCCTTTACAAGAGTTGGCGCGACCAATGACCAAACAGGAAAGTCTAGAAAAAGAAAAGCGGCTGGACCAGTACATCAGGTCCCTGGATGAAGCAGAGCGTCGTGAAGTTATCGATCCAAGTCCAGATCGCGGCTATCAGATCGATGGCGATGACGATGATCATGACGAAAGAACTATCACAAGCGCACTGCAGCAAGTCAAAGCATTTCTACAAACTGGAGCACCAATGGAGAATCTTAGAGAAAGGTTGCGAGATTTCGTGACGCCTGACGTCCAATTGGAAATCTGCAACACCAGTGATTCGGATGACAGCACAGCAACGTCAACAATATCAACTAGTGAGTTCTTGATGCTCGATGCCACTCAACTTTTAATAATTATTAAAAGCCCTGCCCCAAACCTTACCACAGCTCATAGACTCGGTCTTTGAGTGGCTTCCATTTTGGCTATCGTCGCCGCCTGCTCGTCAAGGAGAGACTCGAATTAGATGGACTTGCGTATGTTGAACTATTGTTGAAACAAGAGTTGAACTGACACTGATAGAGCTGCAGAACGGAGCTGTTTGACGACTTCACAGAGCTGCAGTCTGGATCTGTGAAGCATCTCGAGAACCAACTTCGAGAGAATACCAATGGAAGTTCACTACCTCCACGACCAACACAAACCCTCTTCCGGTTTATGTCAGACTTAGCAAGATGGATTCCAAGCAAATTTCGCCAAAGTCATGGACCTTCGCCGACTCAGACACCGCTACCAATGCAACTGATGCCTTTGCCATCTCCGAGCGGCATTCGCTATGCCCAGAACCTACTCTATGTCCTCTTTTGCATCAACAAAGAGAACCTAGGACTAAAACTAACGTACATGATAAGCAAGCGGCGCAGACAAGCGAGCGGCGCACTTTTCCTTATTATATCTAACTTTTTACTTCATCAATTAAATCTTCACCACTAAGTATGCTACAATTAAATACTAAAGTAAATACCCTTCTTGCCCTTTAAGCCCTTCAAAATAACCTAAAATTAAGTCTCTAGTAGGCTTCTAATATCTATAGAGTCAAAGAGCAAATACTATATTGCTAGCAGAAGGGTATTCAATCTTAATATAATACTATCCCTAACTCATAGAGACTATTTAGTCTAGAGGAGTAAATTATAATTTAGTTTATCTTTAACCTAGATTTATAAGGATTTCCCCTATGACTATATGGTATTAAAGAAATAGCTAACTACTGCTTGCTGACCGCAATATATTACCTATTAGTAAGCGCTAGGCTTCTAATTTCATTAGGCAATAATTAGAGCTTAAGATATTTTTTTTTCGTAAATATGACTATTAGAGGGCTAAATGTAAAGATCTAACTATTATTTGCAATTGGTTCTAGCTTATAGAGAATACAATTGCGAAATATAGTATTGACCTAGCTAATATTTATAACTTTAATAAGACTAGCTTTATGATAGGCATAATCTCAAGCAGAATGGTTATTATAGGCGCAGATAGGCATAGAAACCTAAAATTAATGCAGCCTGGAAACTGGGAATGAGTTATAGTTGTGACGGTTGGATCTTGTAACGGTTCGGTCTAACCTAGAGGTGTAGGGTAGGTCCGAGACGTGGGGTATAATGATTTAGTAGATCAGGACGTCGATTGAGCAATGTAAGTTACGGTCTGATAATGTGCAAAGAGGAGTCTTTGTGTAATCAAGTGTGTTGATAGTGTGACGGAGGTCCCTGGACAAGTAGGCTAGCAGGTTGCTAGCAGGGATTTAATGGGGATAAAGTGGATGGTCAGAAGAGAGACGAGAGAATAATAAATAATGAACAACTATCATCATTATGATCAATTAGAGGAGAGACTAGAGAGATTTTTTGTTTTTACTTGCTAAGAGATTCTTCCCTTCTTGCAGAGATATGAGAGAAAGAGAGCTCTTTAAGTTTAAAGCTTAAGTTTTTTGCCCTTATTTATAAGAGAATTTAAGATTTTCTTTCTTTTTTGATTATAACTCGAATTATTGTCCGCCCTTTATCCCTTATATACTAATTATCAAGCCAATAATAGGCTATTTTAATGCCTTATTAATATTCTTTTCTTACTATTAACCTAATAATTAATCCTATAAGATGCTTTCCTGCTAGAGGGTCCTAAATATAAGACTACTATAGTATATATATGCGATTTAGTGTAGCTTTAGGCTGACCGATAGAGATGCCTATATGACGCTTTATTGTGTACCTTCTTAAGGGACTGCTATTGATTTGAGGTGTTATCCTCAGTCCCTTTCTGCCGCCAAAATAGCTAAGGAGCTTAAGGCTCTTATCTAAGGTGCTAAAAGGAGTGTATATATACTATAGTTATAATGTGGTCGAACAGTGTCGAATAGTGTCTGTTCGACATGCATATGTCGGTTGGTGTCGAACCGTGTCGAACGGAGCCCGTTCGACATACATATGTAGTCCTGCGTGATAGGAAGGAAAAAGTGGGTACTGGGATGATTCTGCCGGTTGTGACCGCCTGGTCCCAACCTGGGCCGTGACAGGTCTAACCTAAGGGTGTAGGGTAGATCCAAGGCGGGTGGTTTGATAATCGAGTGGATCAGGACGTTGTAGTGAGCAATGTAGATCACGATGGTAATGTGCAAAGATAAGTTATTGTGTAACCAAATGATGTTGATAGCTAAGGAGCTTAAGGCTCTTGTCTAAGGTGCTAAGTGAATGTGTATATATACTTTGTGGTATTTGGTGGATCACGGTTTGAGATCGTGATTCTGTCCAGTGGATTACGGTTTGGAATCGTGATCCGCGAGGGATCACAATTAAGAATCGTGATCTGCGAGTGATTGGTAGGAAATTGGTGGGGGCGGGTATGACGTGCACGCACCATGTAACCGGGGTCAACCTGAGCCGTGACAATAGTCATTTAGGCAATTAATGCAGAAGGCTAGGCAATCTAGCCATTTATTATAGTTGCAGGCCAATATCACCTTGCCAACTAGTATTAAGAAAGCAACCTCCTGAGTGATTAGGCTATTATAATGACTCAAAATGGCTAGACTAACAATAAGATAAGCCTTAAGTGGCTTAAGCACTTTAATTAGCATATAAAGAATCAATCGACTAGTTGCTATTATCTTCTAATCCTCAATAGGCATAAAAATCACTACTCTATTGACTTTAAGAAATATTGTGAAGAGAATAATATCATTATGCTTTATATGCTGCCTCATCTATCTTATTTGCTCTAGCCTCTTAATGTTAGGTGCTTTAGGCCACTTAAAATAGCCTATAGTTAAGAAATTAAGCAATTAATTAGATGCTCTATAACTTATATTATAAAGACTAAGTTCTTCTTAGCCTTCTATACTGTCTATATAGCTGCTATAATAAAGAGTAATACTAAAGGAGGTTTTTAAGGGGCTAAACTTATTCCCTTAAACCTAGAAAATATCATATTAAAGCTTAATGTGTAGCTATAAACTCTAATAATAGCTGTAGAAGAGGTTAGCCTCCCTAACCCTTAGGTCTTAAAGACTCTAAAGATAGTACTTAAGGCTAGTTTTGTCACGACCCAGGTCGGGACCAGGCGGTCGCGACTGGCAGAATCATCTCAGTATCCACTTTTTCCTCCCTATCACGCAGGACTACACATGCGTGTCGAACGGGCTCCATTCAATACGGCTCGACAACCCACTAATGTATGCACGTCGAACTAGCACTATTTGACACCATTCGACCGTATTACAAACATAGTATATATACACACTCATTTAGCACGTTAGATAAGAGCCCTAAGCTCTTTAGCTATTAACATACTTATTATTATTATTTATACACTGCTTTAGCTACTAGCTATTCAGTCCTTGTTGGAGGTTATCAAGCAAGTGGAAGGTTTGAGAACTATCGGATAAGTGAATATCTCTTATAGAGATATATATAGGGAGGACTGAATAATAAAGGGGGATAATAATGTATTATGCATGTAGAGGATCTATGCATCTATATAGAGTAGAAAAGTAAGAAGGAATAATTCCCAGAGGAAGCCCTTCTTTTATAGACGAATTGTCAGTCCGATTCACCTCTGATCGGGACATATCGTATACCATCTGGAAGCCCAAAATTCTAGCTTTCCAATGGTATCACTCTTGTTATCATACAGAATCCGGATGCTTCAGAATCTTGATTTTAAATGCTTTGAAATCAGAAATTGTTAATTTCTAAGCACGGAGGAATAGAATCCCGATTGGTCAATGATGACATATACAGTGCGAACAGTGTTATTAGTACTGTATTTTAGCATATTGTTGTATGATTTAAAATAGAATTTTTAAGCTTAAATATAAGCTTAAATTGCTATATTTAGAAGTTTTATTGCCTTTTATAATTATAGCTTTAATAGTCCTTCTTCTAAAAAAGACTAATCTAGACTAGAGGGGAAAACCTAATTAGTAAGCTATAGGATGAAAACTCTTTACTACCTCTACCTAAGGGGGGAAGCAAGTTAGGTTTAATATGTATGCATAGTAGTATAAGTTATAAGTAGGTCTATTTTACTATAAAAGCTAGTTATATACCTACATTTAGAATTTCCTTATAAAGCTTAGCCTAAATAGTATTATAGGATATTTTTAATCCTAAGGTAGGTCTAAATTATCTTTACTCTTCTTAATCTTTATCTTCCTAATTATCTTCACTTTCTAATAGTATGCTTTCTCTTGCTTTCACAAGCAATTACTCTCTCAATTAGTCTATTAGTCTAATTACTACTAGAGCTAGTAGAGCTAGTAGAGCCAGCGCGCCCATCCTAGCCTAAGGCCGCTTTAGAGGCCATTTAGGTTCCCTACAGATAGGGTAAATTAGAATGGTTAATATTATTAGTACTAATGCGCTCACTATTATATCTTATAGTAGGCACACTATATACTTATGCTGCTCATCTAGAATGCTAAACTATATAGGTCTATTTACATAGGCATCCCTTACTTACTACCACTCCTTCTGCATAATACAGTATGCATAGGACTACGCTAGGTATAACCTATTGCAATTGTAATACACTAAGGGGATCTTACCGCTAGAGGTAGGGCAGACTATATTTCTTATATAGTAGGCTCCCTTATAGTAATTATACCTAGCTTATTCTTAATAGTATTATATAATGTATTTAAAGTGGAAGCACTTAAAGTACTACTTAGGTTAGATACTCCCTAAATAGGGTTCAGTCTAATAAACTTCTATAGCTATAATTATACCTTAATTATAAAGCTTATTTATATTGGTTAGTTCAGTTAATAATATAACTAGCGACTAGTAAGGCCTAACTGTATGGCAGCTTTATAGCGGTTTAATAGCGTGCACCTTAATGCTATTTGCTTGTTAGATATCTGCAGCAATATCCTCAAGCGAGCCCCCATACAGCTAGTTAAGACCCCTTTAGTAACTACTACGAACTGCCTTAAGACCTAATGTGCACCCAAACTAAAGACAGTAGGGATCTAAGCATTATCCTTTAGGAGATTTATAATAGACCTATAGAAGAGGACTATAATATTACTGCTAGGGAGGCAATATAAGGCTACTATAGGCGAGGAGAAGCCCCTTAGGAGGGCACAATTAGTAATTAATATTATATTAGAAGGCATATAAGACCTAATATTAGGGGCTATACTTAATAATCTAATAATAATCTCTCTACTAAAGCAAGGGGGGATTAGCTTTAAATATAATACTATAAGGGCCTAAAGTGCCCCCTTATTATAAATAACTTAAGCTTACATTAAGATCTTATTAAGTAGATTCTTTAGGGCAATTAATATTACTCTTTTAATAGTAATTATAATTATTTCTATAAGGAATAGTAAGATTAGGGTCTTACTATTTGCACTTTAAGTATAGCTTATAGTAATATTAGCTAGAATTATTATTACTTTCTAAACTAAGGGAAAAGTAGCTTTTAGGATAATTACTTTAAGTTTAAGTTTAGTCTTAATAATAATATTTTTAAATTAATTATAAGTTATTTTTATATTAAGTTTAGCCTATAATAAATATAGATTTTATAGTAAGTAATTTTCCTTAAGGGGAGGAAGGAAATAGTTTATAACCTTAATACTCTCTATTTTATTTAGTATACTTATTATATATAATATAATAATAATATAAGAGTAGAATAAGGGTAAAGAAGGTTTATAGAGAAAGTTATTTATATTAGAATTAATTTTAAGTATATAATTAAAGTATAGTATAGGTAACTATAAAATGTTTGCAGTATATTATATTAATATACTTAGTTATATTGAATCTACTATTCTACTATTACTAGACTATAACTTATATTGCTTACCTTAACGTCCTAATTCACTTAATTATATACCTTACGTCTAGACCTACCCTACACTCCTAAGATAGACCTAACTGTTATATATTAATAGTTCTTATTCAGTATATTACCACATTGACCTAAGTAATAACTCGAATTAGTCATTATGGCTCTAATAACCCCCTTAACTAGCTTAATATCTACCGCTCCTAAGGGAAAAACTCCTATTAAAGATATAGATGGAGATAATATTATAGACCCTATAAACTCTAATGAGGAAGATGACGAAGAAAAGATTCTTTAACTCTAGAACTAGAATGATTAACTTAACATATAGATAGCTGCCTTCCTAGAAGCATCTAAGAAAACTAACTAAGAAAACTAGAAATGCTTCAATTATCTATACACTAAAACATAGAAACTCGCCAGTATGTAGACTACCTTGGATCTAATAATTGCCACCCTTCAAGGGATAATTTAACGCCTTAAAACTAAGTAAGCCACTGCCCGCAAAGAATAGCGCAAGCAAATTGAACAATTTAGCAGTTTTATAGTTACTTCTAGCATCTTACAACCTTATAATATAAGAGGAACCCTTAAACCCTTATAATTGCCTAAGTTTAACAGCACTCTAAAAGATCTTTATGAATACCTAACTTAAGTTAAGTCCTACTATATATACTACCCAACCATATTTAGTAATAAATCACTTATAATACACTATAGACATTTTATAGTTATTCATACTATACCTTAATTATACATTTAAAATTAATTCTAATATAAATAATATTCTTTATAGACCTTCTTTACCCCTATTTCACTCTTATATTATTATTACATTATATATAATAAGTATACTAAGCAAAATGAAGGGTATTAAGGTTATAGATTATCCTCTTACTTCCCTTAAGGAAAATTTTTTACTATAAAATCTATACTTATTATAGGCTAAACTTAATATAAAAATAACCTATAATCAATTTAAAGACCTTATTATTAAGACTAAACTTAAACTTAAAGTAATTATCCTAAAAGCTACTTTCCCCTTAGTTTAGAGAGTAATAATAGTTCTAGCTAATATTACTATAAGTTATGCCTAAAGTGCAAATAGTAAGACCTTAATCTTACTACTTCTTATAGAAATAATTATAATTACTATTAAAAGAGCAATATTAATTGCCCTAAAGAATCTACCTAATAAGACTCTAATGTAAGCTTAAGTCATTTGCAATAAGAGGGCGCCTTAAGTCCTTATAGTATTATATTTAAAGCTAATCCCCCCTCGCCTTAGTAGGGAGATTATTATTAGATCACTAAGTATAGCCCCTAATATTAAGTCTTATATGCCTTTTAATATAGTGTTAGCTACTAATTTGGCGGCGGAAAGAGACTATAAATAACACCCTAAATTAATAGCAGTCCCTTAAGAAGGTATATAGTAAAGTGTTATATAGGCATCTTTATTAGTCAGCCTAAAGCTACACTAGATCGCACATATATACTATAGTAGTCTAATGTTTAGGACCCTCTAGCAAGAAAGCATCTTATAAGATTGATTATTAGGTTAGTAGTAGGAAAAAAATGTTAATAAGGCATCAAAATGGCCTACTATTAGCTTAATAATTAGTATATAAGGGACAAAGGGTAAATAGCAATTTGAGTTGTGATTAGAAATGAAGGAAAATCTTAAATTTTCTCATAAGTAAAGGCAAAAAACTTAAGCTTTAAGCTTAAAGAGCTTTTTTTTTCTCTTATATTTCTATAAGAAGGGAAAAATCTTTCTGTTAGTAAAAACAAAAATCTCTCTAATCTCTCTTCTAACTAATTATAATGATAATTATTCTTTATTATTATTCTCTTATCTCTCTTCTAACTATTTACTTTATCCCTATTAAATCCCTACTAGTAACCTACTAGCCTACCTATTTAGGGACCTCTATTATATACCTCCCCTATAATCTAATAATTGCTCCCAATTAGGCTAGAATTATATATAAAAAATTACCTCCTTATATAAGAATTAAATAAAAGAAATAAATATATATAGTAAGAAGTATCTTATAAGAGCTTCCTAAAAACTAAATTTAATAAATAAAGGAAATCTACCTAATAATCTACTTCCTCATTCTAGAATTTATTTCTCTATTAAAAAGTTATAATCTTATTAAGAGAACTACTACTTTCTTTCCTCCTTTAGGTAATATTATTCCTCTTAAATAATCTTTATAATTATAGGCAATATAATAGTATTATAGGCAGAATTAATTAAGTCTACTTACTAGCTTAAAGAGATTAGACCTTTAAGAATATAGGTTATATAGGTCTTCAATTTGGGCAGGTAAAATATTAATTGCTTAGCAATTAAGGGTAGATACATTAGGTTAGTATTAATAGTTATTTTCTTTGCCCTATTGCCCATTTTGAAATTGCAATATATTTCTTATCCTTCCTTAACCTTTTGATTATCTATATAGATAGAGAGAGCATTGCTAATAAACTAGCTTATTAAGACCATTAGGGTTTAAGTCATTTAGGTCTTTATGGGCGTAAAGGCTAGCAATATATCTCATATTGAAATATCGCTTCTTGCTAGGCTTTTAGACACTTCTCTCATTAAGATATTACTTCTTAAGGTTTATAGGAGTATTTAAGCTTAAGAAGGCATCTTTAGTAAGGTCTATCTAGGCGAGCTGCCCGATGAGGAAATCATAATTAGAGTCTTCCTAGTTCAATTAGTAGAGGCTGCTAGGGATTGCGAAGGTAATGATAGGATTTAAATTAGTAATTAATGCAGTAAGTTATTAGAGCTAAGTAAGATAACACTTCTAGACACTTTATAGCTGCATTCTTTTAGGAGCCTATTAATAATATTATATTCTATCCTTAAGTAGGCTTCAATAAGATTATTAGGCATTATAAACTTAATCCTACTAATATCTAATTAATATATAGAAGAACTTTAAATTCTTTATCTAAAAGGCATAATAAGATGCCAAATTAGGCAGTATTGATTAGGGAGCTTAGAGAGTCTAACCTTAAACTAAAAGATTATTAGGAATCTACTATAGTTCATATAGATATTAAACATTTAAAGCTTCTAATTTTCCAGTAGGAATTAATATATAGTATCTAAAGATTGCTTAATTATATAATTAGTCTTTTCTCTTTTATATTTAAAGTCCTTAATCCCTAATTCTTCTATAATTATATGGCTAAAGAAGCTCTTAATTTGGTTAAGATTGAGCACTTATATTCCTCCTTTATCTCCCTTCTTTGCCTTTCTAGGCCGTCTAATCTTCTAGTCCTAAAAATGAAGGGCAAATCTAGCTCCCTTAGGCAACTTATCTAAGACTCCCTAAATAGCAAGATTCTTCATAGTAATACCTCTATTAATTATTTGTCTCTTCGATAGACTAATTAACCCTCAGATAGCTAGAGTGATAAGGAAGGTTCTAAGATAATTATATTCTTACTAGCTATCTTAATAAGAGGTAGGCATTCTAAAGATAAGGAAGTCATAAGGTATGCCATTTTTAGCTATAATTTCTCTCTAGGCAGTAATAATAGCTATAAATTGCTCTTTCTTTTCTTTCTTTAAAGTATTAAAAACGTAAAGGTAAGCATCTTTAGCATCCTAGATGTAGGTAACCTAATAGGTCTAATTGGCAAAATAGATAATTCTAATAAGGAATTAGCAATTAAATTGAACCTCTTATAGCAGTTAGAATCCTAAGGTGGGTTAGTTCTTCGAGATAGAGGCTATCTACTAGATGAGCTTAGTTAAGTACTTAGATTGTCCCTATTAGTTGCTTTAGACATTAGAGGTATTAAGATTAAGGCTATTAGGGGTAATAGCAATTAGGTCTTTTAGATTATAAGTTATTAAATGAAGGAATATAAGGAGGCTAAAATTAGTCAATATTTAGTTATTCTAAAGATCGCTTAGGAGGCTCTATAGATCAGTATAGTATTCCTTCTAGGGGCTAAAGTCTTTTTCACTAAAATCTAGGTAATACTAAATAGATCTAACCTAAGCTTAGATCCCCTCTCTATCTCTAAGGGTAGGGCGATTTAAGCTAATATCCTTCTAATATAACTAATCAAGCTAAGACAGATAGAAGGTAGATTATTCATTTAGGCATTAATTGAGGGGCATCTTAGATAGTATTTCATTATAATGTAAGAAGCTTTATTTGCCCTCTTTATTGCGGATAAGTCCTTCATAGAATATTAGTTCTTTATTAGGGTAGAAGAACTGCTTGATCTTCTTAGTGTCATTAGAAGCGGCCATTATAGTAGTGTTTTAAGGTATATAGAGATTCTAAAAGATAGATAGATTATAGGAAAGTAAGGAATAAGATAATTATTAAAATCTAGGCTTAAAAGAAGGAGAATTAGAGTATAGGGGCTAGAGTTATAATATAGGCTTTACTTAGGGCTAGAGTATAAAGAGGAGGGCTTATATATTAGTATTTTTAAGAGGCTATATATCTAATATTTTCTTTATTATAAATTATTACTTTATTTATAATAGTAAATTATAGTAATAATAGTTATTATTTGCTAAAATACCTTCCCAATTTTATCTTATTTAATCTAGCAAATATAGATACTTACTTCTTAAAATACTTTCTCTTTTATAAAAGGCTATATTAGATTGGCCTTAAGGCTTAAATCTTATTGCTTAATACTTCTTTAGTTATCTCTTTTTTTCTCTTTCTTAAATTTATTATTTTTTTATAGCTTTCTTTAATTACTTTCTTTTATTATCCTTCTTTAGCATCTTAATTAGCTATAATAGCTACTTATTAGGATAAGCTTATTATCCTCTTAGGTCTCCCTTAATTAAAGCTCTTAAATATCTATTATCTTACTAAGTATTAGGTTAATTCTAGTTTATTTACTCATTAGGCTAGCACTTACTAGAAAGATTGCAATACTATTCTCTTTAAACCCTTCCTTATATTATACCTTAATTTAACTTCTGCCCTAATAAGTTCCTCTTTCTTTCTTCTACTTAGGCAGGCAATCTAATAAGATACTTTTCTAGGTCTTAAAATCATTTTAGGTTTAATTCTGCAGTTTTTAGGCTCTTAATTGACTTAGCTGCCTCATATATATAGAGTTAGATATTTAGTTCCCTTCCTCTAGCAATCATTTATCTTTCCTCATCTAGTTCTTTTAATAACTTCCTTTCTACGATTCAATAATTACTTCTAGGATTAAGCTTCTAGCAATCTACACTCTTTAGTCTATCTTTATTCTAGCTAAATAGGCTCATCCTAATAGTTACTTCTTTACTACCCTTCCTTCTTAGCCTTATTATCTTAAAGCTCTTATTATTACCTTCATTAAGGTTATTAACCTAATTATATATTATTACTATATTTATAGCTATTTTTCAATAATAATCTATTTTAAGAAGTATATCTTAACCCCCTTCTATACTTATATCTCAGTTTAAAACTTTATAAGCAATTAGTATACTAATTGCATTTAGTATAACTATCTTAATTGCAATTAGAAGTTTCTTCTTAAATATTTAGCTTTAAGTTATTAAGAAGGTCTTTAAAAATTCCCCTTAAGTAATAAAGCTACTATTCTAAATATATTAACTTCCTTTACTTCTAATATTTTTAATCCTCACTTTTGCTCTTAAATTATCTTAAAGTATCCCTCTAAGTCTAGTGGCTTATCTAATGTTAAAATCTGCAGATATACTACTTAAGTCTTTACTTAGACTCTTTATAGTAGATATTAGGCTTTTTAGTAGGTTAGATTAGTAATTCTTATTAGAAGACTTCTTCCCTAAAATAAATAATAAGTAGTAAATATTTAATATCTTATATTATTACTTAGCTATTATTACTTTCTTCTTTTCTAGATAGGCTTTTTTTTTCTTACTCTTTCTTTACTTATAAGATTTATTTGTCTTTTAGTAAGTATAAAGTTTAATTTAAGTAATCATTTTGAGGTCTTTTCTCTTTATAGATATAGTTTATTTAGTCTTCTCTAGTAACTTAAATATCTTCCTCCTTTCTATCCCTCTCTATATAGTAATATTACTATCCTTAGCTAGCACTATATCTTAGGTATCTTATAAGACACTTAAACAGCTATATACTAATCCCTAGCTTCCTTAGTTATCTCTAGGATATAGATCTAGAAATCTCCTTTAGGCCCCCTCTATAGTTAGATAATAGGTTTTAGTTTAGGGTTATCTAATAAGGAATCTAACTCACTTAGCTTATAAAGTATATTATAAGATACTTTTCTATTTGACCCTTTATCCTTATTGTTAGATAGTAGTCTTATTATCTCTTTATTGTTAAGGCTTATTTACTAACCCTAAGGATCCTTCTAGAAAGCCTTTAGCTAGTCTCTATAATAAGTCCCTAGAAGCTTAATTCTTATAAGTGTCTTAAGCTTATAAGTCCTAGTCTTAGTAAGGGCTTTATGAATCCTATATAGTTCTATCCATCTTAGCTTGAGCTTTATAGTAGAAGATAGATTATTATAGTTTTATATATCATACTGAAGGACTAAGTCTCCTAGCAATAAGGGCATCTTTCTTAGCTTAAAATTGTTCAATATATTAGTCCTCCTAGCTAAAGTCTATTAATATTTCTTAACCTTTATTTAAGCAGCTTTAATATCTTCCTTATGTCTTTTTAGGATTTATATTCTAGCTAGAATTTTATCTTCCTTATCCTTAATATTATCCTAATTGATAAGTCTTTATGTAAGGATCTTAACTTTAAGAGGAAGGATAGGTTTTTATCTATAAAGAAGCTAGAATAGAGAATAGCTATATAATCCTCAGATTGCTAACCTATCTGCAAGAAGAGCTAGCTCGACTAAATCTACCTATTTCTCTAGCTTCTTAAGCTTCTTAAAGTAATTCATTATAGATATATGCCTAACTTCAATTAACCTATTTGACTTAGAGTTATAAAATGAGATTTTAGACATTATAATACTTAGCTTATTTAGCTCATTTAGGATCCCTTTGCAAGCTCCCCTCTATTATTAGTGACAATCTTTACTAGCATCTTATAATAGTAGATAATTCTCTTAATAAATCTCTTAATATTAGTAGTAATAAAGTTGCTAATAGCTATAGCTTCAATCTACCTAGTTAGGTTATATCTAGCTTTTAGTAAGAACTTCTTACCTTTATTAAGGGGTAAGTACTATCTATCAATATAGATCTTCATCATTATGTACTAAAGAGCTATTAGTTTAGCCTCTTTAGCTAGCCTTTATACTAAATGTGCTTAATATATTAGATACTTCTAAATAACTATCTCTAAAAATTATCTTAACTTTCGCTAAAAATAGTACTAAGAAATAATTTTTATTATTACTTCTTGCCCTTTATAGCCCCTATAATAATAATATAATATTATAAGATACTTTTAAAGGTTATTATTATTAATAATAAGTATAAAAGTTATTTCCTTCTTTTAGTCCTTATTTTTAGACTTAACCTTCCCTAATAAAGAACTATATTACCTTTGCTTTTAGTCTCTTAAAGTCTTATACTAATATTCCTTTAGGTCTTTTAAGTATTATTAGGTACTTAGCTAGAATAAGTTAGTCTTCCTTATAATTGTCTAAAAGGGGGTTATTTCCTAGCCTAAAGAGAATAGCATTAAGATAAGCATTAATTACATCCTTAATGTCCTACTCTACTTCTTAATCTATAAGGTCTAAAGGTCCTTATCCCTTCCTTAATAGATTATCTACAACTATATTCTTCTTTCCTAGGATATACTTAACTGTAAAGTCAAAAAGCAGCAAATAGCTAATCTATCTAATAACTATAGCTTCTAGTATATTATTTGCCTAATTATTTAGCTAGTCTATTAATACCCTAGAATCTATCTCTAGAGTGAATAGATAATTATAAATATATATATACATCCTTCAGATAGTATGAAGGGCTTCTTTATACTCTAGCTTAATTGCATTATACTTCTTTTTAGCATTAATTTAAGTTCTAAATTTAAATCTTATAGGATAATACTTTTCTTAAATATCCTACATTAAGATAGCTCTCTATCTTAAGATACTAGTATTAATTATTAAGATAACCTCCTCTATTCCTTTTAAAAGGTTAAGGGTTATAAGAATAGGGGTAGATATAATCTTTTCCTTTAGTAGCCTCATTTTAGCTATCTAATCTTTCCCTTAGTTCTAGGTAGTATCTTTCTTTAGCAGTAGGGTAAGAGACTATACAATCTAAGTATAATTCTTAATCTAGATTTAGTAGTAGCTAGTAATACTAAAGAAGCCTCTTACTTCAGTTAGAGAGAAATATCTTTCCCACTTGATGATCTTAATAACTTTATCTTCTATAGGCTTCTTTCTGCTTGTGCTATAGATGTATCTTACAATAGGGGCAGTCTTTTAGCATTAGGCTAACTTCTTGCTGGCAATTATATAACTAGCTAGCTCCATATTGACTAGGACTATATTAAGATTGATAAGGTGCTTTAGGATAAATCTCCTAACTTTAGGAAGGCTTTCCTCCCCATTATAGTCAGTTTTTAGGCCTTTAATGCTAATATTGTTTAAGAAAGCCCTCACTTTATCCAGGAGGAGATTAAGAAGGATCCTCATTATGATCCTAGTGAACTAAACTATTAAGTTTATAGCTCCTTATAGTAGTATATATAGTTTTATTAGACCTATTGGGATATTAAAGGTTATTAGATCTTTATTTCTTATATCTAGCTTCACTTAGTTATATCCTAAGAAGAAGTCTAGCATAGAGAGGATCTTATATATCCTGAATTTAGCTAAGAAGTTATCTATTTTAGGAGGAATTATACCATCTTAGATAGTATAGGCATTATATTGCTTTGCTAAATTGATAAGGCATAGCTTTCTATTCTTCTTTACAATAAGCATCTAGTAATTCTTATAAGAAGTATAACTTTCCTTAATAACTCCATTTTTTAGCTATATTTTTAGGAGATTAATAACCCTCTTCTTGATCCCTTAAGGAATTATTATATTGCTATAATGCTAAGTACTATAGGGAGTGATTTTAATGACTTAGGGAGGCACTACCTTAGAGTTAATTTCTCCTTTTTCCTTAAAGGTTTAAGCTAAAGCTTCTTCCCTATTGTAGAGAATCTAATAGAAGATATCCCTTTTATCATCCTAAAGGGTATCTATTATTTAGTCTATAATATCTTCTAGCTTTTCTCTAAAAAGCCTAAATCCTTTCTTAATCTTTAAGAACTTAGGCATAATATAGTTAAAATAAGGCAAATCTTACTTTAAGTCTCCTTTAATTTTTTCTTACCTTTTCTCCCTCTAGAATAAGTCCCCTTTAGGTATAAATCTATTAGAAGAGATATTATTCCTTAGTAGGATCTTATTAGCCTTCCTTTGTATATTATATTGACTTAAACTATTATATCCTTATAGCTAATATTTAGACTTAATTATTATACTTTTAAAGCTCTAATTATTATTAAATTATTATCTTTTATTTAGTCCCTAAGAATAATCTTAAAGACTTTTTAGGCTATCTTTTTATTAATATATTTAATAAAATACTTAATATTATCCTTTTTAAATTATAAATATTTATTCTTTTTAGTTTAAAGAGTACTTTCTTACTTATTAGACCCCTCTTAATACTTCTTAAGTAATAATTAGAAGTTCTTATCTAATTTTACTTATAATTAAGGATATAATTTTAATATCTCCTAATTAGTAGTAGATTAATATCTTATCTAGAAGGGTAGTATAATTAAAAGTAACCTTTATGCTCCTAATGAAAGGCATCCCTAAAATGAATAGGATCAATACTATAGAGATTAAAGCTATATATATCTTTTAATTAATAAAGATATTACCTAAATAGACTTTAACCTTAATTACCCCTACTATCATAATGTAGTCTTTTAAGAAAGAAGTAATCTTAGCCTTAATGGGCTTAATATTAAGCCTACTAATCTTAATGATATTATCTAATATAATATTCCTTTTAGCTTTAGTATTAATAATAGCTTCTTAAGTATAATTATCTAAATTCTTAAGTCTTACTTATAGCTTTAGGAGATCTTAATATAGTAAGATATTTCTTAAGTCTAAGGGTTAGATTAAGATTAGATTGACTTATATAACTATCTTATAAGATACTTTTAGATTTAGTCTTTTAGCTTTCTTTCTGTAGGAAATCTTCTTCATTAAGTTGGAGTCTATTATTAGGTAGTCCCCTAGAGTAAGATAAGAGTTATTATAGGATTTTAGTAGCAATTCTTTTAGATTAATAATAATAGCATTAATCTTATAGTGCTAAGATAATTTGTTAAAATAAGCATTTAAGAAGCTTAAGTTAGTCCATTCTATAATATTATTTATTTTGATCTCCCCTGCTCTTTTCATCTTATAGGATAGGTTAGGGTCTATCTAGATAGTCTCTATGATCCTATCAGCAAGGTTAGATAGCTCTTTAGCTATAGATCGTCTAAATTCTAGGTCATTCATAATAATCTAGGGAATAATAACTCTAATCTTTATAGTTAAGACCCTCTACTTTAAAGCAGTCCTATTCTTAAGCTTTATAATTAGGCAGGAGTCTCTATTAGGTCCCCCTTTGCAATAGCCTTAGCTATTATTTAATTATCTAGATTTATATGCTTAAGGATCCTTAAGGTTATTATTAGGATTAAGTAGCTTCATTTAACTTCTTCAGTCTTATTATCCACCCTTAGCCTCTTACTAGCTGCTATATTAAAGGTAATATTATTATTTAAGATACCTACTAATTCCTTAAAGCTTTTTTTATTAATTAGGATAATATTTAATTGTATTATTCTATCAATAAGTTCCCCTTCTTAGAGCTCTATCCTTCTGCTAATCCTATTGATAATTATATCTTTATAAAAAGTATCTTAATTTCTCTTTATAAAGTTAGTTATAAAGTCTTGCTCTTTTGGCTAGGGTTCTAATTGCAAATAGTAGACCTTAATATTATTCTATTAAGAAAACCTATTATTAGTAACTTTAGGAACTTCTTTATCTATATAATAGTAAGCTTCTTAACTCCTCTAAGAAGTCCTATCTTCTAGACTAGCTTTAGAGAGAGAATAGCTTCTCTTCATCCTACCTAGGCTATACTTACTTTAGAGTTAAAGTTATAGTAGCTAGCTTCCCTATCCCTCTACAATTTGTAGCATTAGCTTAAGAAATAGCCTAAAATTCCACAATAGAAACACTTTAGCTGCCTCTGCCTATAGCTAGTATTGATGAGGATATCCTAGCTGTCCGTCCTATAGGGTCCTATATACCTAAAATGGTTGCAATTAATAGATAGGTTGCTATTAGGAGGGTTAAAAAGCCTCTACTTGTTAAGACTTCCTTAGAGTATAGTAGCTAGATATACTTCTATATCTTCATATCTCTTTATAGCATTAATGCTTATATTCTAGACTATCTAGGTTAGAAAATCAATCACAGCATTAATAGCTAGCTTTATTAGGGGCAGGTTTTGTAGATCTATATCTATCTCTTAAGGCTTCCTCCTTAGACTAAATTCTCTCTCTTAAGGCTCCTCAATTAGGTCTTTAAAAGACTAATCCTATTCTAATAAGCATATAATAAGATTAACTATAATATTATATAGCTTAGATTGTAAGGTTTAAACTAAGATATTCTTCTATTAATATACCTAAATAATAACCTTATAGGGTAGAATATAGAAGATAGCATAAGAGTTTCCTTCCTTAAATTTCCCATTATTATTAATAGTATTATATAACTCCCTATAGGTCTTAAGCTAAGTAAGGATCTCTTTATCTATTATATTCCTTATAGACTAAGTATTTATCTTAAGGACCTTTTAGAGGGATTAAATCTATTATTCTTTATTATTATCCTTAAAGTCTTTAAGAAGCTTTATCTTAATCTATTCTTAAGTACTATATTTAGTAGCCTTTAGGACCTTTATCTTAATATCTTTATGGATAAAGTATAGTATTAATTAAGCCTTCTTTTCGTCTAAGTGAACTTATTCCTTAATGTAGTTCTTAAATATCCTTAGGTAGCTAAAGATATTAGTCCCCTTAAAGATATAATTAAATATATAGATTAGAATAAGAGCTTTAGGTTCTTTACTTATTTTCCCTTTCTCTATTAAGTTTAAGACTTTTAAGCCTATTTTATCAGTCTTAGTATTAAGATTAGTTAGTATTTAGATTGATAAAAGGTCCTCAATTAAGAGTATAATAAGTACTAACTAAGACTTTATGTGCATATTAAATCAATTTAGTTTTTAGAGTACTACCTTTATAGGTATTAAATAAAATGCCTTCTTTCTCTTCTTTCTCCTTTCTGCTCTAATAGTAATAGTAAAATTATAATTATAGCCTTTAGGATCTTTACTTATTAGAGAGCAATTCTTTCCTCTAGATGTAGCCCTTATTAGCCATAATAAAATAAAGCCTTAATTATTATGCTATCTCTCTTAGGGGGATAATAGTATAATTAAAGAATAAAATAAATAAAAAATGAATAAAAATGCTAGATAAAACTTAAATTAGTTATAATCTTTATATAAATATCTTTATAAATCTCTTAATAAAGGTTAAAACTTATAATCTTAATGCTCTTTATATTATTTATAAAAATTATTATATCTCTATATCTCTTATTTCCTTCTCTTTCTTTCCTTTTGAATGAACCCTTCCTTACTTTATCTCTCCCTAGCTCTTAACTTCTCATAATATAAAGGGTTATTAAAGCTAGAGTAATTAGATATTAATCCCTTATAAGAAACTACATAATAATCATTCTAATAATACCTTTCTATTATTTAAGCTAATATAAGTTCTTACTTTACTAATTGCTTAATAAGGTTAAATAATATTTCTTTTCTTATAAGAAGCCCCTATAGTTATAGAAATCTTATAATATTATACTATAAGATGCTTCTAAGTTTAAATATGCCCTATTTTTTCTTAAAGCTATTAGGGTAGAGAAGTAAGTATAATAATAAGTAGTATAGTTTAGAGTTTAAATATTTATTTTTATTTTGCTTCTTATAGTAGTCTTAATTAAGCTATATATTACTAATTTTACTAGTTTGATTTATTATAATCCTTAGGGTCCTTAAGTTTAAAGTCTTTTTAAGGAGGTCTTAATTCTCTTTATCTCTTATTTCTTATTATCTTTCTGCTTTCCTTAAGTCTAATAGTAATAGCTTAAAAGTGCATTAATTAATCTTATCTATTAAGCTAAATTAATTAATTTGCTACCCTACTATAATCTCTAAATTTAGTAGTAAAAGGGACTATAAATAATACCCTAAATTGATAGTAGTCCCTTAAGAAAGTATATAGTAAAGCATTATATAGGTATCTTCATTAGTTAGCCTAAAGCTATACTAGATTGCATATATATACTATAGCAATCTTATATTTAGGACCCTCTAGTAGGAAAGCATCTTATAGAATTAATTATTAGATTAGTAGTAAGAAAAGAATATTAATAAGGCATTAAAATAGCCTACTACTAGCTTAATAATTAGTATATAAGGGATAAAGGGTAGATAATAATTGAAGTTATAATTAAAAATAAAGGAAGATCTTAAATTTTCTTATAAATAAAGGCAAAAAACTTAAGCTTTAAGCTTAAAGAGCTTTCTTTCTCTTATATCTCTATAAGAAGGGAAGAATCTCTCTGCCAGTAAAAACAAAAATCTCTCTAATCTTTCTTCTAACTGATCATAATAATAATTATTCTTTATTATTGTTCTCTCATCTCTCTTCTAACTATCCACTTTATCCCTATTAAATCCCTACTAGTAACCTACTAGCCTACCTATCTAGGGATCCCCATTACAATACCACTAAAATTATAATTTATATATTTCTTCTCTATATAGAAATTACATTATATTTTCCCCTCTATAATAATATAAGAATGATAATTCGCCTTAAAATATGCCCAATAGTAAGGCATTTTAAAGCCAAACTTTTTAATAATATTAGCGATATTACTATAATAAGTAGATATAACTTTAGGACACAATGAGTTTTTAGAAATACAGCCTGACATAATGATCAGCTAAGGGCATAGAGATGATTATAGGACTAAGAATGATAGATGCCTACCTTATAGAAGAAGGGCTACTTTATGGGCCTTAGGATAAGGCTAATAGGAGGGGGGACATTATATTATTACTTAGGTTAGGACTAGGCAGTTATAACTAGTAGAATCATCTTAGTATCTACTTTTTCCTCCCCTATCATATAGGACTATATATACATATCGAACGGGCTCCATTTGATATAGCTTAATAATTCACTAATATATATACATCAAACTAGCACTATTCGATACCATTTGACCATATTATAAATATAGTATATATATATACTCATTTAGTATATTAGATAAGAGCCATAAGCTCTTTAGCTATTAATACACTTAGTTATATTGAATCTACCATTCTACCATTATTAGACCGTAACTTACATTGCTTACCTTAACGTCCTGATCCACTCAATCATATACCTTACGTCCGGACCTACCCTACACTCCTAGGATAGACCCGACCGTCACAAGTTTGCAGTCTGAATACCTTAAAAGATAAGTAAGAAAGCATTAAAGTAGCTCTTTAGTATCTATCCTTAAGGCACTTAAATTATTTTCTAAGAGAATAAAGGCAATAATGCATTAAATAGCATTATTAAAGTCTAAGAATTAGATCCTTTAATAGGCAAATGAGACTCTTAGTAAGCAGTATAGAGCAAAAAGAACCTACCTATAGAATAGAGGAAAGATAACTTTAAATAAAGGAAGGGGTAAGATAGATTAGAGAGATATTAATGTATAAATAGTAGCTAAATTGTTAAGAAGTAATAGTTAAGAGAGGTTAATAATGCTAAGAGAAAGGCACTAGTTATAGAACTTGCAAAAGACTAATTATAATATAAGGACCTATTATGTCATTATTAAGACATCTAAGGAAGAGTATAGCAATTAGTTTTAATTAATTTAATATTATATTATATTTTTATTTTAGTTCTTATATTAAAGGTTAGGGAAAAGTGCGCCGCTCGCTTGTCTGCGCCGCTCGCTTATTATATATGTTATACTAAGAACGTATTCAAAATTTCAACACAGATCGCGAGCTCTTCTACTTTCTGCGCAGGGAGTACAATCGTCATTGTGGTATATCGACTTGGTTGACACTGAGAAGCATCAAGCGATTGTCGTTGAGTCGGGTACGTTAAACCAAGTCATCCTTAGTTCGGTTGAGTAAGATAGAAAGAGTAACTGACACAATCCCAGTTTGTTATCGACTTGAGTAGCTTTGTAGATATCCACCGTCATATGGGTGTCTGCGTTTCTGACGGTGGCTGCATTTGCCTGCCACCGCTTGATCGAATCCAGAAAAACGAGTATGCCTGCAGCCCAGCACCAGATGTCCGCCCAGAATATGAGCCAGCAATTGGACCCAATCGCCTAACACATTACTTCTTCAATCCCAATGTCTAAGGAATCATCAGCGAAGTATCTATAATCAGCTACTGAAGAGAATATGTGGACAGTTGTTGGTGTCACATGAACGAGAGGAGCTTGGCTGGGGTGTGCACTTCGAAGAAGGATGGCATTGGAAGACAATCTATATCATTATTGTTTTTCTTCTGGTTTTGTCAAGCTTGGTCTTTGGAATTACTTGGTCGGTGACGAAAGGAGACATTCAAGGCGCGTTTGGTATTTCTAGCTTTTGGATGTCGCTGGGGAGTGTTTTGGTCGGGTATTTGGCGGTAAGGACTCAGTAGAGGATCCGTTAATTCGATAGGCGCATACACCTGTATTCCATTAATATTCTATCAAGACTATCTAAACATCATTACCCCAACTTAAGTAATACCATCCTCTCGTTGAGTCAAGGCCCACTCTGAGATGACGTCGTATTGATGCCGCAGAGCTAGGGATGACCCATTCACCTACAATAGCAACCCAAAAGAGAGGACCTCCTCCTACACACTTGCCTTGTCTCCCTCGTACAGGATTTCCTAATTGGCTCTTCCGAGGACGGCCAATTGCTTGACATCCTATTGGGAGTAGGTAGGTTTCTGATGTGCGCGTGGATAGATAGGTGGACAATGCCTAGGTACCTGCATTACGATCCATGAATGAAGCTCCGGGCTGCTTATTGGCTCATCGGGACAATCGCAACACATATCAAGAGCTGCCTCGGATACAACGGCAAGCTATATCCGTCTCAGGGTCCACTAGCACGCGACGGAAGAATTGCTGCCAGGGAAGTAAATGCTTGATTAGGCAGGTATGCTTTCGTATTCGAGATAACCGCTCAAAAGTTCCATGGTACCACCTAAAAGTTCCATTATCCGTCTAGGATCGTCTAAATCACAGATCGCCATTGAGGGGTTGACTTGACTTGGATAGCATTTGACAGCGATTTACTGGATAGTGCCTCGTATCACATGCTACCCGATTTAATACTGTATCATGAAATGATATATATATATAGAGTAATGCCAAGCCTTTCATTCTGCGGCTTCTTCTATGCAACATGACTAATTCTATGAGAGGTAGTCTCATCTTTGGATATCAAAATGCGTCTGCAAAGCGTCCAGAACGGCGTTATTGCAGCCACCTTGGCTGCCTTCCTAGGTGAAGTGGCAGCCAGTCACATACAGCGTGATGTGGAAACCAAGGCAAGCAATCTCGACACCAGAAGCAGCGGTTCCCAATACTACAACAAGAAGACATCTCATAAGTATTGAAACGGATACTGATGTTGGACTTGGAGATTGACAGACCCCAGCCTTTTACGTGACTCCAACGGGAATTCCGGACGTGTCTTTCGATGTCGGCGAAAGCTATGCTGGGTTAATCCCTGTTGACGCAACAAAGGCGAGCGCCGACCAACAGAAAATGTTCTTCTGGTTTTTCCCTACAGAGAACCCCGCAGGAAAGGATGATATTGTCATTTGGCTCAATGGGGGTCCTGGATGCTCGTCAATGGAAGGTGGGATGAGTCTTCTTCACATTACACGAAATACGGCAAGTTGACAGCTCTTTAGGGTTCCTCCAAGAAAACGGGCCGTTCGCCTGGAAGCCCGGCATGTACAAGCCTGTCGCAAATTCTTGGTCATGGCATAAACTAGCCAACGTCATTTGGTAAGAGCGCCGTGTTGTAAGGAAATGCATGTGGCTAATTATCAACGATAGGGTCGAATATCCCATTGGTACTGGCTTCAGCAGTGGAAACATAACGGCGATGGATAATGTCGAAGCTGCAGAACTCTTCCTCGGCTTCTGGAAGAATTTCATCAAAACGTTTGGACTCCAGAAGAAGAAGATTTACATCACTGGCGAAAGCTACGCTGGCGTTCATGTGCCCTACATCGGAGCTGCCATGCTCGATGAGAAGGAGAAGACCTACTTCGACGTCCAAGGCGCACTCTATTACGACCCAGTCATGCCGTACTCTGACGACCTAGGCTTTGACCATGCGACTTTCCCGGCTTACTTCCGCCACTGGGAGACTGTTTTCGCCATCCCAGAAGCGAATAAGAAGATCATCGAGAAGGACAACAAGAAGTGCAAGCTGGATCAATACCTGGACACTTATCTCATCTACCCGCCACCCAAGACACCTTGGAAGTCGGTCCAAATCGAGGGCTGTGACATCATTGCCCATTTCGACGAGATCATCACGGTAGTCAATCCATGCTTCAACTCATACCATATCCTCGACACATGCCCGGTTCTCTACGATCCCCTGGGCTTCCCATCTGTCATGTACACACCTGGGAGCCACAATCTGGTTCAACGTTCCGGAGGTCCGCAAGGCCATCCACGCTCCCGTGGATCACCCTGAATGGAACGAATGCCAAGGCCCAGTTTATGCAGGCTCCGGCAGCGACAACTACAACGGAACGCAGCACGAGGAGAAGCTCCGCAAGCTTATTGAGAAGACTGGAAATGTCATGGTGGGATCTGGTCTGGCCGACTACGTTATTCAGCCGAACGTGACGGCCCTTGGGATCCAGCTGATGAAGTGGAACGGGAAGCAAGGATTCCAAAAGGCCCCCCATAACGACTTCCTCGTCCCAAACGTCAACAATAACAATGACAATATCGCCAATTGGGCCGGAGGAAGCGTGCAAGGAACGGCACATACGGAGCGCGGCTTCACGCACTCGACGGTGAAGACGAGTGGCCACATGGTGCCACAGTACGCTTCCGCCGCTGCTTTTAGACAGCTGGAGTTTACTCTGGGCCGTGTCAAGTCACTGTCCGACGGAGCACCGTTCTCTGTAAATATCTCGACGACATTCAAGTGGCCGTACTAAGTAGATAAGAGACATGATGGGTTTTGACAAGTAATTATGTATATGCAGATAGCTAAACATAATTTAGTAAGCCAGTTTTACTGATACGTCAAGTATCCTGTATCATACTTAGTTTGTCTCACGACTTAAATAGCTTCATATCAATTTGGCCCCCACTACGTTATCATAGCAGAGAACTTCTGCACTCAGCCTCGGCGTTTATATCTCCTCTCATTTGCTCAGAGGAGTCGTAAGTAAGAAATTCTGGCGCCGCGGTTTCTGGTGTCACGCCATATCAGGCTCCAGGGCGGCTTCCTTCCGCTACAACAACTGTTTGAGTACGCTCTCGAAGCCGTGTCGAGTTCACTCGCACTGAGCCTCAGGGTGCTTCTAGCCATGCATCGCCATCTAGGGCGATGGCTATCTAGAAAGTCGGACAAAGCAGGAAGAATCGAGGCGACAAATGACCCCGCAAGCTCAGCCGCCGATCAGGTTGAGAATGGCAACCTCGATAGTGCCTCCCAGTTACGACCTTCTTCGGCATTTTCTACATACCGTGAGGGTGGTGAGAGTTCCAAGTTATCCCGACAACCAAGCGAAGAATTTCCGTACGGTTTGAAAGAGCTTGTCAGTCAACCGCCCGAAAACGCAAGCGCAGTCGACATCATCGCCATTCACGGGTTGAACGGCCATCGTGAAAAGACATGGATTGATAAAACGACTAGGGTCAACTGGCTAAGTGACCCAACTTGCCTTCCAAAGGACATTCCGAGTGCCCGAGTACGGAGCTTTGGGTACAAATCGACCACGTACTTCAGTCGAGCCGACTCGGACGTCCGTGACTTTGCATCGGAGCTTCTCTCGGCAGTCAGAGTGAGCAGAAAGAGCCAAGCAGAGAAACAGAGACCCATCATTTTCGTGTGCCATAGTCTCGGAGGTATTGTATTCAAACAGGTAGGTGTTTCAGCGAACACTCCCGGACAGGGCCTAACCGATTTAGGCCGTTGTTAGAGCCCACGAGCAAGACCGCTTCTATGCGTCTCTACTAGATAACATTCAAGGCGTGGTGTTCTTTGGAACTCTTCACAGAGGATCGGATCTGGCTTTCTAGGGTTGTTGACAAGGACTCGGCCACATTGGGCTGGAGTAACGAGCTTGACAGAGCATCAACTTCGGACCATTCAAACATTTGCAAGTTTCCGTCGGCGGCAGATCAACGGTATCAATCAGCTGTCTTTGCCATGCTTGAGATGGTTGAAATGGAGAATGAGACCACCAATCCCCGTGAGTAGATTCTGCCCTTGATCAAATGCACAGACACTGGTGATAGTATCATAGCATTCACTGCCAGTCAGGAGAAGTGCATGGAGCAATTGAATGCGGAATCAGAACACCATCTGGGCCAAATTGATGACCCCGTCTCAGAAACATGCGAATGGGTCCTTTCACACAAACCATTCCAGCAGTGGGAATCCTGCCCGGGTTCATCCTTGCTCTGGACTACATCTAACGCGGGTTGTGGGAAATCAGTGATGACCAAGTTCCTTGTCAATCACTTTCAACTCAAAAGAGAGGGCGCGTGTGGAAGCTTCGGATGCTTCTTCTTCACGGACGGTGTCGGCAACCAGAATAACGCTGCGGCAGCGGTCTCTGCTCTTCTTCATCAGCTGTATCAGTCACATTATGGATTGATTTTATATGCTATAAAAAAGTTTGAAGGCACTCCAGGCCACATCTTTACCAGGTCCGCAACTTTGTGGCCGATTCTTGTCAACAGCATTGACGACGCTTAAGACAAAGGACGTCGTTTAGGTCATTGATGGACTTGACGAATGTGAATCAAAGTCTCTGCGGCAATTCATCACATCTTTCAAGACTTTCTTTGACTCACACTGTTCTGCTGAAAACCGGGTGCCAAAATGCAGCCTCAAGGCCATTCTCCTTAGTCGCCCCCATAGTCTGATACAGCAAACATTGGGCCTATTCACGGACAGAGATTTGATCCGCCTCAACAGCAGTAAATTTAGACTTGCAGGAGAGGACGAAAGCCAGGTAATCACAACTGATATTATTCGATTTGCTCAGTGGAAAACTAACGACCTTGCATCAGCTTCTGCACTGCCATCGGAGGTACTGGAGCGTCTACAGAGCAAGTTAGTTGTCGGTGCTAACTTTACGTTCCTCTGAATATCTCTCATCAAGATGGTTTATGATTTGGCGGCGGAAAGGGACTAGAAATAACACCCCAAATCGATAGCAATCCCTTAAGAAGGTACACAGAAATGCATCGTATAGGCGTCTTCATCGATTAGCCCGAAGCTGCACTAGATCGCGCGTATGTACTCTAGCAGTCTTATGTTTAGTACCCTCTAGCAGGAAAGCATCTCATGAGAATGATTATTAAGTCAGTAGTAAGAAAATAATGTTAGTAAGGTATCAAAATGGCCTACTATCAGCTTGAAGATCGATATATGAGGGATAAAGGGTGGACGTCAATTTGTATCGCGATCAGAAAAGAAGAATCTCAAATTCTCTCGTAAACAAAGGCAAAGAACAAAAGCTTCGAGCTCGAAGAGCTCTCTTTCTCTCGTATCTCTGCAAAGAAGGGAAAAATCTCTCTGCAAGGAAAAAGAAAAATCTCTCTGATCTCTGCGCATCTCCCTCTGTCCATCTCTCTCTAGAAACCTCGTTCCCTTCTGACCGTCCATTTTATCCCCATTAAATCCCTGCTAGCGACCTGCTAGCCCACCTGTCCGGGGACCCCTGCCACAATGACTCTACCGTCAATGGTATTTCTGTGGCCGGGGTGGAGGCAATCCTCAATACAAGAAGTCTCAATGATGTGTATCAGCATCTTCTCCTAGGGGCATCGAGAGATTTCCCTGGAAAGACGAGAAAACTATTGTCAATCATCTTAGCCTCGGCACGACTACTCACGATTGAGGAAATGTGCGTGGCGATGGAGGTCGAGGAGGAGAATCAAGGATCTTCGACTCAATCACTTGCGATGCTTGGACAGCTGCTTCACCGTCCTTTTGATAACCATATTCGTCAATTGTGCGGTCATTTTGTCCAAATACGACGTCGAAAGCTATACTTTGTTCATTAAACGGCCCGAGAATTCTTGATCAACGAATCCTTCCAGCTGGAGGTCACACCCTTGAAGGACACTTTGGCAAGCTGTGTTCTACCAAATATGGCCGATGCCATTTGGCAGCCTATCAAACTAGAGCAGGCCAACAAAATCCTTCTCGGAATTTGTGTTTCCTATATCAAAATGTTCAGCACGGGAGTAAAAGGCCGAATAGACTCCTCATGGGATCATGGGCAGATTGCCCAGTATCTGGACATGTGTAGGAGAGATTCGTCACGAGCCTTTTCCCCCTACGCGGCAATTCATTGGATCCAGCATTATAGACCACTTCGCATGGATCTCTTTGATCAGTTCGGCTATTTACTTCAACCCGACACTGGAATGTTCGATGTATGGATTCGAGTTCATAGCACTACGAGACCGGTGTGAGCAACGAAGAGAAAGGAGCTATTTTGACGAACAGTGAAGTCGACATCCCTGAGGAACCTTCCGCGATATTGATGCTGTTAGAAGATCAACACTTACAATACATCGGGAATGGAGAACTTCAGGATCTTCGCTGGCGTTTCGATCGATTGCAAGACTGGCTTCGTCATGCGTGGTACTTTCGAAGGCCGGCTTCAACCATGATTATGCAGAGGTTTTCGAAGCTAAAGCAAGGCCTCGAGATCAAGTATGCCAGTCCACAAAATGGGCTCCAGGGATGTCTGGTGAGGGTGGCCTCAAAACTGAATGGATGGGAAACATTGATCGCCAGAAACGTCACCTCTTACTTTTGGATACCCTAACTGGCCAGTTGGAAGAAGAGCAAGAAAGGCGTATAGGGATGGTATTTCAAGACGACAAGGCCAAGAGTCGAAAATCTATTGACCTGGGAGATTCTCGCCGAACGTCAACGTTAAGACATTCTGAAGCAACCCAAGAGAGAGGAGGACCTCCATGAAGTCCTTGTTCACTTTGGCCTTTTCGACTTGGACGAGCACTGGCAGCCACAAATTGACAAGTTTAACGAGCAGCGTGATGTTGATGAAGAGGAAGAGGACGACTTGGGCGATGAAAAGGTTGAAGCGAACATTCCCGACCGGGTGAAGCACTACATCCGGGAAAAGCGAAGAATGAGGATACGAGGATCATTGGAAGCTGGCACTCCTGGTGCTGAGTTGCCAGGGCTATCGAACCCCGAGGCATGGACTTTTAAGGATCTAAGGGTGTCGCACCATCGTGCTTCAAGAGCGAGTAGACGAATCTACAACGAATCAAGGCAAATGATAACCAAGTTCTTCTCCTGTGTGCCGAGATGTTTTTTATAGCGGGGCGAAAACACTATGAAGTGTTTCTACTGTGAGTGACAACCTATGCCCAGAACTATGTAGAATATTCCTAGAATGCTCAGAGCCTTGAATAGTTGACTACTGGTAAATCTTGATCGAGTTGATGAGCCAATAAGTCTCCTTGAATGCTCTGGGGTTATTGGTGATATAGGCATCACACGTCTTTGCCCCGGTGGAAGCGCTGCATTCCCCATCCCAAGTGTCCTGATCAATATTACTTCCGCAAAAGGCCGTGTTGAGGATCTGGTCCAAAATTAGTGACTGCGTGGCTGAAAGATACTGTCTGTAACCTACAATAGTCTGCCCTTTGAAGTATTTACCAACATCGCAGCCCTTTCCGCCAGTAAACTGCGAGGCGGGTGTACCCCATTTGCTCGGGTCTGGTTTCCCGGCGGTGATGTCGGCGGGGATGTTCTTGCGGCTCCACCAGTAGATCTTGAGGGAGTTTGCTTCGAGCCAGGTTGCGTAGACGCCGCCTTTGGCCTTGTTGAAGGCTGATCCGTATGAACCCTCGGTCATTGTGTTGCCGCATCCGTCACTGACACGTTCAAGTTAGCTTGGATGAGGTCTCGTGCTCGGGGGCATGACGAACAAATTCTCGCCATCCTCGCACTGCTCAGACTCTGTCCCACCGTTGTTGCAGTTGGATCGGCCGTCAATGCCGCCAATCTTGGTGAACGAGCAGGCGCCACATGTGTGCAAGGATACCACATTTTGACTCTGTTCGTTGATGCCTTCGATGATATCAATCTCCCCCACGGGATCTTCGTCAAAGTTGTACGACCAGCTGTAACAGCACAAGTGTCAGCGTGACGTGGATGTCTTCGGAGAGCTCAAAAGGGGCCGCATTCCCTCCACTTACAAAGATGGCCAAACACCACAGGCAGTACCAGGCATGTGTGCGATATCGGCGATGAGGATTCCTGAGCTCCATGTCGCCTTCGACTCTAAGCGAAGACTATCCCTGCCGTGAATAGTCTTACTCTTGCCACGAAGCTTGGCCTTGTTCGTGGAGTCTACGCCCAGGTAGACTTGGCCGTTGCACGTCTTTGCAAGACCAGAGGAGATGGCGTTGTTTTTGCTCAGGTAGTTGACTGAGCCGTTCGTAGGGTCGCCCCCATAGGCAGGATCGATACTGTTGAAGTACGCAGCCTATCGAGTCAGATTCATGTGGTGGCTTCGTTCAAGATCTTGAGCTCACATCTCTGAAGTTGAACTTGTCGAAAAAGTTAGTCGAGTCGTAGGTGGTCTTGAGGGAGAACTGGCGGGGAGCTCTGGGGGATATGTCCTGGGCAGAAGCTACCGCTAGCAACAATGGCATACAGAACTGATACATGACGAAGGCTATCATTTTCGATGGGGAAGACGAGTGGGATGAAAGCTGCTGATTCCCATCTACCGTAGCGGGAAAGGAAGGTCTTTAAATACATGATTTGGTCCGCGGGAAGGGGTAAGAAACGTGTCATCTAGGATGACGAGAAAGGAAAGAAAACGTGTTACCTAGGATGACTAGCTTTTTGCGCAAGGTTCGTTGAGAGAAGCCAAAAAGATATACCTTTGGAAGACTCTCGAGCCGGCCTAGGAAGCTTGTCAGGTGGGGGAACCTTGTGATGGCCTATGCAATGCGACAAAACTTGTTCCGATGTCAAGATTTGGCGCCGGATTCGGGCAAGGGTATCTAACTAAGCCTCAATAAATCCTTCCGACTATCCCAAAGCGGCTGGCCGAGTTGTATAGCGCTTAGTCTTTGTGGGCTGAGTAGCCCCTAGAGTAATTGCGGGAATCGTATTACTCAATGTCATACGACACAACCAGTACTGTACGGGTAAACTGCAAGGTATCTATCGAGACTAGTATTAGGACTGAGCCACTAAAAAATGCCTTCAGCGAGACATACCCGTTTGATGGGTTCCTCCTCGTTTGAAGACATAATGTACTGGAGCTTGTGCAGTGCGGCGATATCATCATTGCGCGGAGAAGATCGCCTCTTCCCCGCTGTGTGCAAGAAGACGAATTTGACGATTTCCACGGTTACCCATGCAAGATTTCGGCCGAGCAAATAAAGTCTTGCTCCCACAATAAAAAGTGTGACGACTACACGAAGCTAAAGCTGCTGAATGGCCGCGAAGTTCGACATCCTCCCATAACCCCTAACGCTTATCGTCGCGGGGGATGGGTTATAGCTCTCGGTATGAGCCACAATTGCCGTTATTGGCCAGACTCGTAACCGTCTCAACTTCTGCCTCTTTGCTTGCCTGGGCAGCTTGTCGACGCTCTCCTCGTTGTTAGCGGGAGACCCCTTCGGCTCACATCCAACGTCGCCAATGCACTGCGCCGTGTGAAGGATACGATAGAGTTTCGGCTGCTACCAGCTTTCCTGGATTCTACAGAAGTGCAATTGGCTGTCGGTCTCCTTAACAAGATTTACACCGACTATACAGCTTTTGAACATTATGGATCCTATTCACCAATTAAGTATCATGAACTCTTCAGGCCGTTTGGACGATCTATGTCGACCGACTACCAGGAGAATGCTGATGCTGAAGTCTGCGGCAAAATTGTGGAGCTGTACATCTCACGTGCGGATCTAACAGAGGAAGAGAAAGCGTTGTCCAAGAGCGAGTTGCCGGGTAGCTGCCGATGCGCTATTAAGGGCTTGGTGATGGTCATTGAGTTCTACCGAGAAGGGATATACTCGGTTGAACCAGACCTGTTGAAGAGGCACACCTATGTCTACCTTGAGGAAGAGCTTGTGGGAGAATAAAGTCTGGGATTTGAGCCGGCTTTCGAGTATACGTAGGGATTAGCGACTCATCTCTACGCGGCTTTATCTCGCCAATCCGTGGGTGGAAATTCCAAGACTCTCGTCCACCACTATTGTACTGTGCAGTCAGCCTCATTAAGGAAAGGCAGACTTGCAATTCGCCGAGCCTGCAAATTAGTCAGGTCGGTTCATCAGAAACTTCCATTACTCTCCTTTGGCGGGAACGGGGCAATTCATCGCCGTATGAGACCCAAGTGAAAGGCATGTCCAGCCAATAGGAGTCCGCTCTGCTCGCGTCGGCTCCGTCGCGGAGCCGAAAGACGCCCCGGACAATTCACTCGGCCGAGTGAGACTCTTCGGGGTTTTCGTACACTCGGACAAGTAAGCACTACAGGGCGGTGCATCACGGAATGATCACATATAAATACGAGGGGAGCAGTCCCGGGACGATAGGAAGACAAACCATCTTCACTCCCAACTTCCCCTGGTTTAGAAAAGCACAATCATTCCCGTCTCGATCATACTTGAACACAGTCACATACACACATCACATCGTCTTTACCAACCTCAGCACCTAACCATCATGAATTCCTCAAACCCCGTCGCAATCATTGGCGCTGGTCTCTCGGGACTCAGCTTGGCCCTCGCTCTCCACCACCAAAACATCCCCAGCGTTCTCTACGAGACGCAAGCCGCCCCTCTCGACATTGGAGGCGCCATCATGCTCTCGCCCAACGCCCTTCGCATTCTAGACCGCTTGAATGTGCTCGCACCTGTGGAACCCCGAGGGTACAAGTTCGAAAAGAGCTACTTCAATTCCGGTGATGAACTCGTCGATGTCTTTGAGTTTGGATCCGCTGAGAAATACGGCTACACTGGACTCCGTGTCTACCGATACGAGCTCATCAACGTGTTTCTAGAGCTGGTCTCCAAGGCCGGCATTCGCATCGAGTACGGCAAGAAGTTCGACCACGTCGTCAGCGAGACTGAACAGAGTGTTACTTGGCAGTTCGCTGATGGCTCCGAGGGCAGCGCTCCCTTACTAGTTGGCGCAGACGGAATCCACTCTCGAGTACGCCAGTACCTCTACCCCGACTTGGTCGCCAAGTTCACCAACATGGTCGGCATCACGGCCGCTGTACCAACCGCCCAGCTACAGGTCGAAGACTACCCCCTTCCAGCGACAATCATGAACCGAAAGCAAGGCGCCTTTGTCATTGCCCCGCAGCAGGCCGATGGAACTGAGGTCCTGATCGGCAAGCAGTTTCGCTTCACTGGCCCTGAACCTGATCGCGAGGGCTGGAAGAAGTTGACGTTGGAGAAGAGATGGGTCGTCGACTTCCTTCGCCAGGGCCACGAAGACTTCCCAGCTATCGTCGAAAGGGCCACCTCGTCTGTACCAGAAGAAAAGGTCAGCGTGTGGCCCTTCTATCTGCTCCCCAAGCTGGACACCTGGGCGTCTGAGAAGCACGCTCGGGTGGTCATCCTCGGCGATGCAGCACATGCCATTCCACCTACTGCTGGACAGGGCGTTAACCAGGCGTTTGAGGACATCTACATCCTGGCTGGTGTTCTTGGCAAGCTGGGTAGCGAGTCGAAGAACGGAGCCGGTGAGATAATGAAGACGGCTCTTAGGAACTGGCAGAATGGCCGACAGGGACGTATCGACAAGGTTCTACAGCTGAACGACCAGATCAACCAGAGGAGAATGCCTTCGGAGGAGAATATCGAGTTCAAGCCATTTGACCTCGGATGGCTGTATACGGCCGACTTTGACGAGATGATTGCAGAGTACGCATGAAAAGTGTTGGAATAATGGGAATCCTAGCGTTTTTTGCCTTTGTTTGTAAATGGATACGATCGACATGTCTCTCAATTTTCCTAAACTTGTCTCACGCGCGATGCGAAATGTATTTGAAAAATCAATCTACCGCCTATGAATTACTTCTACGTTCATACGTCTTTGATGGGGTCGTATTCCACGCTGACAGAAACTCCTCGACTGGTCTTACGACATCTTGGAAGACGGCTTGCACAAATGAACCGTCACTAAGATCCGGCCGCGGATCAAAGGCACTCAACAAACACCGTCGAATCGCCTCTGAAAGTCCATCACCAAAGTCCCCCTCGACGCTCTCATGCCATCGTAGCGCGATGCACAAGTTAGTCGCATCAGTTGGCTGCCCTGTCCGTCCCAGATACTCGTCTCGAAAGGGCTGAATTTCGGGCGTCTCGCGGAATATGAGCTCCATCAGGACAATCCCCAAGCACAAGAGACTGGTTTTTGTCTTTCTCATTGTGTTTGATGTCATATATGGTTTGTCGTTGAACAAAGAATGGACTGAACTGTTCCACATGTAAGGCAGAGGCACGGACGAGTCTGGACTTCTCAGAGGAAGCAGCTCCTTCTTGCTCCACGTTGCCGGAATCCACGACGATGCGTCCGAGTTGAGGACAGTTAGTATCATGGACAGGCCAAGTTTCAGCCGAGTGTCTCGTCTAGGTGTAGACTTGAGAAATGCTTCAAGGCTTTCTATCTCACACTGCTGGAGTTGCTCCTGGGTCGGTGGGTCTAAGTGGAACACAGCGCGTCGTTGCCGATCGATGTTCATGAAACCAAGACGAGGACCCTCCAGTTACCCACTAGCTGCAAGACACATGTCTTTTATAGCCTTTGCGTCTCGGTGCTCTTGGGCTAGGGGAGACGTGGTTGCCGATGAGGTCTCGTGCAAACGGTACTTTCCGGGCCTCAGGAGCGGCTTGTACTTCTTCAGCTCCCCTGGTGATTTGGTTAGTCACTATCGCAAAGTAAAATGCGGTGGCCCAACTCACAAATCTGTTGTATCCGAACTCGACGTTGTTGGTGTTGCGGTTGGTGGTGTTTGTGGACTGTCACGACCTAACAAGCGCCCAAAGGGCGACGATTTCTTAAGCTTTGCTAGAGGCTTTTCAAGCTCGGGTCTGTTGCCGCTTTTAGGTCTCAGTGAAGTTAGTGAAAGGGCAGAGACGGCCAAAGAGAATATTCCCTTGTTCTTGGCCTCTTTGAGCCTCTTCCTGATCGATATCTGCTGTTTGAACTGTGTGACTTCTCCGTGTCGAGCCCTAGGGCTATCCCCAACCACAGGCTTACCCTCAAGACTGTCGTAAACTTCAACACTGACCTGGGTGCGCTCTGTGCCGCGAGCAAAGAGAACTGTGAGATGCTCGGCTGTTGCGCCCTCGTCACCTCCGTCGAGAACTGCAGCTCCACAGGGATGTCCAAGACCGCAACTGCACACTCAGCCTTTCTCAAAGCAATCCAGAACCGCATTTGCAATCTTTTGTCGCTCGAGAAATGAACGCGCACTTACTGCAGATTTCTTTTGCGGTTGTGGGCTTGTTTGGATGGCGTGCGCGGCACGGTCAAGGAATTCGTATAGCTTCTCGTTCCCGTCTCGTACTCTCGACATGAGTTGTATCCTTTTCTAAGAAAAACTGGATTTGAGCCGGAACATGGTGCTCTCTATGTTGTCCGAGGTCAGAAGGTAGGGCTAGGGGCAGTTAGTTTTAGTCGTGCGTTTATCCTTGTCATTTCACACCTTGTCAATAGGAAGCAACTCGTGCAGCTCCGTCACGGCGTTGATGATAGCATTCAGCTGGGTCAAGAACCATTCATGGTACCGACTCTAGAATCTCCTCCGTAATCCAGCTTGGATATCTGGTTGGTGCCAGAGAGTCATGTCCGTATCATTCTGGAGTCTCTCTTGGTCGGCATCAGAAATGTCCAGTGGCGCGAGGAGAATCTCGATGATTTGAGAGAAGGCAATGTACTCTCGCTCAACGGCCGAGACGAAATCGTCAAACTCCGTCTCAAAACGCCACCACATCTTCGTTCTCTCAAAAACACCACGAGCCTTCTTCGCGCTTCCCAACAGGAGTGGAAATGCGCCTAGGGCGAGGCCCGCAATCTCTAAGCCCAACATGGCGACTGAAGAGGATTCAAGTGGTGAAGATCGTTGGAATACAGATCGAAGCAGCTTCAAATATTTCCTGCCGTAGTTATGGCTTTCAACTTCGTTACCCCGCTCGCGTAGCTGATGTCTTGAAGCAATCTGACTGGCTGGTCGCACGCCACGCTGGCATTCACAGGCAGGTGATCTTCAGCCTCACCGTCCGTTTTGATCACCTCCAACGTAGACATCACAAGTTGCGTTGAGAATGCCACGCAGCATCATCAAATCTATCCAGATGGCTTTTACAAGAAAAATCTCTTCGCTAAGCCTCCGTTGTATTAATGTCCTGGACAGTCTTTTCCGGTGCACGCAGGAATGCGACGAACAGGCCTACAAAGACGCAGTCGAAGATGACCGAGGGCGATACCGAGTCTTGACAGCCAACCTTGGAGCTCTACAGGCTTCAAAATCTTTCAAATCTCTTGCTTATCGGCTGAGAGACGCCGTCCACATGAGAGACAGTGTTCTTTCCGGTCTGCATAGACTCATTAGTGTTAGTGAACGAGGCGAGTCAGTATTAATACGAAAGACAAAGACCAAAAGGCCGACAGCCCGCTCTAGACAAATTTCCCCCGTTACAGACTTTTCCCGACATAAGTAACGTAGCAGACAAGTTCCCGAAAGTCAAAGACAAACCCTGGCTGGCTAGGCGCCTCGGAACGCAGTCACACGCCAACGTCAGTATATCCAACACCGACAACATCATCGCCAGCGCCTTGCTACACAAGTATCAGATGACAGCACTGTGGAACTGGGTGCTGTAGATGCCGGAGAGACTGTGGCAACATCGTTTAAAGAAGGAGAGACAGCGCATCACGCATCCAATCCAGGCCCATCGACAGAAAAGCGATCGATCTTCACCTCAGCAACGTCTTACTTGAGCATCTACGACGACGATGGAAACATGGGTCGCAGCATCATCGAACTGAGTGATATGGTCCTTGACGGCGTTCGGCTAGGCTACGGTCGTGATTTTGAATGTCCGTTCTGCCGAACAATTCAGAATGTTGCAAACCGTTCCAAGTGGAAGTATGTTATCACGAGTTCCTGCTGTATGAGGTTTCCACTTTGTAGCTGATGTCCTACAGGAAACACGTCTTCGGAGACCTCCAACCCTATGTCTGCACATTCGAGGACTGTTTATCTAACATGTTCTCCTCTCGATCCGAGTGGTTTAAACATGAACTAGACCTTCGCCGACGAGAATGGCACTGCAGCATTTGCAACAAACCTGGTGCCATCTGTGGGAGCGCCAAAGATTCAAAGTACCATTTCAACACGGTTAACGCCGGATAAATCACAGCCAAGCAGATGAGGCTTGTACTGAAAGCATGCGAGCGTCCGCTAAAGTACTTTGACCCGTTTTCTTGCCCATTATGTAACGACTGGACGCCAGCGGCACGGCAAGTTGAAGACACAAAAGAGTTTGGCCGCCATCTTGCAAGACATCTTCAGCAGATTGCTCTAGAGGCTTTGCCTCTATCAATCGAGGGTCTAGAAGTAGGGGGCGATATAGAGCTAACCCAGGTGGTTGTCGCGAAGCATAACACGAAGAATGACATCCATGTAGTGGTACACGACCGCGTGTACGACATAACCAAATTCGTCGAAGAACACCCGTGAGTTGCTGGAATTTTAATCCCCACTTGAAGTATCAGAGCGACTGACTAGGCGTCACATTGTTAGCGGCGGCGAGAAAGTCCTTTTGGACGTCGCCGGGACAGACGTAACAGAAGCATTCAAGGACGTTGGCCACAGTGATGAAGCTCGAGAGGTACTAGACGCGTTTCTGGTCGGTAGACTAATTGAGAGAGGCGAGGATGAGTTCAGTTTTATCATTCCAGGGATGGGTGCATCGTAGTAATGTGGTTAAATTCGGACGTAGTTCTCTAACGGAAAGACTTTGTTTCGTGCTGGAATAGTGGCACGGTTGTTTGACACGCGTTGTCCGCACCAATACCAACCCCGAGAATATAGTCGCCCTTGTCTAATAGCCACTTCCCATCGATCCAACTAGCTACGTCACGCTTTTGAATGACCACATCTACTGTCGCCTTCTCGGTTGGGTAAATAGTTGCCGTTTTCTCAAACCCCGCCAATACCATCTCTTCCTGTGCATCTTTCTTCCAAACGTATAACTGGACGGCTTCTTGGCCAGCTACGGTTCCAGAGTTTTCCACTGTGATACTAACACTCCAGGACTCATCGTCGGAGCTTACTGAAGAGATATTCGAAGTGAAATCAGTGTAACTTAGTCCGTATCCAAACCACCACTGTGGGCGTATGTCGGTTCGGTGGCTGTACCATCGATATCCAACCTGGACGTCTTCTTTGTAGATCACTGTTCCGTCAACTCCTGGCCAAGACTGCGGGTCGGAGGGAAAAGGAAGATCAGTATAACGTCGCGGCCACGTGATGGGTAAGCGGCCAGATGGGTTAACGGTCCCAAAAAGCACATCTGCTAGAGCATTTCCCGCTTCCTGTCCTCCGTACCAAGCCTGGACAAACGTCGATACTCCGTCAATCCATGGCAGCTCGACGGGCGACCCTGACTGGTTGACAAAGATCAAGCTCTCCGGTCGTTTGGTGCGCTGAAGTAGGCCCTCGACAAGCTTATCTTGGTCCCCTGGCAGCGCCATGGATTGTCTATCGTAGCCCTCACTTTCCCATTCATCACTTAGGCCTAGCACAACAACGGTGACCTCGCTCTCGTCAGAGAGAGTAATTGCCTCTGTGATTAGAGTCGCCGCATCGGGAATTGGTGGCGAGAATCCGATCCTGACTGAAGGATTGGAAGAGAAGACGTGATTGGCATCGGATGATAAGACCTTCGAAGCTCCTGAGTCCGTGTTCACCCAGCCTTCAGCGGACACTTTGTAACTCTTGTCGGCCTCTAGAAACACCGATCTAATGCATTCTGCGCTTCCGAATGCATAGAACGTCTCTCCAATATCCGTCCAATTGCTATTGTCAACAACTAGCTCCCCGTCCACAAACAGCTTAGATCCTCCAACGCTGCTTAAGCTGAATGAGTGCGTCCCTGAAACCGAAGGGACCACTGATGAGGAGACCCTAAACGAGTATGGCGGGATAGGGTCGATCTGAAACTCCAGCGGCGCGCTGTCTGAGAGATCAATATTCGAGCTGTCTCGGAACTGTGTCTCTATAATCGGACCAGAAAGATCTGTCGATCTGAAGAAGTCGATTTGAACCATCGACTTTCCTTTCCCATCTGCCGACGGGTCTGATGTCCACTGTGCCTTTTCGAAAAGAGGCAACCACTTCAGGGCGTGTGCTCCAAGAGCATACTTGACAGTGAAGTCAACACCCTGTGCTTGAGCCACGGCTTTAAAAGATTGCATGGGTCGGCTCAAGTACTGCGGGTTCATACTTGCTGAACCACCACCGCCTGGCGTACCTGACAGTGCGTTCGGTCCGATGAAAGCTACCTGCTTGCCAGCAAGATTTTCTATCTTCAATGGTAGCGTTTGGTTCGAGTTCTTGAGCAGGACAATGCCACTGGCCGCAATCTCGCGCAGCAACTTGGTGTCTTCTTCTGTCGTTGAAGAAATTTCTTCGCGATCTCGAGACTGCTTTGCAGCCTCTGGGGAAAGTCCAAGAAGATTAAACTTGTGAGCAAGTGATAGAACGCGAGATACCGATGTATCCAAAGCCTCCAAGACCTCTTTCGTCGGGTTCTCGTTAACAGCTTTGAGCAGCATATTCCCGCGTTTCTCTGGTGGCCCAGGCATTTCCAAGTCAAGACCTGCGACGAGACTCTGGAGGGTCGAGTTGGTGCCGCCCCAATCGCTCATGACGAGGCCCTTGAATCCCCATTCTTCTCGAAGAATACCTCGGATTAGCGGAATATTCATGTCCATGTGCTTGCCGTTGACGATGTGGTAGGAGGTCATCATACAGTCCGGAGGTGATTGTGACTTGATGACCATTTCGAAGGGCCTGAGGTAGATTTCTCGTAAGGCGCGCTCGGATATTTCTGCGTTGATGCTGAATCTTTCGTATTCCTGTTCGTTTCCGACGCTATGGATCGTTTGCCGTCAACCACTGAACTGAAGAGCCATAGAGGATTGAGTGCATGCCAATAAAGAGACAAGGACTTACAAATGCTTCACAGTAGCAGAGATCTCTCCAGTCTCTTGAACGCCATGGATGTATTCAATAGCCAGTGCTCCACTGAGAAAAGGATCCTCGCCGAAACACTCAAAGTTGCGTCCGCCCAACGGGTTCCTGGCACAACAAATCGTCGGGGCGAGCAACACATGGGCAGCCTTCGTCTTGGCCTCTCGACAGAGCAAACGGCCCAAGTCTCGCATCTGTGTCTTGCTCCATGTCGCTGCTTGGCAGACGGGGCCAGGGAGGAAAGCAGCAGACGGTCCATCCACCGCGAATTTTCCACGAGCACCTGAGGGTCCGTCTGTTGTCTAGCAGATGGGGTCAGTTGTGAGTGTACAATCAGGTGTGAGGGTCAAATACCTTGATCGAACCTATACCAAGCCGAGAGACTTCTTGGGTCTGCCAGATGTCGGCGCCGGACAACAAGGAGACTTTTTCCTCCAGAGAGAGTTCTCCCAGCAGAACCTCAACGTCAGTGGATGCCATCTTGCCATAGGCAGGACGTCAGTCAAAAATGAGTGCGTATCTTGACCAGACAAGGCTCGCTCTGCGCACAACCTTGGCTTGCCTCTTATCTGAGGCAAACTTCCGTGTCAAGGTTGATCTCTGGACTCTTGATGGACAAGGGCACTTGCAAAGTCGTGAACTGCGCCTAGATTAACTCCATTAGGGAATCTCGGATAGTTGAACCGCGGTAGTTCCTATCGGGGAAGTGTCGGGGAACTCGCTGTATCTTTCCCCGCGATTTTGCTGCCGAATGCCTGTTCCTGAGTCATGTCGTAGCGAGGAAGGGAAGGTCGCTTATCGTGTAGCGTACTGCATTTACTCCGTAACCAGGGGTCTATAGAGCATCATTGGTGGATGTCTAGATAGAGTCGCGGTATTTGTTATCCCCGGCCACGTTTTTTCGCTACACTGGTGCAATAGCGTACATGTGATAGGCCAAACCCCGGGCTGTAAAGCCTTCAGCGATAATTGAGCGAGCCGACCATCGCGTAGCAATCTTTAGCGAGGAGCCTCAGTGTAAAATGCGGGCAAAGCTGGACTGTATCAGCCTAATCTACGGTTATCAGGTTCTCAACCTGGGACAGCTCAGCTGTGGTGATTAAGTCAATGGCCTTAAGTAGGGACCTCCCGTCACTTGAGAGAGCTAAAATACAGCACTCTTGGCCTTGATACTGCCGTTCATTAGGATGTCTGTGAACAACATGGCTGCCAGGGAGCCAGACCGGCCCGACTCCCGTGGCACGTATCTCCTCGCCATGGTCTGCTTCGTCGTGACAGCGAACGCAGCAACGCAGGGATACGATTCTTCCATGATGGTCAGTGTCACCGAGCATCTGTTCTTCGCCATCGCTCACTCAACTAACACGAACGGCATCTGATAGAATGGCCTGCAAATCTTGCCCGCTTACACCGACTACTTTGAACTGACGACGGCGACAATCGCTCTCAACGTCGCCATCGTCTTCGCCGGCTCCGTCATAGCGATGCCTATCGCTGGCCCTATCGCGGATGTCTGGGGCCGCAAATGGGGCATTGCCATCACTGCGATAATCTCCATTATTGGCGCTACTATCCAAGGCGCCGCAGTTCATGAGGCTATGTTTTGCATTGGTAGACTGCTTGTTGGTGTTGCCATCACGACCGGTTCTACCGCTGCTCCCGCGTAAGTCCTTGGTGAAGGTCCTTCGCAGCTAATCATGTACTTACACCTACTCTTAGTTACATTTCGGAAGTCGCACACCCCAAGAACCGCGTCATGCTTACTGGTCTGTACGGCACGAGCTGGTACATTGGCAGTCTGATCGCAGCCGGTGTCACGTACGGCAGCCAGTTTATCACCACCACTTGGTCATGGCGTCTTCCGTCTCTTGTAAGTCGAGGCTGTTGACTGCATCTTCATCTAGTTCTCAGCTAATTTGACTTCCAGCTTCAATTTATCCCGTCCCTTCTGTGCCTCGTTCCTCTGCCGTTCATTCCGGAAAGCCCCCGCTGGCTAGTGTACAAAGACAGGCACGAGGAAGCCCTAGAAATCCTAATAAAATACCACGGTCACGGCGACCCGAACTCTTCTGTCGTGGCTATCGAGTACGCCGAGATCTGCCAGACTCTCGAACACGAAAAGGCGGTACAGAATACGGACTGGAAAGCCTTGGTCAGGACTCGACCCAACCGGTGGAGACTTGGTGTCACCGCAGCTGTTGCTTGTTTGTCTCCCACATTCCCCTCTGCTTGTAATCGTGCTAATAATGCTTTGCCCAGTCTTCTGTCAGGTTTCCGGAAATAACATCATTACCTATTATCTCGGAGACGTGCTTACTGCCGCCGGTATCACTGAGATGCAAACTCAGCTTGCTATCAACATCGGACTGAGCGTATTCAACCTTTTTACGTCGTCGATTGGCGCTTGGGCGACGGATCGAGTCGGACGAAGAAGAGGCTTCCGTACGTGTTGTCATGTTCTTCTGGAAAGTTCACACCAACTGACATGTTCCTTCTAGTGGTCGCGACCACAAGCATGGCCTTACTCCTGATCATCGTCGCTGCCTTAACCAAAGTCTACGGAGGCAACCCAACTCTCGCGTCTTCTGCTGCCCAGGTCACCATGATCTTCCTCTTCTACGGCACATACTCCTTCACCTGGACGCCTCTGGCCATTCTGTACCCCGTCGAGGTGCTCTCATATTCGATGCGGGCAAACGGTCTTGCCTTTTTCAATGGTGTATGCTACGGAACTGCATTCCTCAACACGTTTGCCATTCCTTATGCCATGCAGTGGTCGAGCTGGGGCTTTTATCTCATCACAGCCTTCTGGACCTTGATATTCGAATGCGGTACCATTTATTTATATTTCCCAGCTACGGAAAATAAGAGTCTTGAAGAGATCGATGTCATATTTGAGGGTGTTAGACATACGGACTTAGATGTGACATTGGCAGATGTTCTGGAAGGCAAGGTTGTTGGTCTTGAGATTGAGAAGGGGGTGTTGGCAGATAAGTCTTAACCATAGCTAGCTCGTTCAACTTTGAAGATGTCTCAGCCTTCAACAGCTCACTCTAACCCAAGTTCGGGACCTGTCTCAGCTGCGGCAAAGACCGCCACTATGAGCGCTTCAACAACGGAGCCTTTTTTTTCCCTCTAATGGCCTGGCCTATCACCTGGCAGATCGAGCCGCGCAGTCCGAGATGCGGGCCGCTAGCACCCGTAGTCGCTAGCCAGCTGAAGGCCCGAGAGTCGATAGTCTGTTTCGTGATAGCGGCAAGTGTCTGCAGCATGTGTGCGGAGAGCAACTGTCTTCATTGACTGGGGGTCTACAGGTGTATCCTTTATACTGCGGGAATATACTCTTTAGTGGGGATCTAGACCTAGCTACTGAAGAGATCGACCTTCGTTTGGCCTATTCCGATAGATGAAAAAGGGCTAGGTCCCATTCAGAGGAATCGCGGGTCCTGACTTTCCGGGGCTAGAGGCGTGAAGTAACGCGCCCGTACTAGTCATAGAGAACCTCAACACTTCACTATTGAAGTTATTGCTGCATCAGATGCTTCCAGAACGCACCCCACACTTCCCCTCAACGCCATGGAGAGCATTGTGTATCTGGTGCAGGCTTTGTACTAACCCAAGACATGAGTCCAAAAGTGGTTCGCGCCGCCAATAGTCCCATTCAATGAGATCTAGAACCAATGCTCAGCTCGCCACAGACCCGTCGAGCCGACAACGAACAAGGTGGTTTACTTTGAACTTCACCAGACCGATAACTATAAAGTGTACCCTCATGCTGCCCAGATTTGCTGTTCTGGACAAGCCACCTCATCACTCTCAACTTCGTAATACCTGTTTATTGCCTGTATCGCTCAATCTATATCATGTCCAGAAATTACAGAGAATTCGCATCGTGGCTCGAGGTAGCTGTCTCGCTACGCAGAGGAAGATGACCTCAGCTGACATTCTCCTAGGTCATCTACTCCAACGACGAAGACGACAAGCCTACCGATACCATAACTGAAATCAACGGCCAATCTTCCGACATCAACAAGGGCCAAGGCGGATCGTAAGTGTTCCTGATAGGCTCATTGCACTGTCAGCCTCGCTAACTCTGATCCAGCTATGTCTGGCTTCGCCTCCATCGAGCGGACAGGCCATCCATGATGGTGAACAACTTCTCGGTGCACATCGGCGACTCGATTTCTGGGTCTGGTGATTTGGCCAAGGGCGCTGGTGGTGATTACCGCTACGTTCAGTGGTCCAACGATAGGAACGCCGACAGGTAAGACTTCCGCCGCCCATGCAATATCGTCCGAGCCAAACTGACGTCTCCGATAGGCTGATAACTGACGTCGCACTTTGGAGGAGTGGCGATAGTCAGGGCGGACCCCCTAACGGCTGGGATGGCAAGACTCAAGACATTAACAGCGGTCGTGGCGGTGATTATCTCTACCTTGTCTGGCGAACTAACGCGTACTTGGGGCCCAGGGGCCCGTAATTCTTGTCTGGAGTGAGACTTGTATGGAGTTGTCCAGCTGTTGGCTAAATTCTGAATTGAGGTGCACGCGGCCCAACCGATGTGATGGGACGAATACCATAACGATATGTAGCCTAGAATGGTTGGAGGGTTTGTTTTGTGACTTCGTAAAAAAAGTAATAATATACATGTTTGTATAGGATTCGCAGCTAGAAGTTAAGAAAGGGCTCTATATCCAATGACGAAGAGATCAGTCAAACATCAAGAACCCTGTAATGCCCTCGTCTTCATCGTCTTCCCAAGCGTCACTGTCCCAGGCTTCTCCGTCCGCGCCAAGGCTCTTTTCATGAATGAACGGCTGATGGCAAACCATGTTCTTGTGGTCTGGAAGATGCAGCTTGAGCTCAGAATCCTCGTAGATGTCGTGTTCCGCAAAGTGCCGGGCCGTCTCGCTGACCTTGCCGCCTCTTCGCTCGATGACAGACTGAACTCGGAACGTCACGGTGACGATGTAATAGTCGATCCGTCCCGGCTCTGTCTCGTCCCGGATCCATCTTTGGTTGTGCCAGTTGCTCATGCCACTCCATCGGCTCTCCTCCCAACTTCCTCCCTCTGTGTCGGCGTACAGCACCACGCCATCTGGTCTTTTGAAGAACCAACGATCAATCATCTGCTTGGCAATGAGGTCGATCTGGTCCTTCTTGCGCACCAGCGACTCCAGCTCAATGCAGAATTCCCTCATGCAGGGCGACATCGTCTCGCAGACGCGTCTGATCCACTTACCCTCGAAACGCAGCGGATCGTCGTTCTCCCAGAACCACCAGTCGGCATGGCGAATGGTCAGCGTCAGACTGCGAGGATGCAGATACGGCGTCGCGAGCAAGTCAGCCAGGTCGCCAGCCTCCAGCTTCCACATCTGCGCAAACACCCGCAGTCTGTCGATCTCGACCCTCTCCTGGCCCTGCTGCTCCGTGATTTGTCGGAGCGTGCGGGCAAGGCGCCGGAGGTTCCGCGATGCGTTGTACTCGGGCGGCGCGCGGTCGCCCACCGTTAACCAGTGCGTTTGCTCCTTGAGGACGAAGGGCATGAACCAGCACTCTTGATACACGGCTCGACAGGTCTGCAGGAGCTGGGTGTCGTTCTTGCGCGGTGCAAAGTAGGACGGTCGAGTGTAGCACGTCGTCGCCTCGTAGTGCTTGTCTGGTGATGGATCCGGGTAGTCGGTGAGGGCGTAGGCGTAGATGGCGCCTCGCACCTCGGCTGGTAGAACGCTGAATAGCGGCGAGTCATTCTGTGGTGCGACAGGGCTTGAGAGGAGCTGCGTGTAGAGCGCGGTGCCAGCCATGTTGATGTTTAGTGTCGGGGTGAAACAAATGAAGAAATCAAGGTTACAAGCATCGCTGTGAAGAAATATTGTCTGTTTTGATGGCCTCACTTCAGGCAGCAGTGCGGGGCGGCTCCTTTGCAGCCTACCGGAGGTATGCTTGTAATGCTGTCGGTTCCATTTGTGCTGCTTTTTCTGCATTCACAACGGAGCACGTACTCAAGATACCTCAAGATGCACCGGGCTACGGTGCTAGAAGGTGTAACTACGGTTATCTCGCCCGTTGCAGTCGATACCCTGACAGGCCGTCACCCGCGAGAAGGCGATTCATTTCACCGGCTCGTTTCAGCAATTGCAACACTCAAAAATCGGTATTTGGGAGTCACCAGTGCTCTCCCCTTCCTCACTGGGTTTTGCGAGTGACGTGACCAAGGTTTGGGCTTTTTTTTATTCCCTGTTGATCTCCCTCAGCACTTGGGTCTGAAGTTCATCTTACATCATTCGGTGATGCGCACCCAAGAATCTGGTTCCCGTTGAGAAACTGTTGAAGATTCAAAACCGTTGAGGAGTTAAATACATTCTGTATATCATATCTCAAGTAGTGCATGTTTCACATTAAACATGAATAGGAGATGGATGACACGCGCACTTCGGTGTTCTTTTGTGGCACAGTTCATCACTGCATGCAACCTGCTACCAAAGTTCTTCGCATCCATGCAAAGTCCCGCGTCACTCAATGAACTCTGATACTCTAAGTAACCCAATTGCACCAGATGACACGTTTCTTAGATCATCTGGGGATGAGTTGCTCTAAATAACCAATGCCTTTGCTAGTGGAATTCACGGCAGCCAAGGGATCTCGTAGGCATGTCTCTTACTCTCTAGTACCTGCACCGTTATTAGACTACAGGCCATATACGAGAAATACGGTGAGTTATCTGACCGAGCAGCATCTGGTGTGGGAAAACCCGACAAACCAGCTTCCGTTCTGTCGTGGCACCCGGCCACATGCAAGGCACACTGGATGAAAACGAAATACGGCCACCGCTTTCAAATCGAGTAAAAATAGAACCACCGTTGTCCAAGGCGTTTTGTTATTATCCGAAGGCGTCTGCTAGCTACTGCACCTCTCCGTTTCCATTTGATCGCTGATTGTGCCCGTCATATCTTATGTCAGTACTCCTCGTATCGCAGTACTTCCACCTGCCACACTCCATGACCTTCACCTGAAAGCTCGGCCAATAGCTACATGACGAGGCTTTCTGGATACAGGCTAGTCCCGGCTTCAGGCCATCGTCGAGACTCTCGATCCGGCATTTTCTCAGAATAACCAACTGCGTTCTCTACTGTGCGACAACTCGGCTCCGGCTCATCGGGCCTGGACACTTCAGCCAAGGCCACACGGCGAATCGTGTCGAGACGATGACCTAGCAATCTAGCCACAAGAAAACAAAGTCCAAAGCCTCCGGTAAAGCCTAAGCAGGCGGCGTGGGAGACGTGGCGAGAATGGGCGTCGGGTACCTACGAGCGCCACAAAGCCGTTGGGCTATAAACAGTTTTGACTTTTTTCCATTCACGCCTTCGTAAAGAGGGGAAAGAAAGAATAAGCTGAAAGAACACCTGTCCCATGCATATGCGCTGACCACATACTGTATGTTGTTTTCGATTGTGATCGACAAGGCGGCGAGCTGGACGTGGTTAATAGCTGCATAGAACCCCGCCTTTTACAGCGGCATTTGTCGTCTGGGGATGACTTACCGATGCAACCGGGAGAGAAGAGAGCTCTGCATTGTAACCCTGGTGTGACGGTCTGACGGATATGACGACAGGAGAGATCCCCGCCCTGCGTCTGCGACCTGGCATCGGGGGATAATAGCTCCGGAGGGTCTCTTATTAATAGACCAAGATCAGAGACAACTACGGATGCTTGAACGGTAAATGTCTTGGATAATTTAAAACAACTTGAACTTAGATGAACCCGAATCAAGATCCAATTCCCTCCTCAAGCCAGCATCTCTCTCCCCTGTCATCACAGACGCAGACACATCCACCAGTGCCAGCCACCAGCCAGTCCGTCAGCTTATTCTTGGTTCTGACAACGCCAGGTCACGCCTGCATTTCAGCTTCCATGGCGTCCACTAGCTCCGATCTTCCACCAACATCCCTTTTTTTGTTCTCGTCGAGCCAAGCAGAACCAGCAACGCCCTTCCCCGAGCTGTCCGTCCAGTCCCGTTGGCCGCCGCCTGCGCCATGGTGACATCAAGGCGCTTCCCGCTCCCAATGCCTCTCGGTTCTCGGCTTCTGCAGCGTGCTAGCCCTGCTGCGCTAGCGACGCTGGGCTGTAATTTTCATGTCATCTCCTTCGTATTCCGAAAGCCAATCGTCGCCAATGACGCCCACTGTCGGCAGCCCTCTCGACGACGGGCTGCTCGTATTCTGCGCTGCGGCCGGGAGGGCAGGCCCAGCCAAGCAGCACTTCTACAGTACCTTGCGCCTCGTGGCGTCTGGGTGCGCTTTTTACGGCCGTTGCGTGCCCGCCAGTTATCACCCAGGGGCCGTCTTTTTATGTGTCACAATGTGTCATTGTGGCTGGCCGTCTGGAGCGTGGGAGGGACTCAATCACGGAAATATCCAGCCACTAATTCCGCTGTGGTGCCCGATTCCGGGGAGGCGACGGAGCTGATCCAACAGGAACAAAGAATGGCCCAGCCTTACCAGTGGGCTACTCAAAGCCTGTAATGGGTCCATCCGTCTTCAAAGGTCTGGACCGGAACCATCTCCAGCCAAGGCGGACTATTGGTCTACCGTCAGGGTCGTCTTGAACCTAGCCCGAGATGCCCGGCACGTCGGGACTCCACATGATTGCCCGTCTCGCTGCCTCCCGCGCAGCTGGCCGTCCAGGGCATCATGCATGGCGTTACGAGAAGCAAGAAACATGTATAGTCTACCCGTGTGCTAAATATACGGCCTGGCTGGCTAACAAAAAACCTGTCGACGTCGAGAAGCTATAACTTCCGGTCCCTCCCCCGGATCTAACGCTCTTTGTCCCCTCTGAATACCCGCTGCCAAGGCATTCGCAACATGTTGTTCCGGCTTTCTCATCTGCTCTCGGCGCTCTGCGGAGTGTCCGCTGTTGCGGCTCAGACGTACCCTATCACCGGAGTCAAGGTTGCCTCTGGCAGTGACGTGCCGATTCGGAAGAACATCAACGACCTCCAAGCTGCTGGCGGACCGCAATGGTTAGTTACCTTTACCGTGGTGGCCTTGATGTTGTTACTTACTCGGTGCTAGGGACCTCTACATTCGCTCTATTATTGAACTGCAGAAGCAGAGTGCCTCGGATCAGGGGAGCTGGTTCCAAGTCGCTGGTATGACCTCCCTGTGCTACTTTCATGGTGTCATGGTTCTAATGCGTTCCGTATAGGTATCCACGGTAAGCCCTATGTCGAGTGGAACGGCGCTGGTAAAGAGACCTCGAATGGATGGGAGGGATACTGCCCGCACGGCGTAAGTCAGTTCTTGTCATGTACATTCTATCCTACTAACGACTTCCACAGGAGAATCTCTTCCTTCCATGGCACCGGCCTTACCTGATTCTCTACGAGGTATAGCAAACTGCCGATCCCTTCTGAAGAACTCATCTGACCACTCCAAGCAACGCCTCGTCGAAACTGCCACGAAGCTGGCCAACCAGTATCCCACAAGCTCCCGCGCCAAGTACGTCGCCGCAGCCGCAACTCTCCGCTCGCCGTACTGGGACTGGGCGGCGACTTCTGCTGTTCCCCAGGCGACCGTGACCAAGAAGTTCAACGTCAACGTCCCCAACGGCAGCGGTCTGAAGGTGCAGTCGGTCAACAACCCGCTGGCCGCCTACTTCTTCCCCAAGTCTGCTCTGGACGGGGCCTTTGGGACATTCGACCAGCCGCAGAATCGGCCCCAGATCTACCGTTGCCGAAGCCCGCAGAATTATCCCAACTCGGCCAATAAGCTCATCTCAGGGCGGTCGTATAAGCAGTGGGTGGTAAGTAAACGACACGCCCGAGGTCCATGGATCTTGCTGACCTGGATAGTATGATGCCTTCTCCGCCTCTACCACCTTTGACGAGTTTGCCTCGACTGGTAGCTCCGGTGTGAGTCTGGAACAGATCCACAACACCATCCACTGGGATGGCGCCTGTGGATATCAGTTTGTCGATGCCGACTTTGCCGCGTTTGATCCCTTGTTGTACGTCTATCTAAGATGAGCCGATGTAAAGAACTAATGAGTCTAGTATGCTGCACCACACCAACATCGACCGACTCTGGGCGTACTGGCAGTTCATCCGCCCCAATGAAGCCAGCTTCAAGAGCTCATACCAAGGCGGCGCGCGCTTCAACACCCGCGAAGGCACCACCATCACCCCCAACTCGCCCCTGCAGCCCTTCTTCTCCGCCCCTGGCAAGTTCCACACGTCCGCCTCCGTGGCAAGCATCAAGGGTTTCGGCTACACTTACGAAGGCCTCGAGTACTGGCGCAAGTCCGCCTCGCAGCTCTCCACCGATGCCACTGCCCTCATCAACCGGCTGTACTCCACCAGCGTCACCCGCCCGAGGATGCGAAAGCGCGCTGACGATGATTTGACGCGGTACTTTGCCCAGATCAAGGTCAATGTGGAGGAGCTCAACCGGCCGTGTTCTATTGGTCTCTTCGTCAACACGACCAACGTGGGTAACTTTATCGTCTTGAAGCAGCCCCAGACTGGTGTCTTTTACGGAAAGTTCGCCCTTGACAAAGCCGCGAACCCGAATGAGCTCGTCGGTGAAGCCCCCAAGGGCGTCGTGGACGATATCCTAGCTGGTCTGCGGGTCAACATTGTCAAGGTATGTTTTGTTTACTTCACTCGGCATACATACATCAGACAACTAACTCCAAGTGACCCACAGCACGATGGAACTTCACAGGCTATCACTGAGGTCCCTAGCCTGAAGATTGAATTGGAGAATTCGGCCCTCTTGCCTCCCGACAACGACGAGAAACTCCCAGAGTACAAGGACACCAAGACGGTCACGGCACCAAAGAAGCAGCGGAAGCCACCAACTGTTTGATATGTTATGTCAGAAGATTAGTTTTGCTTCAATTCTTATCACATAAGGATCAACGCAAGTTTTGCAATGATCTACTGTCTGATATGCTCTTAATGGCTGTCTTTCAACTCACAATCATAACGTCGCAGCTCAGCGTCGATTTAAATATGCAGATATTAACTAGGTTGCTTTGAAGGCTGCCAAAGTGAAATGCTAAAGAGCCGCTTCTGTGCCAGAGCTTCATTCGCACCTCAGAAAACGTATCCTTATGAACAGTTCAGCCTACGGACCTTCAGCGTACCGTCTCATTCCACCATTGTGCATTGTACATCTAGCGAGTGAATGTGCTTGCGCCCAGCTTAGACGCGTAACGGCGTGGCAAAATATGCAATTATGTGGTCGCGAACCATCGCCAGCTGTAGCTTCACTGACTCCAGCCCATCGGCGGCAACTAATTGTCTCTTCTAATCTTCCTCTGCGTGAAGTTAATACCATTTAGCACGAGCCCCCTTTCTCGTATTTGACAGTATCGCCCTTGAAAAACGCGTCCAATGTTATCTAACGACACCATCAGCTGACAGAAGAACCAGGTGCAAAGGATGTCAATTGTGCAAGGTAGCTAGCTGTAGGAGACTTTACAGCGCGAGTCGCTCTGTTTAACGAAAGGTTCTAGCTTTGATGCTCCCGGACCAGGATCAAAAGAGGCGGCCGATTTCACTGGAATCTATGACGGCCCTTGAGTCTCGAGTGGCTTGGCTGGAGTCCCTCCTGCTTAGCGTCAAGACTGCAACGCCAGAAGAACGAGACAGCATGCTGGATGCCGTGTTCATTGGTAACGACTTCCCCTCTCTTGACGACAACCCCCGTGTGCTCCAAGTGGCGAGTGCACTCAGTGGTACGACTCAGGTCAACAGAACACAACGGCAGCAACACCAAGTTCGTCTTGAGCTGGGACCCAAGTGTTCTCTGATCTACCACGGGCCTACGAGTATTTATCGCGTCGAGACGGACAAGCAAGCCATACCAGCTGGCGACAGGTCGTCGACCAGCAATGCACAAGAAGATGACAACATGGTTGTTCCGCCATCACCCATCTATTCCGGCTCTGGCGCCAATTTCGACCACTTGGCGAAGCACTTTGGAATCAATATGGAGGACGAGTTGATCACAAACGTCCTGTTGCAGTTCTTCAAATGGCAATACCCCCATTTCATGTTTATTTATCGCGAGGCATTCCTCAGAGAGCATTTTGGCGATCGTACGTGCTGCAGATACTGGTCAACCGCTTTCGTTCTATCCCTTTGCGCCCTGGGAACACACATGTCGAGTGACCCAAATGAATGTTGCATGAGCGATCAGTTCTTTGCTGCGGCAGAGAGCATCATTATTGTTTCAGGACTGACCCAACCGTCCATCACTACTGTGCAAACGTTTCTATCCTTGGCCTTTTATGAAATCGGTCGTGGTAATTTCTTCAAAGCATGGGGATTTTCAGGTCAGATCCCCTTTATCGTATCACCCTCAATAGCTTCGAAACTTCCTTCCGTGATCGACGCAGGAATCGCATTTCACATGGCGCGAGATCTTGGCTTTCAAAAGGATCCAAAACACTGGGTTGATTATAATTCGTCTCTCGTAACCCCCGAGGATCTGGAAGTTCGGAGGCGAATTTACTGGGGCTGCTACACTTCTGACAAGACTACTAGCATCATCCTAGGCCCGCCCGTGCAGCTTTACCCCGATGATGCCGAGGTTGAGTTGATGGAAAGACTTCCGTGAGTTTATCTTGGCCTCTGTTGATTTTCATTTTACGCTTTCATGCCCTTGATCAAAGGATTGACAAAATGGCGATTTCTCTGAGATGGACACTTGGCTGTCTGCTGATATCAAGATGCCTGCCAGTGACCAGCACCCGACTGGCGATGACTCCACAGCACAACCGCTGGTGCTATGCTTCAAAGAACAGATTATTCTCTCCAAAATAATCGAGCGGGTGCTAGCGACGCTGTTTTCTACGAGATCGAACCTGGATAGTTTGGGCCGCCGGGTCTGCATCGATAGGCTGAATCTCGACATGTGTCGCTGGCAGGAATCTTTGCCGGACAGCGCCAAATGGAACAGGTGGGAGTCCCCCAAAAGCCCCCTTACTGCCAAGTATGACAGCATTGCAGTGAGTACCATTGGGATGATATTATTCGTTCGAACCACGATGAAAAGTAACTTAATAGACACTATTAGAGAAGTTGAACCCAAATCTAATGGACACAAGACTAGAATAGCTAATTCTTTCCAGCCGAGATCCAAACCAGCCTTCAGCACACTTGTCAACACCTTTACGTCCTCCACATTATTGTAGAACCCAAATGAAACACGAACACCCAGCCGGTAAGGTGTCACGTAGATACTGTGTTCCTTTGAAATGCTGCGTCCACCTTGCGTCGTGCAAATCCAAGATGTACAGGTGCGACGCATGCTCCTTTCGCGACTCGGGTCCCACGACGAGGACCTTCAAGCTGGCACATTCGTCGCGCAGAGCATCGCCAAGACGATACAAGTGCAACTTGACTTTCTCGGGGCCCATGACACCGAGATAAAACTTCAGCCACGCCCTGGCTGCCACGCAGGCGACGAGGCTGACGTTCAGGTGGTCGTACATTCGAGCACTGGGGTGGTAGATGATATCATCGGCCGCGACCAAGAGGTCTGCCCGGACATTGCTGACAGCACCGTAGCCAACGATGGGCGGTATTGGGTCCATCTCCTTGACAATAGGCGGGTCAACGTACAGAGCGGTCAAGCCGGTGGGACAGTTGAGACCCTTGTGCATCCCAAACGCCGCTGCGGAAACGCCCAGAGCACGCACATCAACATTGGCGAAGCCGACTTGCTTGTTGGACTACGGAGTCGGACCTCCATAAGCGGGTCCTCTATCGCGGGTGATACGGAAGGCCATAGGGACCGATGTCCCAAAATTATTTTTTGAGCACTTTTTCTTACTGTATTGACCCTAACCGTACACCCTTAGTCCTTTTAGTAGCATACAATCTTATATATTACATTAAGGCAAAATACTTTATAATAGGGGAGGAATTATTAAGCCTTAATACTATAGGGTTTAAGTATAGCTATAAATGGCTATAAATGGTCACATATAGTCGCATTCTATACCCTACATTACTTTTATTATAGATATATCTTCACCTATTTTAATGCTATTCTGCCCTAAAGACTATAGCTATTATGTAGATACTTCTAAGAAATTTGCTAGGGCCCTTTTCTGCCCGAACTATATATAATAGCTTCTTATAACCTTATTTTTAACTATTCTTCCTATCTTAATCTTCATTAATATAATACTTAATTTATCCCCTACTTAAGTAGAGCTATAGGGCAATATGATAATAATTCCTTCTATATGAACCCAACTGAAACCTAATACCTATTAAACTGCCACTATATTAGCTATTAAGAATTAAATAAGGAGCATTATATCTATAAGCAATATGACTATAAAAGTTATCGAATTATATACTTTATTTTAGTCTTATAATAGCTATTATGATATAATTCTTAGCGATATTGAAACTTAGTCTATAATAAGTTAGCTAATCTTGTTAGGAAGCATATAGGAAGTATTAAGGTTATACTTGTCGGAAAGCTTGCGTGGCACTTCGATGACTTAATGTGTATGTATTATGTGTGTTCTTCCCCCTGGGCTATCTCTGCCGTGTTTTGGGGGGTATCCCTTTCCTTAACTGCCTTCCTATTCGGGCTATACCAGGTGGAGCTTTGGCTAGATGTCTGTGGACCCCAGAGGTAGTCACCTGACCACCTTGTTGGTCCAATGTACATACTCCAATCTGACAATACTAAACGCTAAGTTTCCTTCTTATACTATAATAATTAAGTTTATTATTAAGCAGTATAATAAGAAGCTTACTATAAAAGAATAGAAGATTATCTATTCTATTATAACTTAAATGGCTTTATTTAGCCCTATTGAATTTTTAGATGCTATATATAAGATAACTATACTTAGGGATTTTTTTAGGGTTATTAGGATCCTACTAAGTAATAAGCATAAGTTAGTAACATTATGCTTTTAGTACTTTAACGTTAAGCTAAAGCCTAATCTAAACTTTATAATGCTATTAAAGCCTATTTATAGCTATAAGCGGGCTATTAATAGTATACTTACTAATATTAAGTTTAATACTCCTACTAAGTGTTTAACCTCCTATAAGATTAAGTAAGGAGATTAAGGCTAAAGTTAAGATAGAAGTTAAGATAGAGGTTAAAGAAAGGGATCAAGATAAGATTAAGGTATAGCCCTTTAATAATAGTAGTGATAATATTACTAACTTTAGGACTATATTGGATAATATAGCTATAAGTAATAATAATAAATAGCTAAAGGGTTAGGTAGACTTAATTATAAAGAGAAAGCTTTTAGTTTGACTTAATAGGGGGTAGAATAAGAAGAGGGATTAATTAGACTTTAAATTATAATAAATAGTAATATACTTAGTTAAATAGCTAATTATTAATGCTCCTATAGTTAATAACCCCTTTATTATTAGCCTCTAATAAAATTAATATAGTATTATTATTTTTATTTATTTATACTTTATAGACCTAAAAAGGTAAATAGTACTTCTACTCTATATAGATATAGGAAAAACCAAATTAGAGGAAAACCCATATTACTTCTATAATAGGCCTACATTAGGCTCTTTATTCTATTATAGCGCATAAGTAAATAGTCCTTCTTACTAAAATTAGAATTATCTTATTTCCTAAAAGAAGATATTAGGTAGGGGAAAAGAAAAGTAATAAAGAAAAGGTAAGAATTTCCTATATCTTAGGTTTAAGTCTATAGTGGGCGTATATTGCTTGCGCATTAGCTGCGCGCTAGTGAGGTGTGTGTAGGATTGTTATATAGTTATGGCTAGAGGCCTAGATTTTAAGTGGGCAGATTCAGCCGCTAGTAGGTCTGCCAGCTGGCACTTTGCTATTAGTGGCTAAGAGTCAATACGGGCCTAGTGCTCTGTAGCCGTTGATAGCTGCCGGCTGCAGCCCGGGTTTCTGCTATTTAGTCCCTTCGCTTGGTCTGCGATGCCCTCCTTTCTTTTCTTCCCTCTTCAACGCCTCTGTGAGTTGCCCTTCCCTGGCTTCTTAAGGTCTTGAGCGTGTCGCTGACTTCTGTTCTTTCTACTAGGGTTATCATTGACATATTCGTCCTTCCTACTGCTCGTTGCGGCCTCGCTCGCATTATGGCTCCATTATGGTCTCATTGCTATAGTGGCTAACTTCTTTATGTAGCTGAGGACGATAACTATAATGACAATAATGATAATGATGATAATAATGATAATGACAATGATGATAATAATAATAATAATAATGCTAGCTATGCCTATAAGTTCCTCCTAATGCATTCCTATTATATGCTCAGGCTGACCTTAAGTAGGCAAAAAGAAAGGTCAAAGAGGAGGGTATAATTACTCTAGGGGATAAGTTCCCTACCCCTACTTCTATAAGGGCAATATAAAATATTCTCTATTCTATATATATTATATAGATAGGTAAAGACAGTATAGTAGGTCTCTACTAAGACTAGGTAAATGCAGCAGTAGGTAGCTATATGGCTTATGCCCATATGCATAAGACCTATATGCCCCTACTGTTTGCTACTATTACTGCTGCTTGAGCCCTAGTGGAGGCTCTCTAGTGTGAGAGTGGGGATAGTAGCATGAGTGTGGGTTAGATCTATAGTGTAGGAGTGTAGCTAACTAGGAGTAGGGCAAGGAGCTTAAGCGGCTTATAGAGGCAGCCCTTAGGGCTAAGAGTTAGGCTCCTAAGCGGGCGAGCATTACGCCTGTAGTGGTAATTATAGGCCTAATATCTGACCAGTTTGACACACTAGTTAGCAGGATCAACTACATCACTAAGGCACTTAAGCGCCTTAAACTCAGTGTGGTCCTAGCTCTTACGCTTGGTTGCATCTTTAGGCTGGCTGGGGCTCTAGATCCTAGGGAATCCGGCGGGAAGGATGATAATAATGATGGCGATAGTGATGATAATGATAATGATAATAATGATGTCAATAGCGATAAGGAGATAGACAATAGGGTCTAAGAGTAGGGTTAGATAGTAAGTAGTAGAGGCATAAGTTTAGGATGGGTCTATAGGTTAGCACTACAGGCTTGGAGGACTTAATAAGGGGGTAGAGGATTTAATTAGGTTAATAGCTATTATAAATAGGCTAGTTTTTTTTGCCCTTTATAGCTTTTTTTTAGGTGCATTTTATCTCTCTATAAGGGGGGCAAGAAGCACTTAGTGTAGGAGCGTATTGCTTTCGCCTAGCTGCTATAGACTCTATTGCCTTCTAACCTCCTACTTTGCTTCTACAATGCGATCGCAGTTACTATAGATGTAAAGGGCAAGCTTATAGTGTAAGATAAAGCATTAGTATAGGAACTATTAAGTGATTGCTTATGCTATGCTACAGTCTGATAGTAGGAGCCTAAGTTTGCACTAGTTCTGCGGTAGCTTTATGAGGAGGCTGCATTACTTGGCAAATCTTAGGCATTTCCTATTCTTAGCTAAATAAGTATTAAACTTTAGTACTTATTAAGGCTATAATATAAGTATAATGCCTTCTTATTATTAGTAGGGAAGTAAGTTTTTATAGGTTCTAAATAGTTTGTCCTTTAGTATTCTCTTACTATATCTTAAAGTTAGTACTATTATGCAGTTCACTTAGATAAGGTGCAGGCCTTAATTGCATCTAGGGTTACTTTATCTCCTTCATAAGGGAGCTAGCTCCTAAGCCAGTCCTTAACTTCTTATTGTAGTTACTACTAAGGGCTCCTATATTACTTGTAGTAGATCTACCTTATGGCTGCTGCAGTAGTATTCCTAATAAGTAGTATGGTATTCTACCTCTCTATGCGGCTGTAAAATTAAGCAGCCAGCTCATTAAGGTAGATATTAAGGGGGGAATAGCTAATTTTATTTCTAGGAGGCAGCCTAGTATGGCTTTATATGCCTTAGTGACCACATATAGGCTTTAGGTCTATTTTGCTATAAGTGCTTATATAATGCCCTAGGGTTTGCCCCTAGGGGCAGTTAGAGTATAGTAGGCTTCTATACTATAGACTATAATTAACTATATGACCTAAGTGTAGATTAATCTTGCCGCTTTAAGGCTAACTTTCTACATACTTATAGTAATTATAGTAAGGGCTTATTATTAGTACTCTAGCTTCCCTTTAAGGTAGTTAATATATAGTCCTTAAAGTAATTTATAGTAGAGAAATAGCTTAAAGAATCTACTTAATATAGTAAGCATTATTATTAGGTCTTTAAGTTAGATCTATATTTAGTTTACTATATGTTTTTAAGTGAAGTATAAGAGCTATACTTTATCTAGCTTTTAAGTTATTTTATTTATTTAGGTCTAATTATTATAGATTTCTTATGTAACTTTAAGCTAGATTTAGGTCTTTTCTGCATTATGTCTAAATGCTAGTAGATTAGTATTATCTGCAAACCTAACTACTATTATTCTAGGGGCATTACTAAGGGCTTTATAAAGGCTAGAGATAAAGAGGATAAATAATATAGGCAATTAGGGGGATCCTTATAGAATGCCTGCCTAGACCTCAATAGGGTTTAATATTTAGCCATTAAAGTGGAGCTATACTATTTGCACTATAAGATAGCTAATAAGCTATACTAAAAGCCATCTTAGGAAGCCCTTTTGCTATAGGGTTGCAATAAGTTATCTATAGTTAACTCTATTAAAGGCCCCAATAAAGTCTAGTTAAAGGAGAGATATAAGGCTACACTAAGCCTAAACTATGCGCACTACTTCTATGACAACCGTTAGGGCGAGCTCTATAGATTTCCTTAGTCTATTGCCTATTTGCCTAGAGAGTAATAGCCCCTTTGATTCTACTATAATTATAATGTGCTAGCTAATAACTATCTTAATGATTTTGCTAATTATATTAAGTAGGGATATTAATTGCCATCTTAATATAGTGCATTATTAATCTAAGGTCTTATTAGCCTTTAGGATAATTAAGGCGATTGTGGCGTAGAAGCGGACTGGGAAATAGCTAATCGCGATGCTTGCGTTTGCTATCTCTATAACTATAAGTATAAGCAGCTTGCTATATGCTTTTAGGAACCCAGCTGGGATTCTATCTTTGCCTAAAGCCTTTTAGGACCTAATTTTGCGTGGAGCTTCTTCAATCTCTTTAGGCTTAATGTGGGGACATATTAGGCCTAATTTAGGTTTAAGTATTCTAGGGGAAGGAAGAGGGAAGAGATTAGAATTATTAGCTTAAGGTTTAAAGAAGAATTTCTTTATAAGGATTTTAGCTTTATTTATATGAAGTATTGCTAGCTTGGGATAGTCTAAATGGGTGAGAGGTAAGAGCTACAGTAAGACTATAGTAGTTCTACTCTATAGCTTTATCTATCTTTTTATAGCTTAGAATCATATTATATTATGCCTTAGAAGGTCTACTAAGAGCTTCTGCTATAGGGCATATTAGGCGCTCTTTATGTATTAGTCTTATTGTGCGCGCGCTTCGGCTAAGGCGCGCCAGTCAGAAGGTTAGCCAGTTCGCTAGGCTCTACGGCGGGCTTGTTTTAGCTTGTTAGTTACTATAGCTATTTTACTATTCTACCACAGATTATAGTGGGGCTTAGGCTTCTTTCGCTTTAGGGTTATAAATTAGGCAATTATATCAAGCTGCTTTAATAGCTAGTTAACCGCTTCATTAAGGGCTTCTATAGTAGTTATAGTGCCCTAAGTCTATTAGAGATAGACTTTTGCTTTATTGGTGGCTCTCTACTAGTAGGTCTTCCTCTAATTAAATTTAAAGGCTAGTTTTAGGGCTAGTTTATCTAGGGTAACTATAATGTAGATATATTATAAGAAATAGTTAGATCCTTCTAGGTTATAGTCTATTCCTTTATATATTGTACGGATAGTCTTAGTAGCCTAAGCTAGGTTAAGGGTGCTATTACAGTAGCTTCAGGCTAACTTAGTAATAGTCCCATAAGGCATAATAAGGCTAACTTAAAGTCACTATACTTCCCTAATAAGATTATTACTACTTTAATCCTCTTAGCTATAATAGTCCTAAAGTGGGTAATAAAGATTAAAGTTGCTAATAAGTAGTATATAGTTATTTAGTATAGTACTAATAAGGGCTTATAGTACAAGCAAGTTGCCTTTACTATTTGGGGAGTTATAAAAAGTAATAATTTAGTATTAAGCTTTTATAAAAGTAATGCTAATTTAGTCTTCCCCTACTTATAATATTTATAACTTAAGTCTATAATATTTATTAATATATATTATTATATGCTTGCTATAATAAACTATATAGTAGTTATATCTACTTAGGCAGGCTAGGGCTTTAGTCTTAGGGTTTCTATTGGTTTAAGAAGTGCGATCATATTATATTTACTATAGGCCTATAGTGCAACTTAGGTAAGGGTAGACTATTAGTTAGTATTCTAGAAGAGCATAAGCATTAGTTGATAATCTAAGGAGGAGATAGCATTAATAAGGAGGTAAATATAGATATTATAAATAGGGATAGTATAAAGAAGGTATAGGTTTAGGTTGGGGACTGGCTAGAGATTCTTTATTGTTTATTCGTTAATCTGGGGAGCCTTTTAGGCCTCTTTAGTGATAGAGCTCTAAGGAGCTAGGCTATTGGGGGGGGAGGCAAAAGTCCTTATATTAGGGTTCTAGTTGCAGTGTAGTCTTAGAAGCGGAGGGGTCAGTCAATATAGCCCTCCTTAGCTTGCGCCTAATGTGAGGCTACAATAGGACAGTCTTAGCTCTAAGCTAGATGTTTATCTTTATAGAGGGTATAGTTTAGTAAGATCTCCTTACATTTAGTTAGACATCCTTCTCTATTAGTATGTATAGTGCTTCTATATTATCTATAGGTTAGGGCTAACTTATAGTTTTATATAAGGTAATTAAACTTAAAGTAATTATAATATTAGGTAGGATAAAGTCTTTTATTAAAAAGCTTACTATTATATAGCTATATATTAAGTAATAAGCTATTATTATAAAGGTAGTTTGCCTCCTTAATAGAGCTAATATATAGGATTAAGTTTATTTTTATATTAGGACTATATTATTTAGTCTTTTATCTCTTTACTTAGAGGATTATTAATTAGTTAAATTTATTAATTTCTTTAATAAGTTTATTAGTATTATTTAGGATGGATATAAATTAGATTCCCTTTATAATTACTATAAAGGTTGGGGGGGAGAGGGCTATATTATTGCTAAAGGCTTTAGTGACCTAATCTTCAGTGTAGTGGGCTTGTGCCTTATCTGCAGTAATGAACGTAAGGACTATATTGCCGCTTAGGAGCTTTCTTACTGCAATAACGCTAGTATCGCTATAGGCCTGGTTCGCTGCTATAATGGTGTCTTTTAGCGTTTGGCTGCTGATATTAGGGGGTGCGTTTCTTGTTCGGATGGTTACTTCGCGTTTAATGTAGCTTCGGGTTGTTCGCTTAGAGGTTCTATAGTTTAGAGGCATAAAGTTTCGCGCTGCAATCGATGCGTAGGATAGTTAGCCTTTTTTACGGTCTAGGGCTGCACTTAGGGCTACTTTTATGATAGAGGTGAGGGTAGTAGTAACATTTAAAGTAATGCGCTCCTTAAGACTTACTTTATAGTTATATGAGCTATCCTCTTCGCGGGATATATGCATCTACATCTCTCGCGCAGTAGCATAAGTCTAGATAATATTCTAGACCTAATTGAGGAGATTGAGAGGGATAATTCTAATAATAGCATAATATGCTTTATTTTCTAGATTATCTACTAGTATTTTAGTCAATTCTACAGTAAGTATATTACTTTTATTTAGCATATATTAGCTAATTCCTACTAAGGGGTTATATTAGCTTTAATTAAGGTTATATACCCCTAAGTTAATGGCCATCAGTAGTGCACTAGTGCTATCGCTATGGCCCTAATGTGCTATCATACTTATAGTAATGTGTGTGTGAGGATTCTAATTCTAGTGTTAGAATGTATTTTAAAGGTAGATTGAGGCTATAGTAAGTAGAAACTGAATATTTCGCGAGAGGTTATGTATAATTATTTAAAGGAAGTAAGTAAGAAAATTAAAATAAGAAAAGAGAAAAAAGAGTGATTAATATAGTATTAATATTATATATAGCTAAATAATTATAACATACATATAACCCAAGCGCTACAGTCAACTAAGCGCCGCACTTTTCCCTCTTACTTTACCAGCAGAAAGGGACTAAAAATAATACCCTAAATTGATAGCAGTCCCTTAAGAAGGTATATAGTAAAGCGTCATATAGGCATCTTTATTAGTTAGCCTAAAGCTACATTAAATTGAATATATATATTATAGCAGTCTTATATTTAGGACCCTCTAGCAAGAAAGCATCTTATAGAAATAATTATTAGGTTAGTAGTAGGAAAAGAATGTTAATAAGGCATCAAAATGGCCTACTATTAGCTTAATAATTAGTATATAAGGGATAAAGGGCAAATAGTAATTTAAATTATAATTAGAAAGAAAAAGAATTTTAAATTCTCTTATAAATAAAGGCAAAGAACTTAAGCTTTAAACTTAAAGAGCTCTCTTTCTCTTATATCTCTATAAGAAGGGAAGAATCTCTCTATAAGTAAAAACAAAAATCTCTCTAATCTCTCTTCTAACTGATTATAAATAATTGTCTAAAAGGGGGTTATTTCCTGGCCCAAAGAGAACAGCATTAAGATGAGCGTCGATCATATCCTCAATGTCCTACTTAGCTTCCTGATCCACGAGGTATGAAGGTCCTTATCCCTTCCTTAATAGACTGTCTGCGACTGTATTCTTCTTTCCTAGGACATGCTTGACTGTGAAGTCAAAAAGCAGCAAATAGCTAATCTATCTGATGACTATAGCTCCTGGTATGTCATTTACCTAGTGGTTGTGGCGGGGGTCCCTAGACAGGTGGGCTAGCAAGTTGCTAGCAGGGATTTAATAGGGATAAAGTGGATAGTTAGAAGAGGGATGAGAGAAGAACTATGAACAACTATCATCATTATGATCGGTTGGAAGAGAGATTAGAGAGATTCTTTTGTTTTTACTTGTAGAGAGATTCTTCCCTTCTTATAGAGATATAAGAGAAAGAAAGCTCTTTGAGTTTAAAGCTTAAGTTCTTTGCCTTTATTTATAAGAGAAATTAAAATCCTTCTTTTCCAATTATAATATGAATTGCTATCTACCCTTTATCCCTTATATACTAATTATTAAGCTAGTAGTATGCTATTTTAATGCCTTATTAATATTCTTTTCTTACTACTAACCTAATAATCATTTCTATAAGATGCTTTCCTGCTAGAGGGTCCTAAATATAAGACTACTATAATATATATGTTCGATCTAATATAGCTTTAGGCTAACTAATAAAGATGCCTATATAATGCTTTATTGTATATCTTCTTAAGGGATTACTATCAATTTAGGGTATTATTTTTAATTCCTTTCTGCTGCTAAATTTAGAGGTTATAGTAAGGTAGCAAATTAATTAATTTAGCTTGATAGGTAAGATCAATTAATATACTTTTAAGCTGCTACTATTAGACTTAAGGAAAGGAAAAAGATAATAAGAAATAAAAGATAGAGAGAATTAAGACCTCCCAAAAAGACCCTAGATCTAAGGACCCTAAAGGATTATAATAAATCAAACTAGTAAAATTAATAATATATAGCTTAATTAAAACTACTATAAGAAGTAAGATAAAAATAAACACTTAAACTCTAAACTATACTACTTATTATTATACTTATTCCTTTACCTTAATAGCTCTAAGAAAAAATGGGATATGCTTAAACTTAGAAGCATCTTATAGTATAATATTATAAGATTTCTATAAGTATAGTGTGATGGGGGTCCCTAGATAGGTAGGCTAGTAGGTTGCTAGCAGGGATTTAATGGGGATAAAGTGGATAGTTAGAAGAGGGATGAGGGAACAATAATGAAGAATGATTATTATTATGATCGGTTAGAAGAGAGATTAGAGAGATTTTTATTAATTCTTCCCTTCTTATAGAGATACAAGAAAAAGAAAGCTCTTTAAGCTCAAAGCTTAAGTTCTTTGCCTTTATTTATAAGAAAATTTAAGATCTTCCTTTATTTCTAATTATAATTCGAATTACTATCTACCCTTTGTCCCTTATATACTAATTATTAAGCTAGTAGTAGGCCATTTTGATGCCTTATTAACATTTTATTCTTACTATTAACCTAATAATTAATCTTATAATATGCTTTCTTGCTAGAGGGTCTTAAATATAAGACAACTATAGTATATATATGCGATTTAATATAGCTTTAGGCTGACTAATAAAGATGCCTATATAATACTTTACTATATACCTTCTTAAGGGACTGCTATCAATTTGGGGTATTATTTATAGTCCCTTTCTACTGCTAAATTTAGAGGTTATAGTAGGGCAGCAAATTAATTAATTTAGCTTAATAAGTAAGATTAATTAATATACTTCTAAGCTATTACTACTAGACTTAAGGAAAGCAGAAAGATAATAAGAAATAAGAGATAGAAGAGATTAAGACCTCCCTAAAAAGACCTTAAACTTAAGAATCCTAAAGAATTATAATAAATTGAACTAGTAAAATTAGTAATATATAGCTTAATTAAGATTACTATAAGAAGTAAGATAAGAATAAACGCTTAAACTCTAAACTATACTACTTATTATTATACTTATTCCTTTACTCTAATAGCTCTAAGAAAAAATAGGGTATACTTAAACTTAGAAGTATCTTATAGTATAATATTATAAGATTTCTATAATTATAGGGGCTTCTTATAAGAAAAGGAATATTATTTGACCTTATAGTAGAGTAAGAACTTATATTAGCTTAGATGATAAAAAGGTATTATTAGAATGATAATTATATAATTTCTTATAAGAGATTAATATTTAGCTACTCTAACTTTAGTAACCCTTTATATTATGAGAAGTTAGGAGCTAGGGAGAGTTAAAGTAAGGAAGGGTTTATTCAAAAAGGAGAGAAAGAGAAAAGTATAAGAGATATAAAGATATAATAACTTTTATAAATAATATGAAGGGCGCTAAGAATATAAATTTTAACCTTTATTAAGAGATTTATAGAGATATTTATATGAAGATTATAACTAACTTAAGTTTTATTTAGCATTTTTATTTATTTTTTATTTATTTTATTCTTTAATTATATTATTATCCTTCTAAGAGAGATAGTATAGCAATTAAGGCTTTATTTTATTATAGCTAATAAGGACTATATTTAGAGGAAAGAATTACTCTCTAATAAGTAAGGATCTTAAGGGCTATAATTATAATTTTACTATTACTACTAGAGCAAAAAGAAGAAAGAAAAGGAAGAAGGCATCTTATTTAATGCCTATAAAGGTAGTGCCCTAAAAACCAAATTAATTCAATATGTATATAAAGTCTTAGTTAGTACTTATTATACCCTTAATTGAGGACTTTTTACTAATTTAGATATTAATTAATCTTAATATTAAGACTGATAAAATAGGCTTAAAGGTCTTAGACTTAATGGAGAAAGGGATAATAAGTAAAGAAGCTAAAGCTCTCATCTTAATCTATATATTTAATTATATCTTTAAGGGGACTAATATCTCTAGCTACCTAAGGATATTTAAGAACTACATTAAGAGATAAGTTTACTTAGATGAAAAGAAAGCTTAATTAATACTATACTTTATCTATAAAAATATTAAGATGAAGGTCCTAAAGGCTACTAAATATAGTACTTAAGAATAGATTAAGGTAAAGCTTTTTGAAGACTTTAAGAATAATAATAAAGAATAATAGATCTAATCCCTCTAAAAGGTCTTTAAGATAAATACTTAGTCTATAAGGAATGCAATAGATAAAGAGATTCTCACTTAGCTTAAGACCTATAAGAAGTTATATAATATTATTGATAATAGTAGGAAATTTAAGGAAGGAAACTCTTATGCTATCTTCTATACTCTACCCTATAAGGTTATTATTTAGGTATATTAATAGAAGAATATTCCAGTCTAGACCCTACAATTTAAGCTATATAATATTATAGTCAATCTTATTATATACTTATTAGAATAGGATTAGTCTTTTAAAGATCTAATTGAGGAGCCTTAAGAGAGAGAATTCAGTCTAAGGAGGAGGCCTTAGAAGATAGATATAAATCTATAAAACCTGCCCCTAATAAAGCTAGCTATTAATACTATGATTGATTCCCTAACCTAGATGGTCTAGAATATAAGCATTAATGCCATAAAGAGATATAAAGATATAGAAGTACGTTTAGCTACTATACTCTAAGGAAGTCTTAATAAGTAGAGGCTTTTTAACCCTCCCGATAGTAATCTATCTGTTAATTGCAATCATTCTAAGTATATAGGACCCTATAGGACAGACAGCTAGAACATCCTTATCAATGCTAGCTATAGGCAGAAGTAGCTAAAGTATTTCTATTATAAAATTTCAAGCTATTTCTTAAGTTAATACTACAAATTATAGAGGGATAGAAAAGCTAGCTATTATAACTTTAACTCTAAAGTAAGCATAGCCTAAGTAGGATGAAGAGAAGCTATTTTCTCTCTAAAGTTAGTCTAGAAGATAGGACTCCTTAGAGGAGTTAAGAAGCTTACTATTATATAGATAAAGAAGTTCTTAAAGTTACTAATAATGAGTTTTCTTAATAGAATAATATTAAGGTCTACTATTTGCAATTAGAACTCTAGCCAAAAAGAGCAAGACCTTATGACTAACTTTATGAAGAGGAATTAAAATACTCTTTATAAAGATATAATTATTAATAGGATTAGCAGAAAGATAGGGCTCTAAGAAGGAGAACTTATTAATAAGATAATATAATCAAATATTATCCTAATTAATGAAGGAAGCTTTAAGGAACCAGTAGGTATCTTAAATAATAATATTACCTTTAATATAACGGTCAGTAAGAGGCTAAGAGTAGATAATAAAACTAAAGAAATTAAATAAAGCTACTAAATTCTAATAATAACCTTAAGGATTCTTAAGCATATAAACCTAGATGATTAAATAATAGCTAAGGCTATTATAAAAGGAGGACTTAATGGAGGCTCCTACCTAATTATAAAGCTTAAGAATAAGACTACTTTAAAGTAAAGGGTCTTAATTATAAAGATTAGAGTTATTATTCCCTAGATCATTATGAATGACCTAGAATTTAGATAATCTATAGCTAAAGAGCTATCTAACCTTACTGATAGGATCATAAAGACTATCTAGATAGACCCTAACCTATCCTATAAGATAAAAAAGAGTAGGGGAGGTCAAAATAAATAATATTATAGAATGGACTGACCTAAGCTTCTTATATGCTTATTTTAACAAATTATCTTAATGCTATAAGGTTAATACTATTACTATTAGTCTAAAAGGATTGCCACTAGAATCTTATAATAACTCTTATCTTACTCTAGAGGACTACCTAATAATAAACTCTAACTTAATAAAGAAGATCTCCTACAGAAGGGAAGCTAAAAGACTAAATCTAGAAGTATTTTATAAGATAGTTATATAAGTCAATCTAACCTTAATCTAACTCTTAGACTTAAGAAATATCTTACTATATTAAGATCTCCTAAAGCTATTAGTAAGACTTAAGAATCTAAATAGTTATACTTAAGAAGCTATTATTAATACTAAAGCTAAAAAGAATATTATATTAGATAATATTATTAAGATTAATAGGCTTAATATTAAGCCTATTAAGGCTAAAATTACTTCCTTCTTAAAAGACTATATTATAATAGTAAGGGTAGTTAAGATTAAAGTCTATTTGGGTAATATCTTTATTAACTAAAAGATATATATAGCTTTAACCTCTATAGTATTAATTCTATTCATTTTAGGGATGCCTTTTATTAGGAGCATAAAGGTTATCTTTAATTATACTACCCTTCTAAGTAAAATATTAATCTACTATTAGTTAGGAGATATTAAGATTATATCCTTAATTATAGGTAAAATTAGATAAAAACTCTTAATTATTACCTAAGAAGTACTAAAAAAGATCTAATAAGTAAAGAAGTACCCTCTAAACTAAAAAGAATGAATATCTATAGTTTAAAGGAGAATAATATTAAGTATCTTATTAGAAGTATTAATAAAAAGATAGCTAGAAAAGTCTTTAAGATTATTCTTAAGGACTAAATAAAAGATAATAATTTAATAATAACTAGAGCTACTATAGTATAATAATTAAGTCTAGATATTAATTATAAGGATATAATAGTTTAAGTTAATATAATATACAAAAGGAAGGCTAATAAGATCCTACTAAAAGATAATATCCCTTCTAATAGATCTATACCTAAAGGAGATCCATTCTAGAGGGAAAAGAGGTAAGAAGAGGTTAAAGAAGACTTAAAGTAAGATTTGCCCTATTCTAACTATATTATGCCTAAGTTCTTAAAGATTAAGAAAGGTTCTAGGCTCTTTAGAGAGAGGCTAGAAGATATTATAGACTAAATAAGAGATACCCTTTAAGATGAAAAAAGGGATATCTTCTAATAGATCCTCTTCAATAAGGAAGAAGTTTTAGCTTAAACCTTTAAGGAAAAAGGGGAAATTAACCTTAAGGTAGTGCCTCCCTAAGTCATTAAAATCACTCTATATAATACTTAGTATTATAGTAATATAATAATTCCTTAAGGGATCAAGAAGAGAGTTATTAATCTCCTAAAAATGTAGCTAAAAAATAGGGTTATTAAGGAAAGTTATACTTCTTATAGGAATTATTAGATGCTTATTATGAAGAAGGATAGAGAACTATACTTTATCAATTTAGCAAAATAATATAATGCCTATACTATTTAAGATAGTATAATTCCTCCTAGAATGGATAACTTCTTAGCTAAATTTAGGATATATAAGATCCTCTCTATGCTAGACTTCTTCTTAGGATATAACTAAATGAAGCTAGATGAGGGAAGTAAAGATCTAATGACTTTTAACACCCCAATAGGTCTAATAAGACTATATATACTACTACAAAAAGCTACAAACTTAGTAGCTTAGTTCACTAGGATTATAATAAGAATCCTTCTTAATTTCCTCCCAGATAAAGTAAGGGCTTTCTTAGATGATATTAGCATTAAAGGCCTAAAGACTAACTATAATAGGGAGGAGAGTCTTCTTAGAGTTAAAAGATTCATCCTAGAGCACCTTATTAATCTCGATAAAGTTCTAGTCAATATAGAGCTAGCTAATTGTACAATTGCCAGCAAGAAGTCAGCCTAGTGCTAAAAGACTGCCCCTCTTGTAAGATATATCTATAGTATAAGTAGAAAGAAGCCTATAGAAGATAAAGTTATTAAGATTATTAAGTAAGAAAGATATTCCTCTCTAACTAAAGTGAGAGGCTTCTTTAGCATTACTAATTACTACTAAATCTAGATTAAGAACTATACTTAAATTGTATAGCCTCTTACCCTACTACTAAAGAAAGATGCTGCTTAGAACTAGAGGAAAGATTAAATAGCTACAATAAGGCTATAGAAGGAAAAGATTGTATCTGCCCCTATTCTTATAACTCTTAACCTTTCAGAAGGAGTAAGGGAGGTTATCCTAATGATTGATACTAGCATCTTAGGATGGGGAGCCATCTTAATGTAGGACATTTAAGGAAAGTATTATCTTATAAGATTTAAATCTAGAACTTAGACTAATGCTAAAAAAAAGTATAATGCAATTAAGCTAAAGTATAAAGAAGCTTTTTATACTATCTAGAGAATGCATATATATATCTATAGTTATCTATTCACTTTAGAGATAGATTCTAGAGTATTAGTAGACTAGCTGAATAATTGGGCAAATAATATACTAAGAGCTATAATTATTAGATAGATTAGCTATTTGCTGCTTTTTGACTTTACAGTTAAGTATGTCTTAAGAAAGAAGAATATAGTTATAAATAGTCTATTAAGGAAGGGATAAGGACCTTTAGACATTATAGATTAAGAAGTAAAGTAGGACATTAAGGATATAATTGATGCTTATCTTAATATTGTTCTCTTTAGGCCAGAAAATAACCCCCTTTCAGACAATTATAAGGGAGACTAACTTATCCTAGCTAAGTACCTAATAACACTTAAAAGACCTAAAGGAATATTAGCATAAGACTTTAAGAGACTAAGAGCAAAAGTAATATAGTTCTTTATTAGGGGAGGTTAGATCTAAAAATAAGGACTAAAAGAAGGAGATAACTTTATGCTTATTATTAATAATAATAACCTTTAAAAGCATTTTATAATATTATATTATTATTATAGGGGCTATAAAGGGCAAAAAGTAATAATAAAAGTTATTTCTTAGTGCTATTTTTAGCAAGAGCTAAGATAGTCTTTAGAGATAGTCATTTAGAAGTGTTTAATATATTAAGCATACTTAGCGTAAAAGCTAGCTAAAGAGGCCAAGCTAATAGCTCCTTAATACTAAATAATAAAGATCCATATTAATAGGCAGTACCTACCCCTTAATAAAGGCAAGAAGTTCTTACTAGAAGCTAGATATAACCTAACTGGGTAGATTGAAGCTATAGCTATTAGCAACCTTATTGCTACTAATATTAGGAGATTTATCAAGAGGATTATCTACTATTATAAGATGCTAGTAAAGATCATTACTAATAATAAAGGGGAGCTTGCAAAAAGGATCTTAAATAAGCTAAATAAGTTAGATATTATAATATCTAAAATCTCATTCTATAACTCTAAGTCAAATAGATTGATTAAAGTTAGGCATATATCTATAATAAATTACTTTAAGAAGCTTAAGAAGCTAGAGAAATAGGTAGATTTAGTTAAGCTAGCTCTTCTTGCAGATAGATTAGCAATTTGAGGATCATATAGCTATTCTTCATTCTGGCTTCTTTATAGATAGAAATCTATCCTTTCTCTTAAAGTTAAGGTTCCTACCTAAAGACTTATTAATTAGGACAATATTAAAAATAAGGAAGATAAAATTCTAGCTAGAATATAAATCCTAAAAAGACATAAGGAAGATATTAAAGCTACTTAAGTAAAGGTTAAGGAATATTAATAGACCTTAGCTAGGAGGACCAATATATTGAATACTTTTAAGCTAAGAAAGATGCCCTTATTGCTAGGAGACTTAGTCCTTTAGTATAATATATAAAACTATAATGATCTATCTTTTGCTATAAAGCTTAAGCTAAGATAGATAGGACTGTATAGGATTTATAAAGCTCTTGCTGAGACTAGGACTTATAAGCTTAAGATACTTATAGGAATCAAGCTTCTAGGGACTTATTATGGAGACTAGCTGAAAGCTTTCTAGAAGGATTCTTAGGGTTGGTAAATAAGCCTTAATAATAAAGAGATAATAAGACTGCTATCTAATAATAAGGATAAAGGGTTAGATGAAGAAACATCTTATAATATACTTTATAAGCTAAGTAAGTTAGATTCCTCATTAGATAATCCTAAACTAAAACCTATCATCTAATTATAGAGGGGGCCTAAAGGAGATTTCTAGATCTACATCTTAAAGATGACTAAGGAAGCTAGAGATTAGTATATAGCTATCTAAGTATCTTATAAGACACTTAGGATATAATGCTAGTTAAGGATAGCAGTATTGCTATATGGGGAGGGATAGAGAGGAGGAGGATATTTAGGTTACTAAAGAAGATTAAACAAATTGTATTTATAAAGAAAAAAGACTTCAAAATAATTATCTAGATTGAACTTTATGCCTACTAAAAGACAAATAAATCTCATAAGTAAAGGAAGAGTAAGAAAAAAGAAGCCTATCTAAAAAAGAAGAAAGTAATAATAACTAAATAGTAATGTAAAATGTTAAGTATTTACTACTTATTGCTTATTCTAAGGAGGAAGTTTTCTAATAAGAATTACTAATCTAACCTACTAAAAAGCCTAATATTTACTATAAAGAGTCTAAGTAGAGACCTAAGTAGCCTATCTGCAGATTTTAGTATTAAATAAGCTGCTAGACTTAGAGAGATACTTTAAGATAATTTGAGAGTAAGAGTGAGGATTGAAGATATTAAAAGTAAAGAAAGTTAATATATTTAGTATAGTAGCTTTACTACCTAAGGGGAATTTTTAGAGACCTTCTTAATGACTTAAAGCTAAGTATTTAAGAAGAAACTCCTAATTATAATTAAAATAGTTATATTAAATGCAATTAATATACTAATTGCTTATAAAGTTTTAAACTAAGATATAAGTATAAAAAGAGATTAAAATGTACTTCTTAAAATGAGTTATTATTAAAAAATAGCTATAAATATAGTAATAATATATAATTAGGTTAATAACCTTAATGAAGGTAATAATAAGAGCTTTAAGATAATAAGGCTAGGAAGGAAGGATAGTGAAGAAGTAACCATTAGGATAAGCCTATTCGGCTAGGATAAAGATAGACTAAAGGGCGTAGGTTGCTAGAAGCCCAATCCTAGAAGCAATTATTAAATTGTAGAAAAGAAGTTATTAAAGGAACTAGATAAGAAAAGACAAATAATTACTAGAAGAAGGGAACTAAATATCTAACTCTACATACATTAGGCAGCTAAGTCAATTAAAAGCCTAAAAACTATAGAACTAAACCTAGAATGATTTTAGGATCTAGAGAAGTATCTTATTAGATTGCTTACCTAAGTAGAAGAAAGAAAAAGGAACTTATTAAAGTAGGAATTAAATTAAGATATAATATAGGGAAGGATTTAAGGAGAATAATATTATAGTCTTTCTAGTAAGTATTAGCCTAATAAGTAAATAAACTAGAATTAACTTAATACTTAGTAAGATAATAAATATCTAAGAGCTTTAATTGAGGGAGACTTAAGAGGATAATAAGCTTATTCTAATAAGTAGCCATTATAGCTAGCTAAAATACTAAAGAAGGATAAGGGAAGAAAATAATTAAAGAAAGCTGCAAAAAAATAATAAATTTAAGAAAGAAAAAGAGGGAGATAACTAAAGAAGTATTAAGCAATAAGATTTAAGCCTTAAGGCTAATCTAATATAGCCTTTCATAAAAGAGAAGGTATTTTAAGAAGTAAGTATCTATATTTGCTAGATTAAATAAGATAAAATTAGGAAGGTATTCTAGCAAATAATAACTATTATTACTATAATTTACTATTATAAATAAAGTAATAATCTATAATAAAGAAAATATTAGATATATAACCTATTAAAAATACTAATATATAAGCCCTCCTCTTTATACTTTAGCCTTAAGTAAAGCCTATATTATAACTCTAGCCCCTATACTTTAATTTTCCTCCTTTTAAGCCTAGATTTTAATAATTATCTTATTCCTTACTTTCCTATAACCTATCTATCTTTTAGAATCTTTATATGCCTTAAAACACTGCTATAATAGCTACTTCTAATAACGCTAAGGAGATTGAGTAGTTCTTCTGCTTTAATAAAGAACTAATACTCTATGAAGGACTTATTTATAATGAAGGGGGCAAGTAAAGCTTCTTATATTATAATGAAATGCTATTTAAGATGCCTCTTAATTAATGCCTAAATAAATAACCTACCTTCTATCCGTCTTAGCTCAATTGGTCATATTGGAAGGATATTAGCCTAAATTGCCCTACCCTTAGAGATAAAGAGGGGATTTAAGCCTAAATTAGATCTATTTAGTATTACCTAGATTTTAGTAAAAAAGACTTTAACCCCTAGAAGGAATACTATACTAATCTATAGAGCCTCTTAAGCAATCTTCAGAATAACTAAATATTAACTAACTTTAGCCTCCTTATATTTCTTCATTTAATAACTTATAATCTAAGAGACCTAATTACTATTACTCTTAATAGCCTTAATCTTAATACTTTTAATATCTAAAGCAATTAATAAGGATAATCTAAGTACTCAATTAAGCTCATCTAGGAGATAGCCTCTATCTTGAAGAACTAACCTGCTTTAGGATTCTAATTGCTATAAGAGGTTTAGTTTAATTGCTAATTCCTCATTAAGATTGTCCATTTTGCCAATTAGACCTATTAGGTTATTTATATCTAGGATATTAAAGATATTTACCTTTGCGTTTTTAATACTCTAAAGAAAGGGAAGGAAGAACAATTTGTAGCTATTATTGCTGCCTAGAGAGAAATTATAGCTAAAAATAGCATACCTTATGACTTCCTTATCTTTAGAATGCCTGCCTCTCATTAAGACAGCTAGTAGGAATATAGTTATCTTAGAACCTTTCTTATCACTCTAACTATCTAAGGGTTAATTAGTCTATCAAAGGGATAAATAATCAATAGAAATATTACCATAAAGAATCTTGCCATTTAGGAAGTCTTAGATCAGTTGCCTAAGGGAGCTAGATTTGCCCTTTATTTTTAGGACTAAAAGATTGGACAGTTTAGAAAGGTAAAGAAGGGAGATAAGGGAGGAATACAAGCGCTCGATCTTAACTGAGTTAAGAGCTTCTTTAGCTATATAATTATAGAAGAATTAGAGATTAAGAACTTTAAATACAGAAGAGGAAAGACTAACCGCATAATCTAAAGGTCTAATCTCTTTGAGCTAGTAGGTAGACCTAGTTGACTCTGCCTACAATACTATCATACTGCCTATAATTATAAGGATTACTTAAGAGAAATAATATTGCCTAAGAGAGGAAAGAAAGTAGCAGTTCTCTTAATAAGATTGTAACTCTCTAATAGGAGGATAAATTCTAGAATGGGGAGGTAGATTATTAGGTAGATTTCCTTTATTTATTAAATTTAGTTTTTAAGAAGCTCTTATAAGATACTTCTTACTATATATATTTATTTCTTTTGTTTAATTCTTATATAAGGAGGTAATTTCTTTATGTATAATTCTAGCCTAATTGGGGGCAATTATTAGATTATAGGGGAGATATATAATAGGGGTCTCTAGATAGGTAGGCTAGTAGATTATTAGTAAGGATTTAATAGGGATAAAGTGAATAGTTAGAAGAGAGATAAGAGAATAATAATAAAGAATGATTATCATTATGATTAATTAAAAGAGAAATTAGATAGATTTTTGTTTTTACTAGCAGAGAGATTCTTCCCTTCTTGCAGAGATATAAGAGAAAGAGAGCTCTTTAAGCTTAAAGCTTAAGTTCTTTACCTTTATTTATAAGAAAATTTAAGATCTTCCTTTATTTTTAATTATAACTTAAATTACTATCTACTCTTTGTCCCTTATATACTAATTATTAAGCCAATAGTAGGCTATTTTAATGCCTTATTAATATTTTTTTCCTACTACTAACCTAATAATCAATCCTATAAGATGCTTTCCTGCTAGAGGGTCTTAAATATAAGACTACTATAGTATATATATACAATTTAGTATAGCTTTAAGCTGACCAATAAAGATGCCTATATGACGCTTTACTATATACTTTCTTAAGGGACTGCTATCAATTTAGGGTATTATTTATAGTCTCTTTCTGCTGCTAAAATAGGGGCTTCTTATAAGAAAAGGAATGTTATTTAACCTCATTAAGCAATTGGTAGAGTGAAAACTTATATTAGCTTAGATAATAGGAAGGTATTATTAGAATAATTATGATATTATTTCTTATAAAAAACTAATACCTAATTATTCTAGCTTTAATAACCCTTTATATTATAAGAAGTTAAAAGCTAGGGAGAGGTAAGATAAGGAAGGGTTCATTTAAAAAGGAGAGAAATAGAAAGAAATAAAAGATATAAAAATATAATAACTTTTATAAATAATATTAAGAAGGCTAAAATTATAAGTTTTAACCTTTATTAAGAGATTTATAGAGATATTTATATAAAGATTATAATTAATCTAAGTTTTATTTAGCATTTTTATTTATTTTTTATTCATTATATTCTTTAATTGCACTATTATCTCCCTAAGAGAGATAGTATAATAATTAAGGCTTTATTTTATTATAGCTAATAAGGGCTATATCTAGAGGAAAGAATTACTCTTTAATAAGTAAAGATTTTAAGGGTTATAATTATAATTTTATTACTACTATTAGAGCAGAAAGAAGAAAGAAGAAGAAAAAAGCATTTCATTTAATACTTATAAAAATAGTACCTTAGAAACTAAATTGATTCAATATATACATAAAGTCTTAATTAATACTTATTATACCCTTAATTAAGGACCTTTTGCTAATCTAGATACTAACTAATCTTAATACTAAGACTAATAAGATAGGCTTAAAGGTCCTAAACCTAATAGAGAAAGAGAAGATAAATAAAGAACTAAAAGCTCTTATCCTAATCTATATATTTAATTGCATTTTTAAGGGGACTAATATCTCTAGCTACTTAAGGATATTTAAGAACTATATTAAGAGATAAGTCTACTTAGACAAAAAAAAAGCTTAATTAATACTATACTTCTTCCATAAAGATATTAAGATAAAAGTGCTAAAGGCTACTAAATATAGTACTTAAGAATAGATTAAGGTAAAGCTTCTTAAAGATATTAAGGATAGTAAAGAGGAATAATAGATCTAATCCCTCTAAAAGGTCCTTAAGATGAATATTTAGTCTATAAGAAATATAATAGATAAAAAGATCCTTATTTAGCTTAAGACCTATAGGGAGTTATATAATATTATTAATAATAGTAAGAAATTTAAGGAAGGAAACTCTTATGCTATCTTCTATACTCTACTCTATAAGGTTATTATTTAGGTATATTAATAGAAGAATATCCTAGTCTAGACCCTACAATCTAAGCTATATAATATTATAATTAATCTTATTATATGCTTGCTAGAATAGGACTAATCTTTTAAAGACCTAATTGAGGAGCTTTAAGAGAGAGAATTTAGTCTAGGGAAGAGGCTTTAGGAGATAGATATAGATCTACAAAACTTGCCTCTAATAAAGCTAGCTACTAATGCTATAATTGATTCTCTAACCTAGATAGTCTAGAATATAAGCATTAATGCTATAAAGAGATATAAAAATATAGAAGTATGTCTTATTGCTATACTCTAAGGAAGTCTTAATAAGTAGAGGCTTTTTAACCCTCCCGATAGCAATCTATCAGTTAATTATAATTATTCTAAGTATATAGGACCCTACAGGATAGACAGCTAGAACATCCTCATAAATGCTAGCTATAAGTAGAAATAACTAAAGTATTTCTATTATAGAATTTCAGGCCATTTCCTAAGCTAATGCTACAAATTGCAGAGGGATAAAGAAGCTAGCTACTATAACTTTAACTCTAAAGTAAGTATAGCCTAGGTAGAACGAAGAGAAGCTATTTTCCCTCTAAAGCTAGTCTAGAAGATAGGACTTCTTAGAGAAGTTAAGAAGCTTACTATTATATAGATAAGGAAGTTCTTAAAATTACTAGTAATAAGTTTTCTTAATAGAATAATGTTAAGGTTTACTATTTATAATTAGAACTTTAGCCAAAAAGAGTAAGACCTTATGACTAACTTTATGAAGAGGAATTAAGATACTCTTTATGAAGATATAATTATTAATAGGATTAATAGAAGGATAGGGCTCTAAGAAGGAGAACTTATTGATAGGAAAATATAATTAAATATTATCCTAATTAATAAAGGAAGCTTTAAGGAACTAGTAGATATCTTAAATAATAATATTACCTTTAATATAGTGGCTAGTAAGAGGCTAAAGGTAGATAATAAGATTGAAGAAGTTAAATAAAGCTACCTAATCCTAATAATAACCCTAAGGATCCTTAAGTATATAAACCTAGAGGATCGAATAATAGCTAAGGCTATTGCAAAAGGGGGACCTAATAGAGACTCCTGCCTGACTATAAAGCTTAAGAATAGGACTGCTTTAAAGTAGAAGGTCTTAATTATGAAGATTAAAATTATTATTCCCTAAATTATTATGAATAACCTAAAATTCAGACAATCTATAGCTAAAGAGCTATCTAACTTTACTGATAGGATTATAAAGACTATCTAGATAGACTCTAACCTATCCTATAAGATGAAAAGAGTAGGAGAGGTCAAAATAAACAATATTATAGAATGGACTAACTTAAGCTTCTTAGATGCTTATTTTGACAAATTGTCTTAGCATTATAAAGTCAATACTATTACTATTAGTCTGAAAGGATTGCTATTAGAATCCTATAATAACTCTTATCTTACTCTAGAGGACTACTTAATAATAGATTCTAACTTAATAAAGAAGATCTCCTACAGAAGGGAAGCTAAAAGACTAAATCTAAAAGTATCTTATAAGATAGTTATATAAGTCAATCTAACCTTAATTTAACCCTTAGACTTAAGAAATATCTTACTATACTAAGATCTCCTAAAGCTATAAGTAAGACTTAAGAATCTAAATAGTTATACTTAAGAAGCTATTATTAATACTAAAGCTAAAGGGAATATTATATTAGATAATATTATTAAGATTAATAGGCTTAATATTAAGCTTATTAAGGCTAGAATTACTTCCTTCTTAAAAGACTATATTATAATAGTAGGGGTAGTTAAGATTAAAGTCTATTTAGGTAATATCTTTATTGACTAAAAGATATATATAGCTCTAACCTCTATAATATTAATCCTATTCATTTTAGAGATGCCTTTTATTAGGAGCATAAAGGTTACCTTTAACTATATAACCCTTCTAGGTAAGATATTAATCTACTATCATTTAGGAGATATTAAGATTATATTCCTAATTATAAGTAAAATTAGATAAGAACTTCTAATTATTACCTAAAAAGCACTAAGAGGGGTCTAATAAGTAAGAAAGTACCCTTTAAACTAAAAAGAATAGATATTTATAGTTTAGAGAAGAATAATATTAAGTATCTTATTAGATATATTAATAAAAAGATAATATATATAATAAGTATGTAATGCATCTAAGTATATAATATACTTTTTATTACCCCCTAAAATAGGACCTATAATAAAAACACTATAAATTATCTAATTAATTAAAATCACTTACTATACTCTTCTCTAGAGGTCTTAATTATTACCTAATATATCCTTATATTATGCCCAGTCTTACTATATACTCTATAGTGCCTAATACTTAACTGCCCTAACCTTCCTTAACTATTACTTCTTAACAATTTAGCTATTACCTACATATTAATATCCATCTAATTAATTATTTGCCTTCCTTCTTCTACCATTATTACCCCTCTTTTCTATAGTTAGGTTCTTTTTGCGCTCTAGTGCTAGCTTAATATCTTATTTGCATATTAAAGATCCTATACTTTAGCCTTTAATAAGGCATTTTTATGTAAGATTGCCTTAGTACTTTTAGTAAGAGACTTTAATGCCTTAAGAATTAACTTTAGGGAGCTACTTTAATGTCTTCTAATTTATCTCTTAAGGTATTTAGATTAAGACCTAGCCTTAAGTACAGTCTTTAGGGTCTTTAAAACCCAAGGGGTTAAGGGCTTAGCCTCCTCCTCAACTAGCATTAGAGTCTATAGCTATATATTAAGCTTTAAAACTATACTTTTTAGGTCAAGAGGGATAAGTCTAGCCCCTCTAAAAGCTAATCTAATATTTTGTTTTATTATAGTAGCTTAATAAGTAGCATAGAAGGCTAGGAAGAACTCAATCTTTAAAATGTGGGTTATAGAGCATCTAATTAAATGCTTTATTTCTTAACTATATTTCTTCTTCAGTAGGCTAAAGTACCTAATATTAAGAGGCTAAAGTAGATAAGATAAATAAGCTAGCATATAAAGTATAATAATCTTATTCTTCTTATAATATCTCTTAAAGTTAATAGAGTGGTGACCTTTATGCCCATTAAGGATTAGAAGATAATAGCAACTATTTGATCGCTTAGTTATAGACTGATTGAAGTGCTTTAGCTACTTAAGGCCTATTTTATTATTAGTCTAGCCATTTTGGGAGGTTGTAATAGCCTAATCGCCCTAGAGGTTACTTTTTTAGTACTAGTTAATAAGGTGATATTAGCCTGCACTTATAATAAATGGCTGGATTGCCTAGCCTTCCGCATTAATCGCCTGAATTACTATAATCCATTCCTAGCTTCTAGGCTGTACTAATTTTAATTATCTATGCCTTTTTGCGCCTATAATAATCATTCTGCTTGCAATTATGCCCATAAGGAAGCTAGTCTTATCAAAGTTTTAGATATTATCTAATTGGATGCTATACTTCATAATTATATTCGCCACAAGCTGAAACTACTTCTAGATTTCCTCTAGATCTTCATACTCAGCCCTCTAGTAGTCATATTTACAAAAAAAACGCATCTTTAGCTTCTCTTATTGTCTAATAAAGTTAGAAGCCTAGCGCTTGCCAATATATAGCATATTGCAATTAGTAAGTAGTCAGTTAGCTATTTCTTTAATAGCATATAGTTGTAGGGGAAATCCTCGTGAATCTAGGTTGAGAATGAACTAAACTATGATCTATTCCTCTAGATCTAATAGCTAGTATGACTGAGGGATCTAATTGCGTCGCAATTAGATGCCATTCTAGTGGTAATAGAGCCTAAGCTTAGAGACCTTATAGATCTTAATAGTATATTAGATAATTAGTTTTAAGTTATTTTAAAGGGCTTAAAGTGCAAGAAGGGTTCTAGCCTTAATATTAAAGTTAGACATTATTTATAATTAAGAAATTAATTAATTAATTGAAAAGTTAGATATAGGAGGGAAAAGTATATTATATACTTAAATGCATTATATGCTTATTATATACGTTAGCCTAAAAAGTCTTTAAGATTGTTCTTAGGGACTAGATAAAAGATAATAATTTAATGATGACTAGAGCTTCAAAAGTATGATAACTAAGTCTAGATATTAGCCATAAGGATATAACAGTTTGGGTCAATATAATATACAAAAGGAAGGCTAATAAGATCCTACTAAAAGATAATATCCCTTCTAATAGATCTACACCTAAAGGAGACTTATTCTAGAGGGAAAAGAGGTAAGAAAAGGTTAAAAGAGACTTATAGTAAGATTTGCCCTATTTTAACTACATTATGCCTAAGTTTTTAAAGATTAAGAAAGGATTTAAGCTCTTTAGAGAAAGGCTAGAAAATATTATAGATTAAATAAGAGATACCCTTTAGGATGAAGAAAGAGATATCTTCTATTAGATCCTCTACAATAGGGAAGAAGCTTTAGCTTAAATCTTTAAGTAAAAGGGGAAATTAACCCTAGGGTAGCACCTCCTTAAGTTATTAAAATCACTCCCTATAGTGCTTAGCATTATAGCAATATAGTAATTCCTTAAGGGATCAAGAAGAGGGTTATTAATCTCTTAAAAATACAGCTAAAAACTAAAGTCATTGAGGAAAGTTATACTTCTTATAGAAATTACTAAATGCTTATTATAAAGAAGGATAAAGAGCTATACCTTATCAATTTAGCAAAACAATATAATGCCTATACTATTTAAGATAGTATAATTCCTCCCAGAATAGATAACTTCTTAGCTAAATTTAGGATATATAAGATCATCTCTATGCTAGACTTCTTCTTAAGATACAACTAAGTGAAGCTAGATATAGGAAGCAGAGATCTAATAACCTTCAATACCCTAATAGGTCTAATAAGACTATATACACTACTATAAGGAGCTATAAATCTAATAGCTTAGTTCACTAGAATTATAATAAGGATCCTTCTTAATCTCCTCCTAGATAAAGTGAGGGCCTTCCTAGACGATATTAGCATTAAAGGCCTAAAAACTAACTATAATGGGGAGGAGAGTCTTCCTAGAGTTAGGAAATTCATCCTAGAGTACCTTATCAATCTCGATAAAGTCCTAGTTAATATAAAGCTAGCTAGTTGTATAATTGCTAGCAAGAAGTTAGCCTAGTGCCAAAAAAACTACCCCTCTTATAGGATATATCTATAGCATAAGCAGAAAGAAGCCCATAGAAGATAAAGTCATTAAGATCATTAAGTAGGAGAAATATTCTTCTCTAACTGAAGTGAGAGGCTTCTTTAGCATTACTAGCTACTACTGAATCTAGATTAAGAACTATGCTTAGATTGCATAGCCTCTTACCCTACTGCTGAAGAAAGATGCTGCCTAGGACTGGGGGAAAGATTAGATAGCTACAATAAGGCTACTAAAGGAAAATATTATATCTACCCCTATTCTTATAACCCTTAACCTTTCAGAAGGAGTAGGGGGAGGTCATCTTAATAATTGATACTAGTATCCTAAGATAGGGAGCCATCTTAATATAGGTCATTTAAGGAAAGCATCATCCTGTGAGATTTAAATCTAGAACTTAGACTAATATTGAAAAGAAGTATAATATAATTAAGCTAGAGTGCAAAGGAGCTCTTCATACTATCTAGAGGATGCATATATATATCTATAGTTATCTGTTCACTCTAGAGATAGATTCTAGGGTATTAGTGGACTAGCTGAACAATTTGGCAGCGGAAAGGGACTAAGAATAACACCCCAAATTGATAGCAGTCCCTTAAGAAGATACATAATAAAGCGTCATATAGATATCTTTATCGGTCAGCTTAAAGCTATACTAGATCGCATATATATACTATAGTAGTCTTATATTTAGAACTCTCTAGTAGGAAAGCATCTTATGAGAATGATTATTAGGTCAGTAGTAGGAAAAGAATGTTAGTAAGGCATTAAAATGGCCTACTATTAGCTTGATGATTAGCATCTGAGGGATAAAGGGCAGACAATAAGTCATATTATAATCGGAAAAGAAGGATCTTAAATTCTCTCATAAATAAAGGCAAGAAACTTAAGCTTTAAACTCAAAGAGCTCTCTTTCTCTTATATCTCTATAAGAAGGGAAGAATCTCTCTGCAAGTAAAAACAAAAATCTCTCTAATCTCTCTTCTAACTGATTATAATCATAATAATAGTTATTTATAGTTGTTTTTCTCTCATCCCTCTTCTGACTATCCACTTTATCCCCATTAAATCCCTGCTAGCAACTTGCTAGCCCACCTGTCTAGGGACTCCCACCACACTAAAGGGTTCTAAATATAAGACTGCTATAGTATATATATGCGATTTAGTGCAGCTTTAGGCTGACTAATAAAGATGCCTATATGACGCTTTACTGTATACCTTCTTAAGGGACTACTATCAATTTGAAGTGTTATTCTTAGTCCCTTTCCGCCGCCAAACTAGTAAGTAAGCATTAAGGTTAATATAGTCTTCTTTAAAGATATCCTAAAGGGTCTATAGTTAGTCTTTAGGAATAATCTCTATAAAGCCTTTTACCTCCTTTACTTCTAGCTCGAAGTATAAGGTCTAAAGTATACTAAGTATAATATATAGCTTATTACGCTAACGTACATATATAGTAAGTGCACCGGACAAATGAGTGCACTAAAAATCCCTCAACCTACATCTTCTCTATTTGATCAATTAATTCTTAACCACCTAGTATATTATCTACTAGCAATAAGGCTAAATTACTTCTTGCACTTTAGGCCCTTTATAATAACTTAAGTTTAAAGCTCTAACTAACTGTAAGGCTCTATCAGGTTAGCTATAATACCTTATGCTATTACTATAATAGCATTTAGTCTTAATATAATATAATCCCAAAATTATATAAACTCTTAAATCTAGAGGAGTAAATCCTTATTCAGTTCATTCTTAACCTAGATTTATGAGGATTTCCCCCCTAGCTTTATGGTATAAAAGAAATGGCTGATTAATTGCTTGCTAACCGCAATGTACTACCTATTAGCACATATTGGGCTTTAAACGTCATTAAGCGACACTTAGACCTAAAAATGCATTTTCTTTTAGAAATATAACTATTAGAGAGCTAAATGCGAAGATCTAACTATTATTTGCAATTAGTTTTAGCTTATGGCAAACACAATCGTAAAGTATGGCATCCAATTAGATAATATTTATAACTTTAATAAGATTAGCTTCCTTATGGGTATAATTGCAAGCAGAATGATTATTTATAGGTTTAAAAAGGCATTTAAAGCTAAAATCAGTATAGCTTAAAAACTAGGAATGGATTATAGTTATTCAAGCGATCAATGCGGAAGGCTGGGCAATCTAGCTATTTATTATTAGTACAGGCTAATATTACCTTGCCAATTAGTACTAAGAAAGCAACCTCCCGGGCGATTGGGCTATTGCAACGACCCAAAATGGCTAGACCAATAATAAGAACAGTCTCGAATGGCTTAAGCACTTTGACTGGTATATAATCAATCGATCAATTGGTTCTTATTGTCTCTTAATTCTTAATGGCCATAAAAGTCACCAGTCTATTAAATTCAAGAGATATTATAAGGAAAAGAAGATTATCTAGCTTTATATGCTGCCTTATTCGTCTTATCTACTCTAGCCTCTTAATATTAGGTACTTTAATGTGCTACAAAAGGCTTATAGTTGAGAAATAGAGCATTTAATTAAATGCTCTATTACTTACATTTTAAAGACTAAGTTCTTTCTAGCCTTCTATATAGCATATAAGGCTACTATAATAAGAAGAAATATCAAGGGGGCTTTTAAAAGAGCTAGTCTTATTCTTCTTAATCTAGTAAGTATAGTCTTAAAGCTTAATATTTAGCTATAGATGCTAACGCCAGTTAAGAAAGCAGCTAAACTATTAACCCCTTAGGTTTTAAAGACCCTAAAGACTGTACTTAAGGCCTAATCTCAGTCCAAATACCTTAAAAGATAGATTAAAAGTCACTAAAGTAGCTTTCTAGAGTTAATTCTTAAAGCATTAAAGTCTCTTGCGAAGGGAATAAAGGCAGTTATATATGAGATAGCTCTTATGAAGGTAGAGGTTTAAGACCTTTAATAGGCAAATAAAATACTAAGCTAGCACTAAAAGGCAAAAAGGACTAAACTGTAGAAAAAAGGAGTAATAATAGTAGAGGAAGGAAGGCAAGCAATTAATTAAATAGATATAGATATATAGGTAGTGGCAGAATCATTAAGGAGTGGTAGTTAAGGGAGGTCAGTTAGACTAAGTATTTAGCGCTATAGTATATACAATAAGCCTAGGCATAATGTAAGGACCTATTAGGTAGTAATTAAGACATTTAAGAAAGAGTATAGTAAGTAGTTTTAATTAATTAAATAATTTATAGTATTTTTATTGTGATTTCTAATAATAAGGTAAGGATTTTTATTTTACTTACTTGTCTGTTTCACTTACTTATTAAGTATGTTAAATTAGTATATTAAATAGAACATACTGCAGACATTTTATAGTCACCCATACTATGCCTCAATTATACACCTAAAATCAATTCTAATATAAATAACATTCTCTATAGACCTTCTTTACTCCCATTCTGCTCTTGCATTATCACTACATTGCATACAATAAGCACACTAGGCGAAATGGAAGGTATTAAGGTTATAGACTATCTCCCTCCTCCCCTTAAGAAAATTTTTTTACTATAAAATCTATACTTATTGTAGGCTAAGTCTAGTATAAAAATAACTTATAATTAATTTGAAGACCTTATTGTTAAGACTAAACTTAAACTCAAAGCAATTGTCCTAGAAGCTACTTTCCCCTCGGTTTAGGGAGTAATAGCAGTCCTAGCCAATGCTATTGCGAGCTGTGCCTAAAGCGCAAATGGTGAGACCCCAATCTTGCCGCTCCTTATAGAAATAATCACAATTGCCATCAAAAGAGCAATATTAATTGCCCTAAAGAATCTACCTAATAAGACCTTAATGTAGGCTTAAGTCGTTTGCAATAAGGGGGCGCCTTAGGCTATTATAGTATTACGTTTGAAGCTAATCCCCCCTTGCCTCAGCAGGGAGATTATTATTAGATTATTAAGTATGGCCCCTAATATTAGGTCTTATATGCCTTCTAATACAGTATTAGCTACCAATTATGCCCTCCTAAGGGGGTTCCCCTCGCCTATAGTGGCCTTATGCTACCTCCCTAGCGGTAATATTGCAGTCCTCTTCTGCAGGTCTATTATAGATCTCCTGAAGGATAATGCTTAGATTCCTACTGTCTTTAGTTTGGGTGCACATTAGGTCTTAAGACAGTTTGTAGTAGTTACTAAAGGGGTCTTAACTAGCTATATGGGGGGCTCGCTTGAGGACATTACTATAGATATCTAACAAGCAAATAGCATTAAGGTGTATACTATTAAACCACTGCGAAGCTACTATACGGCTAGGCCTTGCCAGTCGCTAGTTATATTATTAATCGAACCAACCGATATAAATAAGCTCTATAACTAAGGCATAATTATAGCTGCAGAAGTTTATTAGACTGAACCCTATTTAGGGAGTATTTAACCTAAGCAGTACTTTAAGTGCTTCCACTTTAGACACATTATGCAATACTGCTAGGAATAGGCTAGGTATAGCTACTATAGGGGAGCCTACTATGCAAGAGATATAGTCTGCCCTGCCTCTAGCGGCGAGATCCCCTTAGTGTATTGCAACTATAATAGGTTGCACTTAGTATAGTTCTATATGTACTGTATTATATAGAAGGAGTAGTAGCGAGCAAGGGATGCCTATATAAATAGACCTATACGGTTTAGCATTCTAGATAAGCAGTATAAGCGTATAGTATGCTTACTATAGGATATAATAGTGAGCGTACTAGCACTAACAATATTAATCGTTCTAATTCACCCTGCCTATAGGGGACCTAGGCAGCCTCTAAAGCGGCCTTAGGCTAGGACGGGCGCACTAGCTCTGCTAGCTCTACTAGCTCTAGTGGTAGTTAGACTAATAGACTAATTAAGAGAGTAATTACTCCTAAAAGCAAGAGAAAGTATACTACTAAGAAGTAAAGATAATTAAGAAGATAAGGATTAAGAAGAGTGAAGATAATTTAGACTTACCTTAGGATTAAAGATATCTTATAATACTATTTAGGCTAAGCCTTATATAAAAATTCTAAATGTAGGTATATAACTAGCTTTTATAGTAAAGCAAACTTACCTATAATTTATACTATTATGTATATATATTGAACTTAATTTGCTTCCCCCTTAGGTAGAGATAGTAAGGAGTTTTCATCCTATAGCTTACTAATTAGGTTTTCTCCTCTACTCTAGATTAGTCTTTTTTAGAAGAAGGACTAAATAGCTAGTAGCTAAAGTAGTATATAAATAATAATAATAATATATTAAATATTATAATGCAAAAAAGAAATTCTTAAGCAAATTCTTTTTAAATTGAACTATTAAATAGGTATCCTTTTTCCCCTATATGCCCCTATATAGTAGTAAATATAAAGATATTTTATATTACTATAAAAAGTACAATACTTATACTCTTCTCTATATAATATAAATTACTCTTTTAAAAAAAAAGATAGAGAAGTAAATAGGCTAAAGGAGGAGTTAGTATAAGTATATATAGAAGCATATAAGATAGAATAATACCTTAAGATTTCTTATGCTTCTCCTTCTTATAACTAATAGCCTTAGAAAAAATCTTTATAAGTCTTAAGTATATCTTACAATTAATACCTTTAAATAGGTCTATATTATCATTTTTAGACCCCTTATTATTATTGCTACTAGCCTTATACTTATACCTATAAGCTAAAATTGAATTGATATAAGAAGTCTAAACACTACTATATTATAGAATATATACCTATAAAGGAGTAGGTAGCTTTAGACTGATTCTAGTCATAATTTCTATATGAAGTGGTGCTAGAAGCAATAATATAGCTTTTAAGGGCCCTATTAATTTTTGTACACTTTAGGCAGGTCTTTATAGTGGGTCGTTTAATACTGTAGAAGTATTGGAGCATTGCGTTGCAATTCTAGCTATTATTAAAGTTTATTATATAGGGGGTTTTAGCTAACTTCTTAATATCCTTCTTTGTGTGAACATAACATAGATATAGGTTCTAATATAGCTTAGTATATAGCTATATAGAATAATAAGGGATAATAATAATACCTTAGTTAGGATAATAGACTCTTAGCCCTTTATAGTACTGCTTTAGCGGCGGAAAGGGACTGAAAATAACACCCTAAATCAATAGCAATCCCTTAAGAAGGTATACAGTAAAGCATCATATAGGCGTCTTTATTGGTTAGCCTAAAGCTACACTAAATTACATATATATACTATAATAGTCTTATATTTAGTACCCTCTAGTAAGAAAGCATCTTATAAGAATGATTATTAGGTCAGTAGTAGGAAAAGAATATTAATAAGGCATTAAAATAGCCTACTATTAGCTTAATAATTGGTATATAAGGGATAAAGGGTGGATAGCAATTTGTATTATAATTAGAAAAGAAGGATTTTAAATTCTCTCATAAATAAAGGTAAAGGATTCAAGCTTTAAACTTAAAGAGTTCTCTTTCTCTTATATCTCTATAAGAAGGGAAGAATCTTTCTATAAGTAAAAACAAAAATCTCTCTAATCTCTCTTCTAACTAATAATAATTATAATAATAATTATTATTTTTATAATAATCCTTTCGTCCCTCTTCTAACCGTCTATTTTATCCCTATTAAATCCCTGCTAGTAACTTGCTAGCCCACCTGTCTAGGGACCCCCGCTACACTGCCCTTTAGTGCGTTTATAAAAGCCTAGATAGTGAGCTTTAGGTTCGATATTAGTATATCATTGCGATACGGAAAAGTATAGGTTTAGAAGTTAAGGAGGATTTCTAAGAGTAAGGCAAATACACGCTTGCTGAAATCCTTATGTATTGCCTCATTTGGGTCTGCATTAAGCTAGGGGGGTAGGGACTTAGGGGCTAGGGTCTTTTAGCCCTTTAGGATCCTACCTTTACTAGCTATTATGATTATAATTAGTTTGAGGGTGGGTATATAAGGACATATAGTTTTAAAATGCTTTATTTAGTAGTATGCAAAAGGAAGGAAATAATGCATTCTTATAGTAAATATTAGCTTACTAAAGCGTATAATTATGGAAACTCAATATTATAAGCTTATAATACTATACACCCTAAAATAACGCCTATAGCCATAAGAATCTATAGGAGATTAAATCATAATACGAAATTCATAGCTATAGCATTGTTTGAAGCTAGAATAAGGGGATTCTAACCTTCTAATGTATGGTTAAGGAAGGAAGAAGAAAAGGAAGAGAAGCTAGCAGCATTAAGGGAAGGAAATCATAGTAGGGCACGGACCTCAGAGCGAGTGCATATAACCCTACATCACCTTAGCGCTACTTATTAAGCATATTCAACTAAAATACATAATGCAAAATGGGGTCCTAGGGTACCGTACGGGAGGGTGCCCACATCAAAAAATAATTTTGGGACATTAGTCCCTATGGCCTTCCGTAGGTGACCCTTCAGTCCATCTTATCTTTGGCTAGCCTGTTACACTAGATAGGCTAGTTATAATCGTTCATTTTATTCCCATTTCGCCAGGGCCATGACTCGATACTTGTTCAGCAAACTCAATCTGTTGCTCTCAATGGTATGTTTGACTCCAGGATTGAGTAAATAGCGCTATCAAAACACCAGTGTGAGAGCGGAGAACCTGGCAACTTGACCTGATCACTGCCTATCCCCGGCGGTAAGCAGACGGCACATTTAAACAGGAACCAACTCCCATCTTGACTCCAACTTTCCAACGACTCATAACTTTCCTGCTCGGGCTGGTACTTGCAGCTTCCATCAGCCAAGCCTCTTGTTGATATTCCTCAAAATACTCTCTTCTTTGTCCCCACTCTCTTTCTAGCCACCAGGGCTGTTACTCAGAGCAGCTATAGCGGCAAAAAAGACGACAATGCCATGGCTCCCGAGTCTAGTATAGAAAGCTACCATCTTGATAGCATCACATCGGCCCAAGAAGGTCAGACCAATACGGTGCCCAACGAGGCTCTCCGCCGCGAGTTCAAAGAACGCCACATCTCCATGATTGCTGTTGCTGGCGCAATCGGCACAGGACTCATTATCGGCTCTGGTACTGGGCTCGTCCGCGGCGGCCCGGGAAGTCTCTTCATGGCCTACTCCATCATCGGCGCCGTGGTCATATGTGTTAAAGATTTCTAGAATTATCAAGTGGCCTTCCTGTCAGCCTCAGGCCAACTAAGCTAATACATCAATCAATTAATGGATTGGCTACCAGTCAGTCGGATATCACCCACATGGTGTAAGAGCCGAAAAGATGAGTTCATATTATCGCATTATTAGGATTAAATACGAACCATCAAATACAGAGTCTAACTCTTTAGTATTCTCATATAACTCCAGGGATTTCAGTGCGCCAAGAACAACCAGTTTGCCTAAACACCGGTTAAGCACCTGGCAACCCCAGGATCCATCACGAATGAACCTTATTAATTCTCCGCGTCCACTTTCCATTTCTCCGACTCAACGGGATCTATCACACGTTACTCCTGGAGCTTCCAACTTAGCCGGAATCATCTCAAGGTCGGATGGTCAGACAAGGGCTCTGGCACCGACTTTTTCTGCATTGGATAAACTGGCCGTGATGATATGAGGAAAACGTAGGATATAGAGCATTTCTCGTTGGTTGTTTGGGCAGTTGTCGCTGCTATACACCAATCGCAGCCAACTAGGTATCAAGAGAAGACTCAGCTTTCAACTTGCGACATATCTTTTGTAGGTTGCTTGGTTAGTTAACACAAGCTTGGACGATCGCGTGAGGTATTGCGGGGTCCGAGGACCCGAAACCCCGGTACTCGACACTATGACGAGGTAAATGACAAGACAATTTCTAAGGAGTCACAAGGTTAAAGACACGGGGTAAGAACAGGAGATCATCCTTATGCCAGCTTGAGCTCAAATAGATGGACAGTCTCTAGTTCGTCCACGACTTTGTCCACGTGTTTGTTCTGAGACTCTACCACCACCTCCTTCACGATGAAGTTACTCTCTCAAATGGGGGCCTTGGCCCTCTGGTCACTCGTCTCTGGCGTCACGTCATCCTACCTCCCACACCCTAAGTTCCCGAAAGCCAAGGTGCTCAATAAGACGTACGAAGGCATCTGCAATAAGAAGTACCACCAAGACTTCTTCCTCGGCATCCCCTACGCGCAACCTCCCGTCGGTGCTCTTCGTCTCCACGTTCCGGAATCCCTCAACACCACCTAGACAGGAACACGCTCTGTCACCGAGTACTCGCCGCAATGCATAGGCTACGGCAGCGACAAATGGGTCCTTGGTAACTACGTCTCCGAGGATTGCTTGACCATCAACGCCATTCGACGGGCTGGGATCTCCCGCAAGGCCAAGTTGCCGGTTGCGCTTTGGATCCACGGAGGTGGCTTCACCAACGGGGGCAGCTCCGATCCCCGGTACAACCTCTCCTTCACCGTTGAGCAGTCTGTGAAGATGGGAACCCCCATAGTTGCCGCCAGCATCAACTACCGGCTTCAGAATTGAGACTTTCTTGACAGCGAGGGCCTGGCAGCTGAGGGCTCGACAAATCTTGGCTTCCGCGACCAGCGACTGGCCATGCACTGGGTCAAGGAGAACATTGCTGCGTTTGGTGGTAATCCAGCTCACATCACGCTTTGGGACAAGAGTGCGGGGGCTCGGTCTGTCGGCGCTCAGCTTGTTGCTTACGGCGGCCGAGACGATGACTTGTTCCGTGCTACTATCCTCCAGAGCGGCTCGCCTCTCCCTGGAACATTCAAGCCTCAAACGACCAAATCGTGGAAGCCATATTACGACGCACTCTTGACCGCTACCAACTGCTCTTCCGCTATTGACCCGGTGGCTTGTCTTAGAAGAGCCCCTACTGATAGGCTTAGTGCCGTTTTCAATAGCTCATTTGCCACAGCGCCTGGATATGGTCAAGTAGTTGATGACGACTTCTTTGTTGCGCCAGGAGACGCGCTACACAGGCAAGCCAAGTTTGTCAAGGTGCCGCTTCTGGTAGGAGCCAATTTCGATGAAGGGTCACTCTACGCTACAAAGGGCATCAACGCCACCGCCAAACTTGCAGGCATTGTGAAGTCTGGAGGCATCAACGACTCAGCAACTGCAGATAGCATGTGACTGTACCCGGATGACCCTGCCGTTGGTTTTCCCGCCACGCTTCAGGGCGACCAGAAGGGCCTTTGGCGCGATATGGGCGGCAATGGAAACGCGCGGTTGCCTATCGTGGTGATGCTGCGCAACATGCTGCTCGACGGCTGACGACGCAGTCTTGGGCAAGTAACAGTGTTCCTGTTTGGAGTTATCATTGGAACGTCATTGTCGAGGGCATCTCGCCGGCAGAAGCTGTCACGCACTTCCAAGAAGTCGTGTTTGTATTCAACAACGTCGACGGGCGGGGATATGATCCGGCTGTGGCGACGAATCCGCTTGCTGGAAAGCCCAGGAAGCTTATCCAGCTGGCTGATACCATGTCGAAGGCATGGGTCAGCTTCATCACGAAGAGCAACCCCAATCATCACGGTAAGTTTGTTTGGACCTTGTAATCCGAGTTTTCCTGGCTATGCTAACCCATTTCACGCAGCTCAACATTTGAAGTGGCCGCAGTATAGGGCTGAACAACCACAGAATCTGGTGTTTGATTCGAATATCACAAGACTGGGCTACGTTGAGCCTGACACATACCGCCAAAAAGAGATCTCTTGTATTATCGATAACCTGTACTCTTAGTAGCCTAAGCCATGCCTTGATGGGCGGTGTAAGCATCAGATCATATCGCCTTTAGCGTCTAGACTAATAAGAGCGAAGGAATTTGACGATACAAAATCAGCTGATGGTTGACCTAAGCTCTAAACTCTCAATCCTACTAGGGCAAGGGTCGTAACATATCCCGTGACTGGTTTAGACTCGAGGCTTACATAGTGCGGCTCCCAAAGAGATATATAACGATGCAGAGTTTCCTCAGGCGTGAATCGGGAGGAGAAAAATGATCGACCGTGTCAACAGGGATCCTCCATTGCAACCTGCAGGTTCCTGACCAGCCCTTTGCCGCCGCATGACTCAGTATGGAGAGAGTGGATGAGCGGACGAACGGAGTGCAGGTTGCTTATGAATGCCCCCAGGACAACCCTGTGCGCAGTAAAACAGATTCATGTAGGTTGCAGCTCTATTTCTCGATTGAGTTGCGGTATCCATTCCCAACGGGCACAGGCGGCGGCAAGACAGGGTCTATGACTTATACCCATGCCTGCTCACCCACAATGGGCGCTGTGCCACTCGTCTACCTATTTCACGCAAAGCGGCTCCGGTGTGGGGTTTCAACGTTGCCGTGTGTTTCTTCGCCACCGGGCCCCTGCTATCTCTCCGGTTCCGAGCGTTGACATAATATCCCCGGATCGTTTTTTTCTACGGGGATGGATGTGCGGAGATGAGCCCAGACCGAAACCAGCATGTCGCTCCGGGCGGTTGCAACCTCAGATCTACGCCAACCACGTTGCACATGCCGAGGCAGCTGCTGTGGAGAGAGCCGTGCTTCCGGCCAAGTTCCGGTAGAGGAACCGAGCGGACAAGGGTTCTCTGTGTTGTTGTTTTTCCCTTAAAAGTGTGTCCCGCCGCGGAATTGATGGGAGATGAGTTTCGTCAGATCTTTACCCACTTATCAAGTCTAGAAACGGACTCCCAGATCAGATCACATCGTCCATCAATAACTATGGAGTTCAGTTCCACCGCCTTTGTCGACGACGCGCACTCCACCGTATCGCAGACCTTTGCCACCCAGAAGACCAAGCCGCTTAGCTGGCGCATCGAGCAGCTGCGGAAAACATGGTGGATGCTCGAGGACAACAAGGAGCGCATCGCCGAGGCGCTGTTCCGCGATTTGAACAAGCACAAGCATGAGTCGCTCTCCTTCGACATGTCGGGCATCCAGGCTGCGTGCCTCGAGGCCCTGGGCGGTCTCAGCGAATGGACCGCCGATGATAGACCCAACCGCACCGACGCCTTCAACTTCTTTGGCGGCGCGAGAGTCCGCAAGGAGCCCAAGGGTGTCGCGCTGGTCATCTCCGCCTGGAACTTCCCCTTCATGGAGCTGTTTGAGCCCATGCTCGGCGCCATCGCTGCCGGGTGCAGTGTGATCCTCAAGCCCAGTGAATTGGCACCCGCGTCCCAGGAGCTCATCGAGGAGATTGTGCCTCTGTACCTAGACCAGACGGCCATTCGAGTCGTCACGGCCGGTCCCAAGGAGATGGACTACCTTCTGGAGAAGCACTGGGACCACATCTTCTTCACGGGCTCGACCGTTGTCGGCAAGATCATTTACGCCAAGGCCGCCGCCCAATTGACGACCGTCACGCTAGAACTGGGCGGACGAGGTCCAGCCATCGTGTCTGCCAACGCCGATATTGACCTCGCTGCGAAGAGAATCGCGTGGGCCAAGGTCCTCAACGCTGGACAGGTGTGCATCGGCGTCAACCACGTCTTTGTTGATCCCTCAGTCAAGCCGCAATTCCTCTCCGCGCTGGCCAAATACCTCGACCAATTCCTTCCGCAGACCGATGGCCGACCTACCTATTACTCCCGCGTTGTCAGCGAGCGCAACTTCAACCGCCTAGAGGGCCTCCTCGAGAAGACGTCAGGAAAGGTCATCTACGGCGGCGATCGCGATGTAAAGACTTGCTATTTTGCTCCCACAGTCGTCGACGGCGTCTTGCCATCCGACTCACTTATGACGGAGGAGCTTTTCGGACCTATCCTGCCCATTTTGGACATGACCCTAGACGAAGCCGTGTCGTACACCGCGTCGCACGACCACCCCCTCGCCATTTACGGATTCACAAGCTCCGAGGCTGAGAAGCAAAAGATCCTCAACGAGACGTCGTCCGGAGGTGTGACGTTCAACGACTGCCTGCTGCACATGGCTGCTGCTAAAGGAGCCCCATTCGGCGGCGTCGGAGGCTCCGGAACCGGTGCCTACCACGGAATCTACGGCTTTAAGGAATTTACTCACCTGAGAACGGTGGTAACGGTGCCGGGCTGGTTCGAGATGCTGGTCAAGTTCAGGTACATGCCATACACGGATTCCAACGCGGCGGCGATGGTCAAGTTCACGGGGCCTGTAACAAAGGTACCGTTCGATAGAAATGGTCAAACCACAGGACTTTGGGCTCGATTGTGGTCAACATTCTTTTAGTCTGTTGCTACGAAAGCAAATGCTAGACAGAATAAAAGAAGGGAATGAGATGCGACAAAAAGCGGCATAGCGTGTAACGTCTTTACTTGGCAGATGTTACAACGGCACGAATGAAGAAAATAAACGGAGGGAATGAGGAGGTTCTGTATGAATACAATATATCTGACTTTGGTTTAGAACACATCATCTACATTGTCTTTCAAGTACTACGGTCTCCCGTTGCATCTTACCCTCCCTGGACAAGTGACACCATATTTTCTATGCAGCAAGATCTTACGTGAGAATCATTTTGGTTCTCGTGATTGCACAAAGCCCAACGAGATCTCCGGTACACATTAGTCATAGGTCATGGTGCAACCAATGGTCTGGGCCGTACCATGAAGCATGTGTACCTCAGCACTAAGACACAGCCTTGTCTCAATGCTTCACCTCTCGACGCAGAAGAAGGTTGGGAAACCAAGCTTCATTTCTCCCTCACTGTCGCGATACGATGGATCCGCTTTCAATCGCCGCCGGCGCCGCTGGACTCGCTACCGGTTGCGTCACGATCGTCAGCACTCTCTACACCTGGATCGACGACACAATCGAGGTCGACCAGAACGTGTCCAGCCTGTGCGATGAGATTACTGGCCTTCTGCGGGTCCTAGAATCCATCAGAAATGCCTCTGTCCAGGCTTCCCAGGTGGTTATTGCTGAGATCGATCCCGAAGGTAATCTCTGGACAAGCGTGATGGATACGCTAGGAGATATCAAGGGCACTCTTCACAAGCTAGATCTGCTACTCTCCAACATCGAGAAGACCAGCAGCGTCTTCAGCCGTGGATTCTTGAGAAAACCGACGAAACAGATGAGACTCAGTATGCGAACAAAGGACATCGCCACGTACAGGGACAGGGTTCAGGCCCACAGCACTGCTATGACCAGCGCTCTTCAGATGATAAACCTGTTGGTATCCCCCCCATATATTCTTCCATGCCGTTCATAACATGTAGTGCCAGCTGTCTCTTGCTTCAAAGCAATTCGTCTCAGGAAAACCTATTTGACGTCTTGTCCGGTCTTAAACGTCAAGTTGGGCGCATCGAGCTCACGCTACGAGCCAAACCCTTAGATAATGACAGCCCTTTCGAGATGAGAGAAGAGGACGACCGCATCTCACGGAACCTACAAAACCTTGTCCATGTCGCAGAAAGCTTTCACTCGAGTGCTAGCACCATCGTCAGAGACGGCGCTCGGTCAACCGTGTGGGGAGGTAGCATGTTAGGAGAACCCCTGTCCGAGGATCAGCTCTTCAACATTGAGAGTTGGATTCCTCCACCCATTCCGGAAGAAGGCACCAACTCTTCACGGACTTACGCAAACTCAGTCGCTACCGCGGGCGCAGGTCACAACTCCGATTCTGACGATGACATCGACTTGGAGTTTGCTAAGCGACTGGAAGAGCTCGCACTCCGTAGCTATCAGACTGGGGACCATGAAAGAGCCGAGACCTTCTACCGCAGGGCCATTGACCGCGGCCAAGCCAGCCACAGATCCACCCACGACATTGCGAAGATGAGAATAAGCCTTGCTTATTCGTGCATACGGCAGGGAAAGTGGACAGAAGCCGAGGGAATCGTCTCCCCAATGGCATTCGAGAGAAAAGCAAGCGACATACTGGTTTTCCACGCCATGCACGCCTTGGCCATGTCTTCCCTGAAGAGCTTAGACCTGGACGCTGCCCATCGGTACTGCAAGCGAGCTCTCTGGGGAAAGAGAAAGCTCATGGGCAAGAACCATCCTTCTTGTTGGGACAGCTCGATGTTGCTTGCTTCCATCTGTACTGCGAGGGGCGACATTGCCTCGGCGGAAGCCCACCAGAGTTTCATACCCTCCCCATACCAAATTATCGCAGACAGCAGCGCTTTAGCTTATCTAGATCGCTCAGCCATTGATCATCGCGATAGTCAGACGCCATTCACGACTAATGAGCCTGGGTCATCGAGTCGGGTCGAAACCTCATCTTTTGACAAAGGCCACACTCGCGCTTTACCTGGTTTGAGCCACTCGGCCATGGGCCACCGAGATCTCCAGGTACCTTCTTGGGAGGATAGGTCTAGATCATCAAGTTGGAGTGAATTTTCTTTCTCCTGAAGTGACACGGCCATAGAGGCCCAGTTGTCAGGCATCTCCCCAGAGCGGCCAGAAAATCGAGCTTGGGAACTAAGACAGACACGAGCAGATTCAAATACACCAGCGACTGACATTCTGGGGCCAGTCTCTGTGGATCTACCTCCCCAGAATGAAATCCAGCATCTACCTTATCGACCCTCCCCTATCCCTGAGGGAGAGCATTTCCCTCCATTCAAATTTCTCCCAGATGGTCCTGAGTTTCACGACCACGCTTTTGTGGCATTGGCACAGAAATATCCAGTTCCAAATCACAAGTTACCATATCTCGCCGACTCTCAATCCAACCGACAACTCACTATTGGTATTCACTATGGGATAGTGGAGACC